>JAGFNQ010001687.1:0-62787 GCA_024364735.1 Boesenbergia rotunda | reverse complement strand
TGAAACATAGTTTAGTTAATATAATTGGGGCTTTAATATATAATCTTATCAATTTCTTGGCAGCTTAGCTAATGAATTTATCTGGGAGGATGCACCCTTTGCTTTGAAATTGCATTCATTCTTACAAATCCTCAATGGAGAGGTTTTTACAAAAGGTGAGGTCATTGATGCTTCTGTAAAATGTTAAGGGGAGCATCCACATCTGGTAGGCCATACAACAAGTTAATATATTGTTCAACCTTCTTCATAGTAAGTGATGTAAATTAGTATGAAATAATAGATTGTAGAAGACCTACTATTATGATGTGGTTATTAATAATTTTGATTTTGCAACTTTTTAGGCTTCAATAAGATCGTCAAGAAAGTTTTCCCTGCAACAAGTGATGAAGACGGATATGATAGAACAAGGGTTTAGATATATTTTAATACCTTTGTGCAGTGATAATACACACTTTCACTTGTTGGCGGTGGATACAAAAGCAATGACTTTCATTCATTTAAATTCTCTTGCTAGTGGCCATAAATATAAGCATGATTTTGACTCAGCATTGAGCTACCTACCTTTATTCATATATATGTTCATCATTTGGTAAAAAATGTCATTGAAATTCATGATATATTTGACAGGTAAAAGAACTTAAACAATATACAAACGAGGACTTACGGCTATTCATCCTTATCTACAAAGTCATCATCCCTTGGACAAATGGCCCTCCGTCAGACAAAAATGTCCCCAACAAGAACATAGGTCAGTAAGTGAGGAAGAGTTTGAAAATTTTAAAATCATCAAAGTATTTTATTACCCCACTTATTGAAATCAGAAATACTGTTTGTTATTTTCAGCGTGGACTGTGCCTTCTTTGTTATGCAATACGTCCGATGTCTCCTATACGATGAGAAGATGGATTTCAAACAAGGAGATATGACGAAAATGAGATTTGATCTGATAGTAAATATTATGGGAGACATGTATTGTAAAACATGAGACTGTCAATCTATTGAAGTAATGTTGTAAAAAAACATCCTTTCCTGGTGATTCAGCTCCATTTGTATAGAAATTGTGTAATATGTATGAATATAATTTATTGTCCAGAAAAACAAAATAATTGTGTGATATTGATTCACATCGAGTTGATGCAATGTAGTGTACCAACTGATACGGTAAGAAAACATAACTCATAATGATTTGGACTAAGTTTGCACACCAGAAATAACATCTCTTTGGTTAAATATAACTACTGATATATATCCAAGTATCGAAGGTCCATCAGTGGGTTTCTGATACATAATTTGAAAATATGACTTAATGGTCTCGAAGGAATTAAAAATTGGTATGCATTCTGTATTGACTTAGTAAGCTGGATTATCTCTACCATAAATTTAAAAAACTTGTTTCAAATTCTAAAAATTAATAATTAAATAAAATTACAGGATTTGGTCACAACTTGTAGATAAATATAGAATATTAATCTATAAATCATTATTTTATTTAATACCTAAGGTGAGCATGAACTTAACTTTTCAGGCCCACGGTGGGCCTGAAATAAAATGATTTCAGGCCCACGGAGGACCTGAAATAAAAACTTTTCAGGCCTAAGGAGGTACTGAAATAAAAACTTTCAGGCCCAAGGTGGGCCTGAAATCACTTCAATTCAGGCCCAGTGTGGGCCTGAATAGCTCCATTTCAGGCCTAGGGTGGGCCTGAAATCCAGTGATTTCAGGCCCACCGTGTGCCTCAACTGGGAAAATTTCAGGGTCTCTGTTAACCATAAAATACTTCTGATTTAAATTAGTGGATAATAAATTTGTAGTTGTATAGGTGTAATACGTTTATAGAACATAACTCATAAATATTGGTACTTAGTGTGCACATAAAAACCCACTGATATACCTAAAAATCTCTTATTGCAAACTACTGCTATAGCATTGGTGATACAGCAAGATTAGAGGTTTGGCCAACCAAAATCTCATCTCTTATCTCAACCCTATCTACTGATATAGGTTTCTCAGCATTCCAGATATGGTAGGTCCATCAGTAAGTTTTGCTCAAAACTCACTGATACACCTAAACTAATGCTATAGCAATGATGATACATCAGGATTAGAGGTTCGAACCCCAAAAATTCCATCTCCTAGCTCAACCCTGTCTACTGATATAGGTATTTCAGAATTTCAGATAAGGTAGGTCCATCAGTGAGTTTTGCTCAAAACTCACTGATACACCTAAACTACTACTATAGTAATGGTGATACAGCAAGATTAGAGATTCGGACCCCAAAAATATCATCTACTAGCTCAACCCTGTCTACTGATATAGGTATTTCAGAATTTCAGATATGGTAGGTCCATCAGTGAGTTTTGCTCAAAACTCACTAATACACCTAAACTACTACTATAGTAATGGTGATACAGCAAGATTAGAGATTTGGCCACCCAAAATCCCATCTCCTAGCTCAACCCTATCTACTGATATATGTTTCTAAGAATTCCAGATATGGGAGGTCCATCAGTGAGTTTTGCTCAAAACTCACTGATACACCTAAACTACTCCTATAGCAATGGTGATACATCAGGATTAGAGGTTCGGACCCCAAAAATTTCATCTCCTAGCTCAACCCTCTCTACTGATATAGGTTTTTCAGAATTTCAGATAGGGTAGGTCCATCAATGAGTTTTGCTCAAAACTCACTGATACACCTAAACTACTACTATAGCAATGGTAATACAGTAAGATTAGAGGTTTGGACCCCAAAAATATCATCTCCTAGCTCAACCCTGTCTACTGATATTGGTATTTCAGAATTTCAGATATGGTAGGTTCATCAGTGAGTTTTGCTCAAAACTCACTAATACACCTAAACTACTACTATAGTAATGGTGATACAGCAAGATTAGAGGTTTGGCCACCCAAAATCCCATCTCCTAGCTCAACCCTATCTACTGATATAGGTTTCTCAGAATTCCAGATATGGGAGGTCCATCAGTGAGTTTTGCTCAAACTCACTGATACACCTAAACTACTGCTATAACAATGGTGATACATCAGGATTAGAGGTTCGGACCCCAAAAATTTCATCTCCTAGCTCAACCCTCTCTACTGATATAGGATTTTCAGAATTTCAGATATGGTAGGTCCATCAGTGAGTTTTGCTCAAAACTCACTTATACACCTAAACTACTACTATAGTAATGGTGATACAGCAACATTAAAGGTTTGGCCACCCAAAATTTCATCTCCTAGCTCAACCCTCTCTACTGATATAGGTTTTTAAGAATTTCAGATGGGGTAGGTCCATCAGTGAGTTTTGCTCAAAACTTACTGATACACCTAAACTACTACTATAGTAATGGTGATACAGCAAGATTAGAGGTTTGACCACCCAAAATCTCATCTCCTAGCTCAACCCTATCTACTGATATAGGTTTCTCAGAATTCCAGATATGGGAGGTCCATCAGTGAGTTTTGCTCAAAACTCACTGATACACCTAAACTACTGCTATAGCAATGGTGATACATTAGGATTAGAAGTTCGGACCCTAAAAATTTCATCTCCTAGCTTAACCCTCTCTACTGATATAGGTTTTTCAGAATTTCAGATAGGGTAGGTCTATCAGTGAGTTTTGCTCAAAACTCACTGATACACCTAAACTACTACTATAGTAATGGTGATACATCAAGATTAGATGTTTGGCCACCCAAAATCCCATCTCCTAGCTCAACCCTATCTACTTATATAGGTTTCTTAGAATTCCAGATATGGGAGGTCCATCAGTGAGTTTTGCTCAAAACTCACTGATACACCTAAACTACTCCTATAGCAATGGTTATACATCAGGATTAGAGGTTCGGACCCCAAAAATTTCATCTCTTAGCTCAACCCTCTCTACTGATATAGGTTTCTCAGAATTTCAGATACGGTAGGTCCATCAGTGAGTTTTGCTCAAAACTCACTGATACACCTAAACTACTGCTATAGCAATGGTGATACATCAGGATTAGAGGTTCAGACCCCAAAATTTTCATCTCCTAGCTCAACCCTCTCTACTGATATATGTTTTTCAGAATTTCAGATAGGGTAGGTCTATCAGTGAGTTTTGCTCAAAACTCACTGATACACCTAAACTACTACTATAGTAATGGTGATACAGCAAGATTAGAGGTTTGGCCACCCAAAATCCCATCTCCTAGCTCAACCCTATCTACTGATATAGGTTTCTCAGAATTCCAGATATGGTAGGTCCATCAGTTAGTTTTGCTCAAAACTCACTGATATACCAAAACCACTCCTATAGCAATGGTGATACAGCAAGATTAGAGGTTTGGCCACCCAAAATCTCATCTCCTATCTCAACCCAATCTACTGATATAGGTTTCTCAGAATTCCAGATATAGGAGGTCCATCAGTGAGTTTTGCTCAAAACTCACTGATATACCTAAACCACTCCTATAGCAATGGTGATACAGTAAGATTAGAGGTTTGACCACCTAAAATCTCATCTCCTAGCTCAACCCTATCTACTGATATAGGTTTCTCAAAATTCCAGATATGGGAGGTCCATCAGTGAGTTTTGCTCAAAACTCACTGATATACCTAAACCACTCCTATAGCATTGGTGATACAGCAAGATTAGAGGTTTGGCCACCCAAAATCTCATCTCCTAGCTCAACCCTATCTACTGATATAGGTTTCTCAGAATTCCAGATATGGTAGGTCCATCAGCGAGTTTTGCTCAAAACTCACTGATACACCTAAACTACTACTATAGCATTGGTGATACAGCAAGATTAGAGGTTTGGCCACCCAAAATCTCATCACCTAGCTCAACCCTATCTACTGATATAAGGATTTCAGAATTTCAGATATGGTAGGTCCATCAGTGAGTTTTGCTCAAAACTCACTGATACACCTAAACTACTACTATAGTATTGGTGATACAGCGAGATTAGAGGGTCGGACCCAAAAAATTTCATCTCCTAGCTCAACAATCTCTAGTGATATAGGGTTTTCAGATTTCATATATGGTAGGTCCATTAGGGAGTTTTGCTCTAAACTCACTGATACACCTAAACTACTGGTATAGCAATGGTGATACAGCAAGATTAGAGGTTCGGACCCCAAAAATTTTATCTTCTAGCTCAACCCTCTCTACTGATATAGGGATTTCAGAATTTCAGATATAGTTGAGCTAGGATCAACCATTTTATTTCAGGCCCACCGTGGGTCTGAATCATTTTATTTCAGGCCCACCGTGGGCCTGAAACATTTGATTTAGGCCCACGGTGGGGCTAAATCATTTTATTTCAGGCCCACCGTGGGCCTGAATAACTCTTATTTCAGGCCCAGCGTCGTTCATCTATATGTGAATTTTATAGCGTTGAAAATTAAATATAAATACATAATCAATAAAATGCACATCATAAATCAAAACAGAGTTTTGATATATAATTGAAAGTTAGTTTGATTTTTATAAATAAAAATAGATATTACCTAAATTATATTTATAATACATATAAAGAAAAAAAAGCCGCCTAGGGTCTGAAATCATTTTATATCAGGCCCAGCAGTCACTCAACTGTATAGCGTCCCTTAGACCCTAGCGCTCAGGAATCGTCTTCTAGCTCCAGATTTGTTGTGATTTCAAGGTAGCGTGCTTGTCATCATTGGAGTACTTGTGGGCGACATCCTCGGCATCGCACTAGTCGAATTGTACGTACCCTAATTTGTAGTTTGTGATTTCAGTTCTTGCTTTTCACCTAGGGTTAGCGATAGTTTTCAAGTAATAGACTGAATTTGAGCAGGTCCGTTTTATGAACGAATTGTAAGTGTCATTGTTTGTTTGTGTCAAATAATTGTTTGTTTGATGGTTGCTAAGTTCGGTATGGGTCAAAAAAGATCATCTTCAAAGAAAGCTGCTCACACCAAATCTAAGAAACAGCAAGTCCCTGGGGGAAGTCATGGGAAAAAACAGCTGCCACTACGAAAAATCAAATTGCCTACCGAGTATACAAGTTTTGCGAACAGAGGCCGAAGTAAACGAATGAACTGGAAAAGTAGCCTTTGCCATTTCAAAATTTTTATTGAATCTGTTCCACCCACACCTGCACAAGAACATTTGCTTCGAGAAACACCCTTTTCTTGGGTCTTCGACCTTCCTACTAGTTCTTGTGTAAGACCCCAGGTTCAGAACATGTTTGATAATTGGGATGAAGAAGAACAGAGCTTTGTATTCCATGGGAAAAAACTCAATTTCACAACGGTTGATATATCAGTTATTCTAGGGCTACCTGACCATGGAGAGATAGTCCAACTTGATTTGAATGAGGCCTCCAGCCCACTATACACGGAGTATTTTGAAGATTCCAGTTGTTCTGCACGGCATTTGGAGAAACTGCTAATAAAGTCTACATCCAATGACAAGCTGTACTGTCAGTTGTATATACTCTATTTTTTTGTACAGTGCTATTTTGTAGTAGTAGCAGCATACTTGCCATTCATGCCCTGTCACTTATTGATTGCGTAAATGATTTTGACAATCTACCAAACTATAATTGGTGCAATATCATGTACAATTTTATGGCTCCTCAGTTGGGAACCATTGGAAAGGAGGTGACATTGAGGCATAGACCACATGTAAGTGATTCAACCGAACCGGCTAAGGCTCCCTTGCTCAAGGAATTTCCAAATATTTTGGTTGTAAGTGAGTACATATACCTGCTAATATAATTTCCTGACTGATATTATTTACTGATTATATTGATGTTGCAGGTATGGGTTAATGAACATATTAGTATTGCTGCTCCTGAACATCCTCATAGATTGCCAAGAATACTTCGTTGGACTTGGCCTAAAGCCCATGTTAACACAATCAAGAGGATGATAGACCGTGTGCCCACAAATTTAATTATTGTTGATTTAATTCCGTTTGATATAGAGCATGATTTGGTACCTGACTACTCTCCTCCAACTCAACCACTTGAGGTAGAATGTGAGGTATTACAGCAGGCACCAGAAGAAAGCCAGGCAGCACACGGAAGGCTACAACCCTTACAAATGGAAACCTGCAATATATGTATACAAAAACAAGAACAAATTGAAACCTTACAGCAACAATTAAATGTTGCAATTAAAAGTTTGGAGGAAGTCAAAAGTGAGACGGCATCAGCCATCATTGCCAAGGATCAAATTATTGATCAGAAAGAAACATTAATTGCAGAGAAGGAGTCCCAGCTGAAACAAAAAGATGACATCATTGTTGAAAAGGATAAAGTAATTGCTGACAAAGATTCACAGCTTAAACAACAAGAGGAGCTAAATGATAAAAGGATAGCTGTAAGAGAGGGTATCATACTTCAGTCTAACCAAAAAATCAAACATCTGCATGAACAATTGCAAAGCAAAGAGTCAGATGAAGGTGAGCCACTTGCCAAAAAAAGGAAAATAACTCAGGTTAGACAAACCTACCAGGCCAAAGGCAAGGGCAAACAAGTTGTTCAGGAGGAAGATGAAGATGAAGATGAAGATGAGGAGCCTCCTGCCCCATCAATGTCAGATACTACAACGCAAACAACAAAAACTGCGACCTCCACCCAAACTAACATATCTGAACATCACGCAGCTAAAGCTAAAGAATTTCAAAAGGTGAAAAGCAAAATCTTGAAGAATTCCAGGGCATTCTTTAAGAAGACTAAAGATGCAGAGATTGCTGAAACATTATTAAAGCTTAGTAAATTAAAGTGAGTTAGTTGCTATTGCGTTTGGGAAAATATTGTAAAACATTGATGATTATTAACATTCATTAATAAAATTTAATCATTCAGAATTTCATTAAGTTGCTTATCTTATTTGCATGTAGGTATGAGTTGAATCCAGTATGGTCCAATGGGACCTTTACATTAGATATGCTATCTTTTTTGACAATATTTGATTGTAATGACTACACCACGGGGGATTGCATCAATACATATTGGACTATTCTTGTAAATGAAGCAAAAGTGTGTAACTCACCATATCAGCCCTCCATATTCTGTGGGGTGGGGTTTGATGTAAGTCAATTAGCTACTAAATCATTAATGTTTTTTTCTATGATTTAGTCCACTGACACTTCCTTTTTAATAATCATAGGAACTTTTTAAGGCGATTCACGCTCAGGCTTTTGAACAAACTATTGCTACTGATACGGATAAGCCAATTAGATATATCATCTGTCCTCTAAATAATGCAGCTGATCATTGACATCTAATGGTTATTGACCTCGTGGAAGGTAGTATCCATCATTATAATTCTCTCAGCGCCACAGAAGGGTACACTGCCAGATTTGAAAAAACTGTAAGTTTTCTATTTCGTAGATATAACTCAAAAAAAGTTTCATACCTATATAATTGTTACTAATGTCATATCTATGTAGGTGACGTTTTTCAAAAATTTGAACTGGTCTTATTACAAGACATGGAATAAAGGATTGCCTTCCATATCTGGGACAGAGTTTAATAAAATTGTTGTAGAATGACCCACCCAAAGGAGATCGTAAGAGGATGTTTATTTTTGTTAAAAATAACAATGCATTTCATGGTTGGATTTATAAGATGACAACAATGTCAATATTGGTTTTTCAGGTCGGATTGTGCATTTTTCATGATGCAGTATGCAGAAAGTCTAGTTTTTCAAAGATCTACAGATTTTACCCAAAAGCAAATGAAAAATTATCGATTTCAAGTGAGCTATAAAATAATGAGAGACAAGTGCTGGAAGCTAAATCTGTAATTAGTGTTTTTGTTGGTACTATGTATATGTAATTGTCATCACAAACATTGTATATTTGTAATTATACAATCCATGTACTCCTTTTTAAATCAATGAAACTTTGCTTCGGATCATTGTTTTTGTCTCATATATGATCAGTGATATGTAATTGTTGTGGAACCCATCATTAATATTGAACCTTGCTTTTGCTAGAATCATTTGAATTCAGTACCATAGTGGGCCTGAAACAAAAGCATTTTAGGGAACCCACTCAGAGCCTGAAACAAAATGATTCAGTTGTATAATGTAAGTTTAATGACAAACAATATATGTGATACTATAATGGAGCCCATTTTGATACTCCAATGGAGCATTGCTTTTGATACTCCAATGGAGCATTGCTTTCTCATTTCAGGCCCACGCTGGGCCCGAAATAATATCATTTCAGACCCAGCTTGGGCCTGAAATAATTCCATTATTGGGTCTGACACAATAATCTCATTTCAGGTTTCAAATAATTCAATATTAGAATGATTAAATATTTTATATAAATATACATGTTGTGAAATTATTTTTAATATAAAACAAAAAGGAGAGTACCTACATAGACATTGCACCACAATTTAATTCCATCCACATCATTACCTCATATTTTCAGAATTTGGCACAGTAGGAGGTTTGTTTCATGGACCTATGATATTTTGATTTATCAAAACTCATTACCAGTAGTTAGAGTTTAGATAGCTAGGAGATGGTATTTTTGGTCTCCAAACATAGTTCTAATGATTATCAATTACGTGTTAATACAGTTGCAGTTGGCACAGAACAATGAATCAACAAAGCAAACAAACAGAGGGTCTCAAATGATAGATATTCACAAACCATAGGACTTCAGGACTTCAAGAGCTGAAATAACATTATTGTGGGTTTCAAAATCCGAAAACTTCACAACTGCTCAATTCTGCTTACATAAATTTACACAAGAAGAAATGTATCATAATATTGAAATACTTCTTCAAGTGACAACATTAACAACAACTAGTTTTTTGACAATACTATAGCTGTACAATATACAAAATATATACATTCAGTTATCCTCCATACAAAATATACACTTCAATCAGAATATTGGGTCACTACATATACCAATTAACTCAAGACCTTGGGGCTGGCGACATTCTACATGTCCTTTTATTATGACCAAGTTGTTTGCACCGGCTGCATTTTACTTTGACCTTGCCATTGTGTCTGGACTCTATCCGTGTCTTCTTTCGTCTACCAGGCTGCACAAGGCTACGGGGACATAGAACTGTAATGTCGTTTACTCCAGTAGGCCAAAACTGCTTGCTTCTACAAGGGAAAATACGATCCATGTAAACTCACTTCCAAGTTTCAGAATAAAAATAATGCTCACAATATGGGAGTGTATCCATGTTCCTGTGAATGATTACGGCAATAGCATGTGAGCAAGGAAGTCCTGAAATTTGAAACTCCCCACAATGACAAAACTTTTTTTCCAAATCAACAATGTATGAAGTGCCCCATATTTCTACTTCCATTTCTGATTGAGAGTAAGGGTGAACCTTATAAACTCTTGCTTTCTCTCTCCTTGAATCCATTTCTTTTGTAGCATAAGGTGTCAAAGCAACATGTCATTTGGAGACTTCCTCTCTACGGTTATAGAACCATTGAGCAACTTTTCTTCTTGTATTATCAATTAACCTGTTTATGGGAAGCTCACGTGTAGACTTAAACAAAGCATTTAAGCTCTCCACACAATTCGTGGTAAGCATTCTGTACCTTCTCCCTGTAAAGTGTGCATTTGCCCACCTTTTAGGGTCAATGTTGTGAAGCCACTTATGGGCAACTGGATGTTTTTCAAGCATTGTCTGCATTATCATATTATATTGGAGTGTTGTGTTGGCTCATGCTGCTGCCTGAAACAAACCTACAGCAGCTCTACTTCCAGTATCAGTTACCATATTACAACACATGTGGTGGCAACAAAAGGCATGATGCGTGTTTGGGTAGACTTTACTAACTGCTGATATAATGCCCCGATGTCTATCTGATACTATGGTGATTGAGTGATCATCGACACCAAAGAACCTCTTTGTATGCTCCAAAAACCACTCTCATGCAGACTCACATTCAACTTCAGCTATTGCGAAGGCAACTGAAAGAACATTGTCATTACCATCAATTGTCGTTGCAATCAACATTACTCCCGGATACTTTCCTCTTAGGTGTGTGGCATCAATTCCGATAAGTCTACGCAAATAAGACCTGAACACCCTTCGGCAAGCACCAAAACCCCAAAAACACCGCTGGAACTGATTGTCACCATTCCTGCATAGTGCCACATACGTTTCAGGATCTCTAGCTCTTAACTCACGCAGATATTGTGGAAGATCTCTGTAAGCTTCATCATAATCTCCAATAAACCTTTTTCAATGCTTTCTCCCTAACTATGTATGCTTTTCTGTATGATATGGTCACTCCAAATCTAGCTTTAATATCTGATATAATCATACTTTGTTTGTATTGTTCATTATGAAGAAATTGCACTTCAACAAAAGAAGCAACAAATGATGAAGAGCATGCATGATGATCAGCACTTTCCCTAACAGTTCCGCATTGGTGTTCCTTTATATATTTTGTAACAATGAACTCTACTTCCCCCCTTGCTACTACTCTCCATGTACATGGTTGGTTGAAGCACACTGCTTTAACTCTATTTTGGGTTATATCTCATATGCTTAACCATGGCATGTTTGACAAGTGCATTCTTGAATTCTTCTCTACATGCGAATATCTGCCCCACAAAAAATGCATGCCCATCTCTTGCCTCTACCTCTCCAATTAGCCCAGCAAGCAATCGAGAATTTAAAATATAAGGATCTTCAGCTAATGAAAACTCCTCCTCTAAGTCACTGTACTCATTTGGGGGGAATTCATATTCCTCAATCTGCATATCATTGGCTTGGAATTCTAGTACACTTGTAATAGGTTCTAATTCATCTGCATTTCGGATTTCAATTCCTTCCTCCCCACTCCAGGTTGGCTCAAAGAATTCAACAACTCTTGTAGAAGAATTCAAACCCTCACCTTCTATATTAGTTGCTTCTTCATTTAGATCAATTGTCAAATTCCTTATAATTTCTGATCCATTCCCCGTGACAGCATTATCATCAAGAGTATTCCATATTTCGGAGAGAATTTCGTCAACAACATTATCATCCCTGAAAAATAAATTACAATTACATTTAGCAAACTTTGAAAATCATAATCAAGGACCTAGGAAGGCCCAAACCTCTAACCTTGCTGAAAAACCCTGAAATTTTCCCAGTTGAGGCACACGGTGGGCCTGAAATGACTTGATTTCAGGCCCACCCTGGGCCTGAAATGGAGGTATTCAGGCCCACACTGGGCCTGAATTGAAGTGATTTCAGGCCCACCCTGGGCCTGAAAAGTTTTTATTTCAGGCCCTCCATTGGGCCTGAAAAGTTTTTATTTCACGCCCGCAGTGGGCCTGAAATGATTTATTTCAGGCCCATCGTGGACCTGAAATGACTTATTTCAGGCCCACCGTGGGCCTGAAATGATTTCTTTCAGGTCCACCGTGGGCCTGAAATCTTTTTATTTCAGGCCCTGACTGGGCCTGAAATCAGTATATTTCAGGCCCTTGGAGGGCCTGAATTATATTGATTCAGGTCCTCCCAGGCCCTCAAATCCAATGATTTCAGTCCCTGTAAGGGTCTGAAATCTTTTCATTTCAGGCCCTGGGAGGACCTGAATTCCTTTTTTTTCAGGCCCTGCCAATCCCTGAAAACAACATATTTCAGTCCCTCCTAGGGCCTGAAATCTAATGATATCATGCACTCATAGGGATTGAACTTCTTTAATTTCTGGCCCTTCTAGGGTCTGATATGGTAATATATCACCCCTAGGTCGAATTCAAGCATTTATTTATCTTAATTTTAACAAATTTCAGAGAGCCCTTATTATGTAATGCATATCACCCTTAGACTCCTCCAAATATAAAAATTGTAGCAAGAGTTGATAAGTATAAAACTAGGTCTGATACAATATCAAAGATGACAATCATATGTACATTACTATTTGTATTTGTTACCAATCTGTAGCTTGCTTTTTCTCCTTCAACACCTATCTTCCTCAGCTGCCTTGATGAATTGAGTTGTGCAAGGTCGAAATATATACGTACCCTCGTGATGATTCGACTTGTGCAAGGTAGTAATATATATATAGGCTGAGAAAATTTCCACTACCTGGCCATCCGAACCACTTATTATTATTTTACTGCAAAAATGGTTCGGATGTCTCGAAAATGGGATTGAAAAAGGTATTTTGTGGCGCCAAGGGTATAATAGGAAGTTCACTTAAAGGGTTGCGCCCTTTGGTAAAATAGAAACCATGGGACACCCTTTGGTAATTTCGAATTGTTACGTACGTCATTTGGTAAATTGCCGTTTAAAAGATGGATAATTTCAATTTATCCAGTTGATAGGAAGATTACTTGTCTTGGGCTATGATGTATCGGTAGGACGACTAATTACTATCCCAGACATCCAACATTCGATCCCTAAGTACGGTGTATTTTGTAAGAATTTTTCCTCCAAATAGGGCGCAAATCCTAAGACGCTAGGTTTCTAAACCATTCACTACGAACACTTCTCAATTTATCTTGGTAATCGATAAAAAATTTTCGTGAAACTGGATCGATCACCTCAGATTCAAACACACAAGCAAATGACACCAAAAGAATAAGATATGGAACATCGGGAATGAAAACTAAATTCTAATTGGTAAATCAAATAATTAATTAATAACTGAATCGATTGAACAAATTAAATTAAAATTTAATATTTTGAATTAATTAAATTGATCGATTTTTTAATGAAAATGAAATAAATTCAATCAATAAAAATTAATTAGTTTAATCAAAATTTTGAAATAATCAATTTTTTTTATCAGCCGATTTCGTGGTTATCAATCGATCAATAAAACATAATGGTCGATCAATGATGATATTTTATTTAATTTAATCGGTTAAATCGATATCTTAAATTTTAAATTTTAAATTGAATCAAACTAATCAACAATCTATTTAAAAAATAAATAAATAAATTTCTCTAATTATCCAAAAACTTCAGATTTTGATCATTAATTCAATTTCACCCTCAGTCCTAAAATTATCTATCTTTTCGCATACCTTTTGATACTTGACATCGTATATTCAATTTATATCGATTAATTTTGAAAGCGACCAATTCTATCCTATGAAAATTTCGCATCAGCCATCAAGTAATTGAGAACTGTCTAGCAATGAAATTTAGGTTAACCATATGTTAATAAAATTTTATCTATTAATTTATCAAAATTAAAATTTAATTTTTAAATATTTAAAATATTACAAAGGAACCAACCACTACACCATTATCTCGGGAGGAGGCTACATGGTAAAAATAATAGATGGTGATGACATGATCCATCATGCAGGAGAATCATAGTTCCAAGAGTTGCTCAATTACTTCGTGATTTATCTTCTTGGTATAAATTCTGAGACGGATTGACAAAGAACGTTAGGATGAACGAACGAATCAACTTTTACCAACAAAAGCTATTGAATTAAATGACGGACCCAAACGTGCGCACATCATAAAACTGAAGAGCAGGAGCAGGCTTATTAAGGACATGCATGCTCAAAACAAGTACAAGGGAGATTTATATATAGCAGCAAGTGGCCGGCCTGGCAAAGGAGACCGAAACAGTTTACCTTGCTGCTTACAAGTGTATCATCACCGAGAAAGCTAACACCAGAAATTAGAATGTTTGAGACAAAAGAATTAAGGGACTAAGGAAATTTTCATTCAAATCTGCTTTTGTAATTATGTGAATTGCCCTTATTCATATTATGTGAATTGTTTGGACCACTGACTTCTGCTAGCATTAGTTGCAGCCATTGAACAGGAGATTTTTATATAGCTTTTCTTTTCGAATATGACGATTATTATCAATGTTGTTATATATTCTTCCAAATATAATATCGAGTTACAATCTACTTAGGTTAATGAAATTATACATTTTGCTGTTGATTCCCGTGATACTTTACATCGAGCAAGAATTATTCATTGGAGCTCTCATTTTAATTCTATTTGTAACTTAGTGGATATGTCATATGTATGATGCAAATTTTAATGTGCTTGAAAGATTTCACTAATGAATCCTCTATTTCAATGTGTGGCAAAGCTAGCAGTTCGTTAATAAGTGATGAAGTTTTTTATTTCATTTTTATTTTGTATTTGATGTATAAAATTATGAGGATCACAAATTTACTTTATCGTGTCTACCAACAAAAATCTTTTTATATCATAAATATAATAAATTTGATCTTTACGACTAACACTCTTCTCCTCATATTAAGAAATGACAGTTTTGATATTTTCCTTAATTTCGTTTGTCAAATCATTTGCACCAGATTGGATGTCAATATACCGAAGATGAGTACTCATTATAAGCATTCTAGTCGTTTATGCCGACTAAAAGATACCATCACGATTGATCAATGAACATTACTTTCATTATGATAGCTTATAATGTTGTAATAGATTTTTAATTGGAAGAATTAAACTCTAGATTCAATGATACAATAATAGAACTTCTTATACTTAGCTCTGCTTTGAGCTCAAAAGATTATTTTAAATGATTCGATATTGACAAGATTTGTACCCTCGATTAAAAGTATTATTTTGAGGTATTCACTGAATAGAAAATGCATTATTTGAGATGTCAGTTATAATATTATGACCTTGATATAATTTATAATGAGAATTTTCAAAAAATATCTACTATTTTAAAATTGTGCTACCTATTATTTGAAACAAAAAAGTTACAATATTATATAATATGATCGACAAGTTGATCCATTTAATTTTAACTTTGCATATTTCAACAACAATTACACAACGTGTATTTTCGATTATATATGAAACATGTTTAAAAAGCTTTTCATAATAGAATAGGAGAGGACTGTATTAAAAAAATTTTGATATATTCTATGATTATCTATATTGAGAGATTATGTTTCAAGGGCTTTGTTTGATTAAGAGTAATGTAATCAAATTTATAATGTAATTAAACTTAAAATATAATTTAGAGTACATATTGTTGGCCTTATAATCCGGATTATAAATTTGTAATTTAGATTACAAATTACAGTTTTAAAATTATACCAAACAAAATAATAAATTAATCAAAATTACATTTCAAGGATGATTATCCCACACCAATTGATGAATGGGTTGATTACTCCTCACCAAATTGATGAATGGGTTGATTACAAAGCTAATTACCCCTTACAAATTGATTACATTACATTATGCTTCATGCTATGTTTGGTTAAGATAATATAA
This sequence comes from Boesenbergia rotunda, assembly GCA_024364735.1. Taxonomy (NCBI): domain Eukaryota; kingdom Viridiplantae; phylum Streptophyta; class Magnoliopsida; order Zingiberales; family Zingiberaceae; genus Boesenbergia; species Boesenbergia rotunda. Next base: position 46,613 of record JAGFNQ010001687.1, on the reverse strand, counting down.
TCAAGTTTGTAATATAATTGGACTTGAAATATAATTCAGATTACATGTTGTTGCCTTATAATCTAGATTATAAATTTTTAATTAATTTTTGTAATTCAGATTAAAATATATTAAAACTTTAAAATTATACCAAATAAAATAATCAATCTTATAATATAATCTTGATAATATTATAATTAAGACTGATTGCCTCTCAATCTTCATTACAAATATTGATTACCTCTCAATCTCGATAACAAGTATTGACTTACAAGTATTGACCTAGAGATAGTATGCTTCAAGTAAATAAATTATATCAAATAAAATAATCAATCTTGTAATATAATATTAATAATATATATTATAATTAAGACTGATTACCTCTCAATCTCGATAACAAGTATTGACTTACAAGTATTGACTTAGAGATAGTATGCTTTAAGTAAATAAATTATATCAAATAAAATAATCAATCTTGTAATATAATATTGATAATATATATTATAATTAAGATTGATTACCTCTCAATCTCGATAACAAGTATTGACTTACAACTTACAAGTATTGACTTAGAGATAGTATGCTTCAAGTATTTATTCAAATTCAATAATTGATGAATATTATATTTTAAAAAATAATAAATCGAAGCTTCAATAATTAATATGCATCTCTATACAATCATTGTATCTTTTCGTTAAGAAGTATTTAATTTCATCATCAACATTCAATGATTAATTTTAGAAATATTCATTTTATTTAAATTTCATTAATTTTTTAAGGAAGTATAAAAGATTATATTGACAAAAAAGTTTTTTTAGAAAATTTTCGAATCTTGTAAGTTTCATAATAAAAATATTGAAGATCTTATTGATGAATAATGATAAGCTTTTTAATATTACAATGAACAGTGCCTAGGTATAAGTAGATTTTAATTATTATATATTATTTTATTTTTGTTAAAAAAAAATTAATCCGAGTAGATTATAATTCCCGTCTTCATCCTTGCTTGTTTACTCATAGGCATAGCGCAACTGATGATACTAAAATACATAATTGATTTTGTTTTAGATAAATATGATATCGAAATCAAACCGTTGAGAATTCAAAACTAAATTAATAAAGTAAAGAAACAAATAACCTCACATAGAGAAATAATTGTATTGAGAAGTTAAATTAAAAATTATATTAATTTATTAATATCTATAAAATACAGTTTTGTATGTAGACGTGGCATTCACAGGGAGCTTAGGATTCCCGCCTAAACCGAATATAAATTTTCTAAATAAAAAATTTATAATTAAAAATATAAATTCAAAGAAAATATATAATTACAAACCCTAAAAAGAAAAATTTAGATCTTAATCCAAAATTAAAATTTTAAAAAATAATTTATCAAATTCAAAAAAGATAATTCAAAAAATAATTTTGATGTAAGAAAATGATAGTCACACATTTGAAGTTACCAAGGTGAATTACACACAGAGCAATTATAAAAATGGACAAAGAACGGTAAAGCAACTCATGTCTTTCTCGGCCTTTTGGCTAAGTTCAAGTGTAGTATTTGTTCTTATCAATTTAATATCTAATATGTGGGTCATTAGTTCACTTTGATATTAAATTAATTTTTATATAAGGGATGACCCATCACAGTAGCTTGCTACTAGGGTTTTCATGTGTCGCCTGTGTGTTGCATTATAGCACAGGCCTAGCACACCCATATTAAAGCAAAGTAAATTTTAGATCGTATCCACATACACCAACCTTATAAAACTTACGATCACCATTAATATCTTTATTATAAAAAATAATATTATATCTTATTGATATGAATCCATGATTAAATAAAATTACTTTTCATTTAATAATAAATATTGACATATATATATATTATCACTAAACATGTTATTTGAATTGTGTAAGATTCTCGTGCATCGCACGGGTGTTATACTAGTTTTATGTTTAAAATACAAAACTTTAAATTTTTTATAGATTATAAATATAAAAATAAATATTTTAAATAAAAATTTTGGATTATAATTATTTTTTATTTGTTATTAAAATAAAAATATTAATTCTTATATAATAAAAATTAAATCTATAGACTAATAAACTTAAATACTTTATAATTTATTTTCATTTATTATTATATAATTTAACTTCAATTTATTTTTGAAAATTATTTTCTTTTATGCCCTATTTATTTTCTTTTAGGGGGTAAAGGCGATTTGCATGCTCCAATACCTCGTCCCACAATCAATACAGAGAAAGTAAATCACAAGATCTATTAATCCGGATGATATGACTAGCACGTGGGAAGGACAGATACACTAACTTTATCAAATTTTGACCTTCATACAAGTACGTAGACACCTGGGGGCGGGGGGTGGCTCCCCCTCGAGATTTAAAAAAAAAATGGAGTTGGACTATCACGTGGAGTGTCAAAGTTCTTGTTGATGCCGCTGGTTTACTACGAGATAGAGTTGGGATTTCGATTCTTAATTTGCTCTCTCTCTCTCGTCTTTTCGATCTGATAAATAATTTCGATCTGAACAACAACTGCGGCACAACTAATTTGTCCGGTACTCAGTCTTATCTGGTTCCATCTATCATAAAATATATTGTCTTATAATTATAAATAGTTGGGTTTTCTTTGGAAATGAAAGTTCAATTGCTTTGTTGATTAATAAAATTAAATCAACATCAACGAAAAAATGATTAACGAATTTTTTTCAATCTCGGATAATTCACAAGGGATTATATCTCTAAATTTAAAGTTCTAAAACTAAACAAAACAAACTCTAATCATGCTCTATTGAATTGATTGTCTTGATGCAACCTTCATCTCCTTCATCCTGTTCCTCTTCGAGATCAGTCACACAGTTTGAGAAAGAGAGAACAAGGAGGACAGAGCACGGCTCTACGATTGCCGAACCTTCTTCACGTTGTATGATCCGTTTCGCCCCTCCTTGAAAATTATAGCTACGTCATTACTGTTAGATCTCAAGATGGTAACATCCTCGAGAGTGTGAATTTTCATTTATTAATATGAATTCACAATCAAATTTAGAGTATTTTGGGTCAATCCATTTTGGTAGCAAAAAACTGAAATTATTATCTTAGCCTCTTACTAGAAGGGAATGGAGTAAATCACATAGATTTATTCAATCTTTATTGAGCGGACTTACTAGCGGTAGGGTGCAACGGTAGGACGATTAGTCGTTATCTCAAACATCCATAATTTGATCCTTAGCTACGACGTATTTTATAAGAATTTTTTTTCTAAAAAATATACGAATCCTGAGATGTTGGGTTTCTAAACCGTCCACCACGAACGCTTTTCGATTCACCGACCGATAGAAAATTTTTCTGAAACCGAATCGATCACCTCAAATTCATCTATTACCTGATCCAACATTCATTGAGCGGAAGTAGACTTGGGATATGAGATAATCCGAATCAATCTCAATCCACTTTGATCCTTATATAAATTAGTATCTCCTCTAATTGAGTCATATATAGTATTGTCTAAAAAACGTCTATGTACCATTGTTTTAACCAAATATTATTATGTGATGTAAATTGACCATTCAACTAATATATTTATATTTACAGATAAAAATAAAATATTATTATCCCAATTTAATTTTTTCATATATTAATAAAGAAATTTATGAATTTAATGTATTCATCACTAAAAACTTTCAGACAATTTTTATTACGTGGAAGAGATGGAAGCTGCCGGAAGAGAAGGTACTCTGAGTCCGATGGCAGACCAAACTCATCATTTGAGGAGTCTATTCTAGCCCGAGACCTAAGAAGAAAGGAAGAAAGAACCAGAAACGGTCTAATAAGTCTCATGAATCTGATTAGAAACAGATGCTGGACCTTTTGATGCTAAGTTACCTGAGGTTGATGCTGAGGCATTCAGGTTCAAGGAATTGATTGAATCTCAGAAGAAACCAACCTTGGACCTCTCCCACACACTGATGCCATTATATAAGCAAGCTACAGTGGTGAGGCCTGGTGAAGGCGATGCTATTAGTTGCCTAGTATGTGCAGCCAGGAAAGCTTATTCCAAGGGAATTAACCTGCAAGGCAGCCTCATCCTGATAGAATAAAACTACATAGTAGACAACGTTACCAGATCCCGTTCTCAACACGGATGACACATAATAAGAAAAATTTTTGCAAAATAATTAATAAGATGTATCAAGGAAAATCTTTAAACTGAATTAACCAAAATTTTAAGAATACACCAAATTGATTTTGCCTATGTCTTTCTAATTATGCATTTATCAGACTACACAAACTTGCAATATCACACACGTGTAGCAAGTGATTGATTACATATGCTTTATAAATTAAATTGTTGGAATACCAATATGAATGTTGCTCGAGCGAAATGAGTTGTAAAATCTTCAGGAAGAAGTTGATTGCAGAAACTGTGGGGCAAGAATCGAGGGAAATGCAAGCAAAATAATCTGACATTTAGTCCATCAGGTCCTTGCTTCTCGAGTAGTAATCTGCTGCACTGAGAAAGACATGCTTTTCTAACTCCAACTCAACTGGTAGCTGATTCTCAAAACAATCTACCTTAATCTGCAAGTTAGTTGTAAATTCAACGACTTTCAAATCACAATTTGTGTTCCCAATACCGATGAAGATTAAATTAGCATGGATAATTAAAAGTCTAACCTTCCCATTTCCGCCTTGGAACTCTAATTTCAAATTCGAAAGATCTCTAGACAATAAATATGTCTGTAAGCTTTCAGCAAGCTTCTTATCACCTGAGGAATAAAATACAGACAATCGAATCTCAAGATTTGGCATGTTGTATAGCAAAATCATAATTCCAGTATAGAACCTGAATATAATGCAACAATAGCTTCAGTATCAAACATCAGAGCCGGCTTGGCTATGCTAATAACGAAAGAGACACTAGGTAGTTGTTCCTCACGTGATAGCAAGACCTGCAACAAATTATAGAACAAGCGTAAATAAAATCGTTGAGTTCCCCTTTGCCAAAACTGAGGGACTTTTAAACAAGGAACACACAAAACCTATCGAGTATTAGATATATAATAGCACATACCTGAAACTCCTCCAGACACAAAATCACCTGCAAGTAATAGGATCATGAGGGCAAAGTATACCATCAACCAATCCTTACGGGAAAATAACATGAGCAAAAGGGGAAATATAGCAATAGGCACTGAAGCCCTTATAAATAAGCCAAAGGTGGGGATTAAATCTCAATGGAAAATTAATGAATAAACAATAATTCCTTGAAAAATAAGAGTCATAGTAAATTAGGATCAAAAGCTCCATAGAACTAGGGTTTGATAGGCAAATCGCAGAATAAATAGAAACAAGATAAAATGGTGCTGCCTCAAAATATCCTACAAAATATCTTCTTTGGCAGAAAGCACAAAGAAAACGTTTGCTATTTTGCACATTGTATCTGAATCAAAAGAACTAAAAAAACTGTCACAAATCTGCTGAAGTATAAAATTGTAACTCATTCATCATAGTTTTGTTATATCGCTTAACACTTACAGCATGAGGGGGAGTGTTGCTTTGATGAAGTAAAGGAGACCCAAGAGCATCTTTGATGTATTCCTCCTGCAACAAAAGTACCATAGAAAAAACTATGAAGGTTAACAACTATAAGGGTGATTACAGAGTAAGTTTAAGCACATAGCCAAGCAATATAAAGAGATACCTGGGATTCCACAATTTTCTCCAAAACATTTTTACTTTTCCCAAGAGGTTCATAGTAAACCTCTACAACATCAGTGGGCTCCAGACCAGCTTTCTTACGTAATTTCTGAATGCGATTGACAACCTGACATAAAAAGTAGTAATCTCACAAGCATAAAACTTGTACATTTGTGGCCTATGAGAAAGAGGAGCCCAAAATTTTCTCTGCTCTCATTTCTCTCCAAGTGAAAGCATTCTCAATCTCAATTTCACAGGTTACAGCAATAAGCAAAATTTACCGACAATTAGGGGCTTAAGATTGACAATGTACTGAGAGATATTGAACTTCGAATGACTACACAAAAACAGACCGATGTGGATGAACAAATAAGCAAGACAGATATGTGCACATACATAACACACTAAGTGAGCAGCACCACTTCCAGAAAGATGGTGCTGGAAATGAAATTTGGCTGTTCCAAAGCATAATAAAAAAAAAGAAGCAAAATATAGGCCAATCTATGTCATAGAAATATAATTCCACATGCCCAAAATTAGATTACCACAACTCTGAAAGTACTAGAATACTAAAAATTTGAGAGAGAACAAATAGCACATTTTCCTGAAAAAATGGCAGTAGGAGTTTGAATATAGGGGCATATGGTGCATTAACGATGAAACAATACACATTGTGAAACTAACATTCATCTCCATTGCTGTGTATAACATGATGAATATACAAGAAACATTATTCCCTTGCAATATCTCTACAATCTAAAAAGAAAAGTTCAGACACCATAATTACCTCTCGAGCAACTCCTGCATCAAACAATGATTCATCGGCTCTCAAATCCAATACCACCAAAACATCACCTGAGAAAAGATCTATGACATCACATGGAGAGGAAAAGTGGGTTTTACATTATAATCTAGAAACAAACTTTAGCTTACCATCTCCAGCAGCATCGATCTCCTTTTCTGTAGTACCAGAAGGCCGTTTGAATTCACGCAATATCTGAAAGCATTATTACTCAGAGCCATGATAACTAGAGATTTTGACAAAGTTTCAATGTGTGACATTCCAAATTTGAAGTCCTAAATGTCGAAAAGAAAAGGCAACATTAAGTTATTTGATTTATATAGTAAAAGGATGCCTACCTACAGATTCATAACGATATTGTATTCCATAAAACTAATGGTGGGGATAAGATACATTTAATAAACCCCTAATGGTTGTTTCTTTATTCTCATGTTTATGATGAAGCAACAAAATACATGATGGAGAAATAGCATCAACCTGAAAATCAAAACAGATGGTACAAAAAAGAAAAAGTAAAAAAAAATGAAATAAAATAAACACCCCTTTGATTATCGAGAGATTTACGCAAACAACATATTTGAGTATACAATTGTTTAATGAGCAAGAAAAGCATAGAGAACTAGCCCCATGATCTCAGAATTATTGAGCATTGAAACAGGTCACCAAAATACCCATCTTAAAATAGCTCCGAAACCAGTAACACAGCAAGACAGGTTGAATAAATCTCCTAGATTTATGCCTCTCTATCAGAATACTTGACACCCTAGATCGGTCACTGACACCCACATTGTCAATGTATAAACTTCTAGAAGAAAATATAGGTGGTGAAGATATCCTAAAACAGGAGAGAAGAAAAGAAAGGTGGTATAAAAAGGAAAGTTGTATCTGAATAGCGTGCTAGAAGCCAATTCAACGTGTGTGTGTGTGTGTGTGTGCATGTATATATAAGCACATAAAAGAAGCAACACTTCAAATTCTGAGTCCAGAAAATGGGAATTGCATAAGTTGGCGGGATAGCAATATCAAAATTCACCAGTACCAAATATAGAGCATGGTTTAAAGTAGCACTATGATAATGATACAAATCTAGACTCCAAACAATATGTGCCCAGCAATAAAAGTACATGCCATCTTGCAGTACCTGAAAATATCCATAACTATAATCTAGAGTAGAAAGCAGTCCATTTGCCAGGTGCTCTTAAGAAAGAATATTGATCATATACCTATGCCTTCGATTTTATAATACTTTCAAAATCAAAATTAACCTTTATATCATTCAGCTTCAAGCAATGACCGGAGAATGTGACTTCTCCGGATTGCTCAAAAGACGATATATCAGCCTCAGACATTGCCTTGACCTCCTTCGCCACAGCACCCATTGCCTTCCCCAATCTTTTGCCTAATACACTAAAATAATACGAAAAAGAAATCAGTTACCACAACTAAAAGATTCTAATAAACTTAGTGAAAGTCATAGCATACCTAAAATCAGGCTCAGCCCGTAATGATGCATAATTCAAAGGATCATTGCATGAAACCACTGATTTAACATTGAGCTCCTCCATCACATACTACAATGTCCAAAGAATATTTGCATTTGGCTTAATTGATGGGATATTGGAAAATCAAGATACACATTTGAACAATGGCAGGTATATTAAAACAAAGTCTTCACAGAAATTAGTACAAGAAAGATGATAAGTAGATTGCAGACAAATATGAAAAGGTTTTCCTTATTCTCTTGAGAGCTAGGTTTCCTTCCAAAATTAAAATTTAGCAAACCCTTTCTTATTGAGGTTCACAAATTTCACTATTCTTATATGGTCAGTTAAAACTGACTCAGTTTAATGCATTTAGGATTTTATATGCTCATGAACAAGGACAAGCATAAACAGAGATTTTTCATTTATTGATTGTCTTTCATCTTAACCCCAGTTCCAAAAGATGGGCTAACCACCAGAGGGGAACCTAATATGATTCATATAAATTTACTCTCCATATAAAATGGAATCAAATCTTTATCTGAAGGGAGTAACAAATGCAAATATAAATAAGCTCGTGCAAAAAAAAAAAAGAAGAAGATTTAATTGCTATCCGACCTCCCTCAATTTCCCAGTAATATCTTCCAGAAAGTCTGAATCAGGATGAACAACTACCATTTCCCTGAAATAACAGAACAGGAAAAAGAAAGTTGTTTGATAAATGGGAAGGCATTACAATAGAAGGTAAAAGCAACTCCTCATACTTGAGTGGTGTTTTGAGAGGTTTACTATGACGCTCCCGAATGTTGCGTGCCAGGTCAATGACAGTCATCATCCTTGTGACACTCTGTTCAATGCGCTCCTCCCGCTAAGGAAATCAGTAGAATGAATAATTTAACCATGTTAAATGGAACCGCAAAAAAATATACAGTGATGGACAGCATACAAAGCTGCTAAGAAATTGAAAATAATTATACCTTCCCTAATGCTGAAGGAAAGTTACAAAAATGAATGCTTTCCTCAGATCCACTGGAGACCTTCCTAAGGTTTAGATAAAGAATCTCTGTAAAGAAAGGTGTGAATGGAGCCATCACTTTACATGTAGTTAAAAGCACCTGCAATATGTACAATCGAGCAAAGTATTCATCATATTATGCAGTTTTAAATAATAAATATTAAGATATAAAATGAAGCTAGGCCAAGGTAATTGAGACCGTAATCCAGATGATATTTGTGGCTAAAATTCATCATAGTATTCATCATATTAAGCAGTTTGTCATAATATGTTTTAAGGAAAAAAGGGCAAGGCCTAAATAACAGAGAAGAAATCATCTCTAAGCTCATATTTGCTCAAAAGGCCAAATAAATAAATCAGTCTATAGTGATATCGGTTTTCTAAACCAAAGTTAGTAATAGAAGTATTCATCTTATTCGTTCAATATTGAATGATTAGCAATAATCAGTCTATAGTGATATCAATAAGGATTTGAAGATACACAAAAGGCAGTAGACTCAAGCCAACATTATTAAAATAAATAGCAATATAGCAATAAACAAACAGTATGTTCCAACTATTCAGTGTCATGCAACCTGGAACTTATTGAAATCTTTGTAAAGCATATTTACATTAATACTTATAGATAGATAGATAGATAGATAGATAGATAGATAGATAGATGTATCTCACACCTTCTACTCTAGTTGATTTAACTTGTCTAAAGTCTTTGAAAATGTTTCATATCATTTTAATTGATTTTGTAGTATTAAAACAAATTCCAGTTTATGATGGTTATATCTTAACTGGAAGTACTACCACAACAATGAAACTAAATAAAAAGAAAAACTACCAATTGACACATACATCAAAAGATCTTATACAACACATTAAATGCAATAGAAACAAAAAATATCATGCAATATATTGCACCACAAACACGGGGAAAAAGTGCAATGTAGGATGATAATTACCACGAGTAAAAAAAATATACATAATACATACATGATATAAAGTTGAAAGAGAGATTCTGCAGTCGCCTTCTCCTGTGCGTCCCTTCAATCTCTTTCGATTAAAACGCACATATATGTTGGTAAGATTGTCGATGAACTTCAGAAGATATGGGACAACCTGCAAAAAGAAGACACATTAAGAACACAAAGGTATAAATACATATTTCATGATTTTAAAGTTTAGAAGGAATGAACACAGAAATACCGTGTACAACCGATAAGCATCCATTTCTTGACGAACAAATTGAACTAAACTTTCAGTAGCAGAATTTATCCACTGGTCAAGCACATTCAAAGACTTTTGAAGGGCTTCATAATGCACTGGAACAAAAGGCGCAAAACCCTCAACCTCAAGCCTTTTTGCATTTTGAACGAGGAATCTATATGCATTATACCATGGAAGGAAGACATCTTTGACCTGCTTAAGCAAAACAGAAAGAAGGCAACAGTAAAAATATGTTGAAACAATTATACAGTCCACATGCTAAAATAAATCATGACCCAAAAGAGCCGCTTACCACACTATATACACCATCCTTTTTGAACCGCAAAGGTTCAGCACGAACAACAGGAGAATTAACCAGATATAATCGCAATGCATCCTGTAGGTTCCATGTTATGATTGTGACATATATAATTAGGGATAAAACAAATAATTATAACTCAACAAATAATGCATCTTGATAGTTAAACTACTTGCATACCGCTCCATAATCATCTATGACTTCAGTTGGCGGTGGGTAGTTCTTCAATCTTTTACTCATTTTCTTCCCATCCTCAGCCAACACAAGACCATTGCAGATAAGGTTTCTAAATGCAGGCTTCCCAAACAATGCCGTAGATAGCACCATAAGTGTATAAAACCTAATAAAACATTAAAATAAGTACCGAGCGGTTGAGAGGAACTATCATATGAGAAAATAAGGGGGAAGCAACTTATACAAATAATACTCAGTACTGCTGAATATCATTGGAGCTATCAACAAAACAAAATCCATAAATTGCACATTTTTCAAAACACTAAAACAAATGAGAAAGATAACCATAATGAGCAAAAAAAATCTGCATAAATTGTCTGAAAAAATTCAGTATGATAGTCAAAAGTAATTGTTGAAAATCAAAACTATTTCAAGGTCGCCATGAAACTAAGTAACAACTTGCCAGTTTATCAAGTGGACATGCTAGTATAAGTACTCAATTCCCAGAAATACAGGAAAACAATTGTGCAAAAGTGATTGAGATACAACATAACTAGTATATTGAGCAAGGGCGTCAACAAGTTTCGACATTAGGACAAAAATAAAACATGCAAATCAAATTCACGCTTCTTACTAGATGTTTTCAAACATAATTATGTGACCCAGTAGTTGTCAATGGATGGCCGTGAATGTATGCTTGAGTCATGAGTTATAGAAGCGCATCCTAGTCCATGTGACAAACCAAGAAAAAAGATGACACTTTTTGTTGAATGTTTAACCATGACTGAAAAGTTAATTGGAGGCAATGTTAACTGGAACAGGATTCCTTTGCATGGTAAAGAAAAAAAGGATAGTTTGCCACTTTGCCTCCTATGCTTTATAGCAAAGAGATGATAAATAATATGCACACTTCAAACTTTTTCTCTTCTATAATCTTGAACATCATGTATCAGTTTCTGTGCTTTTGAAAACTTGGTTTCCATATAAACAATGGAAATAAAGACTGCATGAGTACAATGGTATTCAGATTTACGATGAAAAATGTAAAGACACGTGGTTTTAGACCTGTCAAATGCAAATTTCTGAAACGATGAACCTTGGCATCGTTTTTCCTATTATGCATACTTTTCCTCACTCCAAATACTTTTCTTCCAATTCACAGTCTCAATCATATGAACACACCAGTTCCATTAATGTAAGTACATGTCAGGTTTGCACCATCAACAAGGAAATATCAAGACTGTAAATCAAACCAATACATGAAATGGGAAACAAAACACTTGACTTATCAGTCAAATTACATGTTAATGTCCCTAATCAGACTATCAACTAAAATAAATAAAGATGGTCTAGTCCAACTTAAACAAAACACCTTCAATATAGAGGCGATGAGGCAAACCTAAGGATAAAAAAGATGAAAATAGAAGAAAAAGCAGCCTATAAGTCATGATCAGTGTTTCAGATACCGTTCCGTACCAGGCAAAATGTACCGTTCCGCCCGCACACCAAAATCGAAACCGGCACCGACGGTAAAAATATTTAAAATAATTTTAAAATTCATAAAATAATTTTAAAATTTTATAAATAATTCTAAAAAAAATAATTGTCAAGTTACATAAAATATACTTTACATAAAATATAAACGGGCACCTATTCTTTATTTTAGAAGTTTTGAGAAAGATATATTGTCAAGTTACATAAAATTTAATACAACAACAACCAAACCTTATATATATATATATCGTATCGGCACGATACGGCACCGAAACTGTATCGTTCTGGTCTAGGACCGAAACCTCGACACGGGTCGAGATTTTAAACCTTGGTCATGATCGCCACAATTCAGATCTAGAATAGAATATATTCGACATGCAACAAAAAATGTTAAAAGGAGAAAAATCAGCCAATCAACTAAAATGAACAAAGATGATATAGGACTACTTAGCAAAAACACTTTCAAATCATCTCAGAGCTCACAAGGTTTATCTAAAGATAAGATGAAAATAAAGTAAAAAAAGGACAAGCACTTGTGATAAACAGGATCTCATATCTCGAATAGAATATATTTGACATGCTTAAAAAAGAGTTACAGGAGAAAAACCAACCATCCTCGTGTTTGGTCAAGGCCCTCGGCAACAAAGTGTCCCGGAAAGTTCTTTTCAAAAAGTTCCACATTCTCAAACGGGTAATGAATATAAGCATATGGCATTGACCCACTCTCAAACCAGCAGTCAAAGACCTGAAGGATGTATAGAATAATTTATTCACCAGTCATCAAAATAGGATCTGATTGATCAGAGAACCAATTTGCAGAGTATAAACTGTTACAATGGAACATTGGAACAAGCCAATCAAGCTTTATTTGGACAACTGTTAACTAACAGGGTTTTTATTGATTAATTAGCTGGCTCGATCCTACAAAGGATCCTTCTCTCATTTTTATGCAAACTTAAAGATTTGTGAGGTGCACAAACAGCTGTTAAGGTATGTGGACTGCACTCGCATCATATATGCACCCACAATATATATTTTTTAGGTGCGGTCATTTATTTGAATCAATCCTGAGAAGTCTAGATGATTCATTCAAGAAATGACAACGACTACCAATAAGTTTGAGTAATTAAGAAAACAATAATCAAACTTAGCCATATCACTATAATATTTGGCAAATACTTGGAATGCCAAACAATCTCAAAGTCCAAGTTATTGTGGATCTTACAATGAATTTCACATATAAATTACATGTGTATGAATACCATATTCATTTATATAGTAATAACCAATTACACATAGATTGATTGCCTTAAGAAAACTCACATCATCAATGCGATGAAGAACGCCAAACTCAGGACCACGTTCAGAAGGAATGGTTATGTGATCAATATAGTGACGATGCAGATCAGTAACCTTAAAATCCAATAAAAAAGGTTAATTTAGTTAACAAATTAAAAGAGACCCAACAAAAAATTAATAATGCAAGAATCCACCTTAGCACCAGATAGTTTCTCAAGTTCATCAACAGAACCAATAACTCTCTTCTCAATGCCATCCTCACTGACCCAAATAGGCAGAGGGGTACCCCAAAACCTACTTCGGCTAACAGCCCAATCCCTAGCATTTTCGAGCCAATTATGAAACCGTTTTTCCTGTGGTCAACAGTAGATTAACCATCACCACTCTGGTTCTACAGGCAATTTTCTTTCAAAAAGAAACAATAAAAGAAGGAAAAGATCAAACCTTCACATATTCGGGAACCCAATTTGTTTGTTTGTTACTGTCTAACAACTGCTCCTTAATCTTTTCAACAGAAACAAACCTGAACATACAAGCACATTATAAAAACAAATAGAGGGAACTTTTTATTTGCACAATCCAGAGTATTATGAATAACAACTTTAGTATTCAAGATTGAAGATGATTTAAATTGAAATTACTACGACTTCCAAGTATCAAAACAATCACAAAGATTGAAATGATTTGATAAGAACACAAAATACAGTTTATGCAGAACACAATATAGAAGCTGGCATCATTAGTGCTGAAGTTAATCATGACTACTATTTGGTCAAAAGGCACAAAACTAACTTTTATGGAGTTACCAATCAATATTGTCCACCACTTGAGAGTCATCCAATCAACAATGAATCAATAAGTTCCATTTGGACCAAAAAATGGTTAACCTCATCAATGGGAATGCCTTAATAAAAAGTTAAATTGAACTATGACGCCATAGTAGGATAGGAAATTTCTTCATAATAAGAGCAACAAAAAAGATAAGTTGTTTGAATGAAACCAAGATCTCCATAATCATGTGCATCGCCACAAAAAAAATATGGAAAAAAAATAGTATAGCAGATATCATCAGGTCAAACTTCCTGTCTAAAAGTGGCGGAACCAAAACTCAGTGCGTCAAAAAGTTCAATCAATAATATGATATAGTGACTTACCAACTAGGAACAGCCCGATATAGAAGGGGAGTGTCTGATCTCCAGCAGAAAGGATAAGAATGCATGACACTTCCATTATTTACAAGTCTTCCTTTCACCTGATACGAGATTGAAGATGTTCTATGTATATTAATGAACCCACAACACGAAGATAAGATGAGCAATCAAAGATAAACAAGAAAACTTGGTGAAGTATTAAAATTCTATCAAAGAAAGCCAGCATGAGAAAACATCTTCCAAGTTCATAAGTTACTACACGGCAACAACAGCCAAATGCTGAGTCCCAAGAATTTGGGGTCAACCACATGGATTTAAAAAAGCCATTGACATCTATATAATGATATATCAAAGTTCATATAAGATTTTATAAACAAGAACACTCAAATGAGAATATTTCGAGATCAGGATAAAACATGAAAGAATCAAAATTATAGAACCGCCTACAAGGATACTTCAAAAACTCATGCCCCCGGGGCTATGATGCAACGGAAGGGCAACTAGTTGTCATCCCAGGCCTCCGCGGTTTAATCCCCAACTACGGTGTATTTTGCAGGAATTTTTCCTCTAAAAGTCATATAAAAGTTTCATAAACAACTTAAAGACACATCAGAATTAACACACTCAAATGCAAATTCCAAAGTCATATATGAAGTTCTATAAACGAGAGAATTAAAACACGTCAGATTAATTAGTCATCAGCCAGCCTAACACCTTAGACATTGACTAGAAATGTCAACAGAGAATCATACCTTAACAGCATTTACAATGTCCTTATCGGCATCCTTCACATAGCGCCCATAGAAATCTGATACTTCCTCAGTAAAACGACCATCAGCATCAACCGCCACAAAAAGATCCACACCCTATTCAATTAGAATAAAGTAAAAGAATGATGTTAGAAACATAAAACAGTTAAGATTGAATTATCTAATTGTACTGTCAAAACAATAATCATGAATCAGCTACATACAATAACATCAAAGTAAACAACTTAACATGTCACAGTTTTTTCTGTTGAAAATTGACTGTTTTATACAGACATTACAAGAAAAACTAAACAATGATTGAAAAAACAAACATTTACTGGCAACAAAGAACTAGCTGATTGTTAACCAAAAAAAAAGACAGTCCAATGTACGAAGCTCCCGTAAATGCGGACTCCCGGAGAAGGATCTATTGTACGCAACTTATCATGTTTTGCAAGAGATTATTTCTGAGACTCGAAGCCGTGATCTCCATCACACGGCAGCAACTAGCTGATTGTTAGCAAAATTAAAAAATTCTAAGTAAATTCAGTTATCTTCTCCTGATCATGATTTGGTTTAGAAAATGAGTATGATAGATATGAGTCCCAAGTCTAGACAAAAAAAGTTGATGGTTCCATTAGGATTTAACAGCCAGCACAAATTGCCAACTGACATGGTATCTAGAGGTTAATGTGGACTTTTGAAATATGCATGCATTTCATAAATACTCAATGTCATGTTAACTAATAACTAATACTAATAAAAAAAAATGTAACTATCCACATGCTTAAATAAGCTGCCGTAAACAATAAAACATTTACACTAACATCTTCATAGAGGTTCCAATGCTATCTATAGGTTTGGGGCACATATCCGCCGAAATAATTGAAGTTTACTATTAAAAAGAATACAAGCAGAATATAGTTGATTATTTGAATACAATGTGATCCAAAATGACAATGGTATTGAACAACCAGAAACAATACATAAATACTAACCTTGATTATACCAGAAGCAACACACACACGGTAATCATCTTCACCAAAAGCAGGAGCACAGTGAACGACACCAGTTCCACTATCATCAGTTACATAATTGTCTGCAACTACCCTAAAGGCTGTATCTGAATACTTCAAGAAGTAATCAAACAGAGGAACATATCTGCACAGACAAAGTAATCAAATCTTGTTCTATCACCAAAAAAGAAGTGCGGAAGATAATTGTTGTCTGAATGTTCAAAAGAGAACTGGAATTATTTACACAAAAATTGTTTCAACACAAACACACAAATTTATAATGGATGAGCAAAAAACACAACAAAGCGTTTAACTATGATACTCTAGCAAGAAAAAGCAAACCCCATACAAAAATATATATAGTTTTATAAATAGTCCATGGTAGATGCAATTGACAACTTTTTCAGGAGCTGAAACTTAAATAATTCAAATTCTTGAAGCAGTAGTTAAAAAATAGAAGATTGCTATTTCTTATTGTGTCTCCAAAGCCTCAATCACCTAACATTCTGTATTTGTATCATTTGTAAATTTCATCTGTAGGATCAAATAAATTGTATTATAGCTAAAACCTTACATCAACTCTAGCTCTAATCAAGATTAAACATACTAAACCTTTAGGAGAGCTGGCTTGTTCAAAAAGCTATAATATTAAATTTCTAAACACCACACCCTTCACCCCCTTGCTTTTCCTCATTGTTTCTTATCATAGATACTAATTTAATCAAAACCGATAATGCTTATTTTGTCAAACCATCCTTTCTTAACTGTATGCCTAGAAGGCACAACATGTTCAACCCACATAATTTCCCGCCTACAAACCTACTTCTAGACCTTATGTTGGTTGCATATAGCAGCATTTAAAATCTTGTTCTGTGCCGTTCCGTGATGGTAACGAAACCGGCACCCCACGCACAATAACTTCGACGCGTCGGACGCGGCTTCAACGCGTCGTCCCGAACCGCGTTGCATAGCAAGCACCGGCCGGAGGCGTCACGGAATGCCTCCAGCACACCGTCGGACGCCATCGGAGGCGTCGCAGGCGCCTCCGACACCGCCAGATGCCCCCACGATGCACTAGCCAGAAATAAATTAAAACTTTTTATTTATTTAATTTAAATAACCTAGTGGGATAAGACTTGGTTGTTGTTGTAATATTTATTTAATTTAAACAATTCCCAACTTATGTGTGATATTTTGAAGATACTTTTATGAACCCTAATTAAATTATCCCAATAAAATATATAAAAAATATATTTAAAATTAAAAAAATAAATTTTTTATTAATTAATAGTCTGAAATTTTGTTTTTTACTGTTTTAAATTTTATTTTAAAAACCTATTTTTTTAATAAATCAGATTTATAATCTAATATAATTTTTTATTATTTTGTATTGTTTTAAATAACATTTAAAAATTCTAAAAAATTATAATAATCACTTAGAAAATATGGGGAAAAAATAATTATTTTTCACTCACTATAGAATAGGTACAAGGCTCTCCTTTTATAGAGAAAATTTTACAATAGAAAAGGATACTAATGAAAAAGAAAACTAATTAAAGCTAATTAAGACTAATTAAAGCTAATTAAAAGCTCTCCTATTTTCCTGATTTGTATATCTTTTACATCCTGATTTGTATATCTTTTACCAGCCTGTATTTACATAGGAAATGATCATGTAATTATGACTCAATCAAGGATTGTCATGATAGAATTAATTTCCAACACTCCCCCTCAAGTTGGTTTGTAGATAACTTCCATAGCCAGCTTGCTAGTCAACTTATCGAATTATTTCTTATGTAGTCTCTTCATCAGTACATCAGCTAATTGTTCATCCGTTGAAAGATATGTCATACATATTATTCAGTTTTGATTTTCTCCAGGATGAAATGTTTATCCACTTCTATATGCTTTGTACGATCACGAAGAACCGGATTATGAGCTATGGAAATAGCAGCTTTGTTGTCACAATAAACTTTCATAGAGTCGAGTAAGGAAGCTTCAATTCCTCAAGAATTCTTTTGATCGACATCACCTCACATATTTCATGAGCAACAACTCTGAATTCTGCTTCAGCACTACTTCTGGCTACCACATTTTGTTTTTTACTTCACCATGTAACTAGGTTCCCACCAACAAAGGAACAGTAGCCTGATGTTGATCTCCTGCCTGTAACACTCCCTTGCCCAATCTGCATCTGTATAGACTTCGATTTGAAGATGTCCATGTTTCTTGAATAATAAACCTCTCCCTGGAGTTCCTTTCAGATATCTCAATATCCTATAGACGACCTCAAAATGTTCTGCTCCTGGTGAGTGCATGAGCTGACTTACCATGCTAACTGTGAAAGCGATATCAAGCCGCATATGAGACAAGTAAATCAATTTTCCAACAAGTCTCTGGTATAGTTCTATGTCCTTCACTTCTTCAACCTTAGCCGCTTGTAACTTCGGGTTAGGCTCAATCGGAATCTCAACCATTTTACACCCCAGCAAACCTGTTTCTCTAAGGAGATGAAGAATATATTTTCTTTGATTAACAAATATACCTTCTTAGGATCTTGCGAATTCTATCCCGAGAAAATACTTAAGGACTCCCAGATCCTTAATTTGAAACTCTTTTGTGAGATTTTCTTTAGGACTGCTAATTTTGTTTCATCATCGCCAGTTAAGATAATGTCATCAACATAAACAATCAAAATAGCAACTTTACCCTTTTCTGAATGTTTATAAAATATTGTGTGATCTGCTTGACTCGGCAAGACGTCATAACTGATAACAATCTTTCCAAAGCATTCAAACCATGCTCTTGGTGACTGTTTGAGTCCATATAATGCCTTGTTTAATTTACACACCTTTTCACTGTCAAACCACTTCTCAAATCCTGGTGGTAGGCTCATGAATACCTCTTCTTCTAAATCACCATTCAGAAATGCATTTCTAACGTCAAGTTGATGTAGAGGCCAATCTGAATTTACTGCAAGAGATAACAGGACTCTGATAGAGTTTATCTTAGCAACTAGAGCAAAAGCCTCTTGATAGTTGATCACATAAGTCTAAGTGAAGCTTTTAACTACTAGTCTAGCCTTGCACCTTTCAATGCTTCCATCAGCTTTACATTTTATCGTAAACACCCATTTACACCCAACTAGTTTCTTGCCTTTAGGTAGATCAACCATCTCCCGAGTGTCACTTCTCCTTAAAGCATTCATCACTTCCATGATTGCTAATTTCTAACTCGAATCATCCAAATCTTCTTGTATATTCCTTGGAACAAACAAGTGTGAAATCCTAGAGGTGAAAGCTTTATGATTTTTTAACGATCTTTGATAGGAAAGATAATTTGCAATAGAATTAGTGCAATTTCAAGCACCTTTACTAATTGTTATAGGAACATCAAGATCAGGAATAGTAGGTGAACAATTAGACACAATGGGAGAAATCAAAGTTGGACTTAGGATAGAGTTATCTGGAATTTTGGTGCCAGAGTTTGGATTTTCAGACTGGTGTTGTTCAGGCTTGACATTCAAATCTTTATCCCTTAGATGAAATATGTTCCTAGTATAAACCTGAAGCTCAAAACTCAGATCACAATAATCAGTTTGTAGTATTTCTACCCTTGGTCGAGAGTATGCAATACTAGGCACTAGAGGTAAGTGACTATTTTCTAGAAAAATGATATTGGGAAGTGAGGTAGAAATTTCACAAAAATTATTTTTTATTTCACTTGTCTCTCCGTGAAGGGAATATTTGGTAAAATAGGAGTTTGTTTCTAAAAAAGACACATCTATGCTCACAAAAAAAAAATTAAAATTCTTTGAGGATTGAAACACTTATACCCCTTTTATTTGACGAATGTCTGAAGAATACACATTTTATAGCACGTGGTTCAAGTTTTAAACGAAATTGACATGGAATATGGACATAGATAGTACACCCAAAAACTTTGACATGCAAATCAGAAAACAATCTTATTTCAAGACAAAAATTTTAAGACAATCAAGAGGTGTTTTGTATTCGAACACCTTAGTAGGCATCCTATTTATCAAATAAGCGGCTGTTAAAATTGCCTCACCACATAAATACTGAGGAACATGCATATAAAACATTATGACATATGCTAGTTCAAGTAAATGTTTATTTTTTCATTCTGCAATACCATTTTGTTGAGAGGTATCCCGACAAGTAGGTTGATGAAAAATATCTTTTTCTTTCAAAAAAAAAAAACACCCTAAGTGCTCATTAAAATATTTTGTTCCATTGTCAGAATGTAAAATATAAATTTTGGTTTGAAATTGAATTTCAATAAATGTAAAATTTTTGAACAAATTTCTCATGTCAGATTTTTTATTCATGAGATAAATCCAACATAAACGTGTATGGTCATCAATAAATGTTACAAACCATTTTTTTCCAGAAATAGTAATTTTAGATGGACGCCAAACATCATTATGAATCAAATAAAAAGGTTTAGAGGCATGATAAATATGCTGAACGATGAAATTTTGCCAAAAAAAAAAAGTTTCACAATATAAAGAGCAATCAATGCCTTTAAATAATTCCGGAAATAAGTGTTTTTCGGTAAAGAAAATTAGGATGTCCTAGCCTATAGTGCCATAGCATTATTTTTTCTCGAATCGAGTTTGAACTGATACTGTTAAAAATCTGAGCTTTTTTATTACTAACGGGTATTTCATCCAAGTAGTAAAGACCTTCAATCATCCTAGCACGCCCAATCATCATCCTTGTGTTCTGGTCCTGAAATTCACAGTGTGATTCAAGAAATATAATACGACAATTAGAATCTTTAGAGAGTTTACTAACAGACAAAAGGTTGCAGGCTAATTTAGTAACATGAAGAACAGAATTGAGATTAATTTTCTCGGACAATTTAGTGAGTCACTTTCGTGCAATAGGTGAAAAACTACCATTGGCAATTCTAAGGGGGCGTTTGGTTTGCTCCATTTTTCATTTTCATTTTTCGGAAAACCGCATTTTCTCATTTTCTGGAAAATAACTTTATTTCATTCTCTAATTTTCCAGAAAACACTATATCATTTTCTGGAAAACAAGGCTGGAAAATGCAAACCAAACACGTTTTCCAGAAAATCGCATTTTCTACCGAAATGAAAATGAAAAATAAACATACCAAACGCCCCCTAATTTTCTCATTTCCAGAATAATGGGAATAAATATTGAATAATTGAGAGCAACTAGACATGTGATATGAGGCTCCAAAATCTATTATCCATGGAGAAGAGTTTAAACAAGAGAGAGTTTTAGGATTACTACATGTTTTGAGCCAAGGAAACAATAGGAATACCAGATGAGCAATTGAATTTTATTAGCTTCAAGAGTTCATCAATTTGCTCTTTATTGAAGGAGCCTGAGTCGGCTTGATTGGCCATAGGAATTCCACGATTCTTCTCTCCTTGCTTGCTGCTTTCCAATTGGCAGGTTTACCATGAATTTTCCAACATGTCTCACATGTATGGCGAGGCTTGTTGTAGAAATCGCACCAAACTCGTGGCTTATCATCAGACCTGCGCTGGTAATTTACAACATTGTAGGTAGCATCAGTAAATAAGACAATTTTCAATTGACTCACTAACACTCCTTTTTCTGAGCATGGCAAATACTTCACCAATGGATGAGAGAGAGGGTCTCCCAATGATCTTTCCTCACACTTCATTAAATTCAACATTGAGACCGGCAAAAAATTGGTAAATACAACAGTCTTCCATGGTTTTCTTGTTGTGGTTGTAATCATCAGCAGATTTCTAGTCGTACGTGCTGAAGAGGTCAAGATCCTACCACAACCTTTTCAACAAATTGAAGTATTTGGTGATGAAATCATCTCCTTGACGAATTTCCCCCGACTTTAAAGTAAATTCAAAAACCTAAGATTGGTTACCAAGGTCAGAATACATCTGACTAATGTTATCCCACAACTCTTTTGCAGTAGCATAGCACATGTAATTGGTACTTATATCCTTCCTTCTCCATGGAGTTAACTAGACATGTCATAACCATGGAGTTTTCAACATCCCATACAGCATGCAACGGATCATTAACAACAGGAGCCTTCTTGTCACCAGTGACATAATTGATTTTTCCTTGCCCACGAATATACATTCGGACAAATTGCGACCACCGAAGAAAATTGTCCCCATTCAGGCGGATAATGATGACTTGGACTGAATAAGGGTTGGAATGGT
This sequence comes from Boesenbergia rotunda, assembly GCA_024364735.1. Taxonomy (NCBI): domain Eukaryota; kingdom Viridiplantae; phylum Streptophyta; class Magnoliopsida; order Zingiberales; family Zingiberaceae; genus Boesenbergia; species Boesenbergia rotunda. Next base: position 24,005 of record JAGFNQ010001687.1, on the reverse strand, counting down.
GTTAAGAGATCTCATAAGGTTTTACCGTGATAGTGGCAAGGATTGTAGTGGTTTTCGACGTGACTTCTGATATGGCTACTACAATGTTCTGATACCAACTTAGAAAATATGGGAAAAAATTATTTTTCACTCACTATAGAATAGATATAAGGCTCTTCTTTTATATAAAAAATTTTACAATAGAAAAAGATACTAACGAAAAAAGAGACTAATTAAAGCTAATTAAGACTAATTAAAGCTAATTAAAAGCTCTTATATTTTTCTTGATTTGTATATCTTTTACAGCTGTATTTACATAGGAAATGATCATGTAATTATGACTCAATCAAGGATTTTAATGATAGAATAATTTTTCAACATAATCATATTTATATTTTTATTATTTTGTATTGTTTTGAATTTCATTTAAAAAAATATAATAATCAGATTTATATTTTGATGAATTTTTTATTATTTTGTTTTTTTACTATTTTACCGTTTAATTGATATTCTAATTTTTTTTACTATTTAAAATATATGCTATTTAAATTAATAATTAATTAAATGAATAATATTTGATTTATATAATTATTATATATAAAGTAACATTTGTGTTAATTATTTTTTCTAACAATATTAAGTTGTTCAATAATTGAAAATTTATATAAAATCAAAATATAACTTATTTGTAAATAATACATAATAAACATATTTATCTAATAATTACTATATATATATATAAATAAAAAATACCGAAACCGTATCGGCACGGCATGATACGATTTCGAACCCATGTCGTTCCAGTCTAAGACCAAAACCTCGGCACGGATCCACACACACACACCACATATAGGATATGCAATGTAATCCTTCATTGCATAAGCTTATGTGGCTGCAAAAGAAGCATTTTAAAACAGTGAGCATGACCATGGGTAACTACAAATAGGTAGAACAAAATATTTGGCATAGGGTAATTCTTATTCACCTCAATCCAACTAAAGAAGCGCCTGTTAATTTCTCCACTAACTCATATGATTTGGCATCAACTCCACTCTTAGTTTTAGTGTTCGTGGTTCCCTTGCTCTTAGAGTTGGCTGATGATATGTCTTGTGGAGGCACAACAGCTCCAGCTGATTCTGATTTTGACTTCTTGATAGGCAACTGGGACAACCTAGATTCTGCAACAATATAAGTCGCACCTGATGTTTTTTCTCGAACCTGTCATTAATTGCATATGAGTCAGAAAAGCTGAAGGAGAAGCTTATAAAAGAGCTCAAAACAAGAATAAGAATGATCAGTGTAATGCTTATAGTATCTGGCAAGATATATCTAAGCTTGACAACTTGCAAATTTCAGAAATCATTTAAAGCTGGTTTCACTGTCTCCATTTACAGTGGAAAAAAATCAGTCTTCATTATAAATTTGTTCGTACCTAAGTTAATTGACATGAGAAATTTTATCTGTGTAAGCAACTTAAGGCACACTTGTGCCCAAAACTTTGAGTCATCATTGTCCAAAAAACGGAGTTAAGCAGTACATCCGTCCATAAAATAACAACTGGACTTATTCGCCTTTCTAAAAGAATTGTAATGACACTCAAGGTTTTAAAAAGGAGACAGGTTATATATTGATCGCAGTGGCAAACACAATCCTTATTAAAAATAATTTATTATATAAAATGTTTTATTCATATTTATTTATTTATTTAATAAATATAAAATAATGTAGATTATTCAACCTATAAATTGATGATTCCGCCAAGAAAATATGTAACAATCAATGTAAAGTGCATATTATATAACGGCTAATGTTAAATAACAATTAATAATTCAGAGCATATTTGTAACAAACAATGTAAAGTGCATATTATATAACAGCTAATGTTAAATAACAATTAGTAATTCAGAGCATATTTTATAAGAGAAATGCATATATATACTTTAACATTTGCAAAGAAGCAGTTAAATAAACACTAAGTTCCCATATCAAAACCAAGCTGGTAAAAGCGTATCAAAATCATAGAAACTAATCCTCTAGTAAGGACAAAAAGTATCAGAAAAGCCTTGTTATTTGAAAAGACAAAAGCAGGTGATAATTGAGGCCTTATTTGATTTGGTTCAACTCAAACTGGCTATATGGATCATATAGACCGTCTGGCCTGCTATAACAACCATATATCATCATTGTCTCCATCATCACGTAGCCAAATGTATGTACTACATGTAATATGGTTCCCTACTGCTTTTAAAGACAATGCAAGAGAACTAGTTATGAATTGTGCTCTACAATAATAATTTTCAGATACCTGACTGCAAACTTAATAGATTGCACATGATTGTAGAAACTAGTTCAAAAGGTTGTCTAAATAAATAAAGAACTCCTGCTTAGTTTAAAAGGTTTTAATTTTCGAAGATTGAAGTTTTCCTAATTGGTAAGAATTATTGTCACTCTTAAACTGGAGAAAATTTGAGTCAGAAGGTAACCAAATCCTAATAAAATTAATGTGATACATGATCTTGTTTTTAACCAAAGTTCTATAAGCCAATGCAAAATGACAACCAATTCTTTTCAATAGAGAACAAATGCAACAGCTGAATAAGTTTCACACTTCATGTCGTGTTGACATAATGTATCATAAGCAAGTTGAGCCATTCATGACAATATAAAAATACTATTTGAAATATAAATATATATGAATAGTTAATTGAGATAGTATTTTGAATTTGGCCAATTGTGTCAAATATTGTTACCAAGCCCTATCAACAAATGCAAAATGGCAAGAATCTCAGCTGTTGAGAATAAATTGCAAGAGATGATAATGCAAGGGAACTGTGAAATGTTTAATATAAGCAAGAGTAAATTGCAAGTGCATACCATGTAAGCATGGAAGATTTTGATCAGGGTTCTAAAATTCACTAAGCGCTAGTCGGGCACCAGACCAGCGCCTAACGCCTAGGCCAAATAGGCAGGGACTAGGCAACGCTAGGAGGATTCCACAGTATCAACATAAATTAGATAATAAATCACATTCTATAACTCTGGTTACTCAGTACGATGAGGATGAAGTTTAGTGCTAGCCGCTATGGCAAACCAACAGATCAATTTTCTTATTGGACCAAAGTTTAGGGCTTAAGAAACTTAAGCCAAATACAAAAAAAAAAAGTTACATTTCAAATTTTTTTTAATTGGACTTTAAATTTAAAATTCCAAACTAAGGAAAAATCATGTAAACCTACACTATTTCTGCGGCACCTAGACGATTCTATCAATTAGTCGGTGCCTAAGGTTGCCTAGGCGCCAAGGCTACCTAGGCTGACCGACTAGTATGTGTTCGGTACGACTGGCTAGCGCCTAGTGCTTAGGCGACCACCTAGGCCGATTTTTAGAACAGATACTAAATTCCAAAATATGAGGGAAACTATGAGAATTAATGCTACAATCAGAACATAAAGAACAACGAACGATCAACAAAATGCAATTGATTATTTGTCTGGTGCAGATAGTGCTAGGCACATAACAAACTAATGCTATCACACCATATAGTTATGAACTGATATCAACTGTGCCTTAAGACAAATAAAGAACATTTTATCTGGCAGGGATAACTCCATTAGTAAAAGTACTAAATGCAAAGACTCAAAGATGTCAAAACAAAATGTACATATAAGAAGTTCATAAACCAACGCTGAATAAACTAACACTCTATCAAGCAAGCAAGACTGACCTTTACATACACCAAATCAGCATTTACGCATAGAGCAAGATTGCTCGGAAGTGTCCATGGAGTAGTTGTCCAAGCTACAAGCGCTGCATTTTGAGGATCACCGACGACTGGAAATGACACCATGATTGCAGGGTCCGACACATCCTGCATTTACCAAATCGGCAAACAATTAGACTACAGACCCTCACGCATAATTTTTTTTTTAACAGTGAAGATTGAAACAAACGAGATGAATAGAACCTTATAATTTTGCCCAGCCTCAAAGTTTGAGATAGGTGTCCTGCATCCGGTGCTGTAAGGCATGACCTTGAAGCCTCGGTATACAAGGTCCTTCTTCCACAGCTGGGCGAACACCCACCACACCGACTCCATGAACTTGAGGTCCATCGTCTTGTAATCGTTCTTAAAATCGATCCAGCGGCCCGTGCGCGTGATCGCCTCCTCCCACTCAGTCACGTAGCGCGTGACGATGGCGCGGCACTCCTCGTTGTACGCCGCGATGCCCATAGCGAGGACGTCCTCCCGGCTCCGTATGCCGAGCTTGGTGTCAATCTCGAACTCGACGGGGAGGCCGTGGCAGTCCCAGCCGAAACGGCGGGTGACATGGCGGCCGTTCATAGACTGGTAGCGGGTGACAACGTCCTTGATGGTGCCGGCTAGGATGTGACCGTAGTGCGGGAGTCCGGTAGCGAAGGGCGGCCCGTCGTAGAAGATGTACTCCGGCATGGACTCGGTGCGCTCGAGCTGGGTCTCGAAGGCCCGGATGGATGACCAGAAGCGGAGGATGGACTCCTCCTGCTTCGGGAACGAGAAGTCCTTGCCCTCGCAAACGTCCTCCATCGCCGGCGAGACGGGGGTTTCCAAATGGAGAGCAGCGACGGCGACCACCCTACTTCTAGGGTTTTTAGTTAAACGAGTCGGTCAAAGGACGGTCAGAGGCCAGTCCATGACAGGCCCGATTTATTCTTGCGTTGAAAAAAAGCATCGGTATCTTGAGTTACAAGTTCACGATTAATTAAGAAATTATAGGGCTGTGTTTATTTATCATTTTCATTTTTTATAAAATATATGATTATTTAGAAAATATATTTGATTTATATTTTTTAAATTTATTTTCTAAAAAAATATAATATTTTCTGAAAAATTAGAAAATAAATAAAGCTTTTCTCTAAAAAAATAGAAAATACGGGAACATTTGGTTTCCTCTATTTTGTATTTTTATTGTTCTACGTTTGGTATGTTTGTTTTTCTTTTTTATTTTCTGTAGAAAATGTGATTTTCTAAAAACGTGTTTGGTTTGTATTTTTCAGCCTTGTTTTCCAGAAAAAGATATAACGTTTTCTGGAAAACTAGAGAATGAAATAAAGTCATTTTTCAGAAAATGATAAAATATGATTTTCTGAAAAATGAAAATAGAAAACGAAGCAAACCGTCGTATTTTCTCATTTTCTAAAGAATGATTTTATTTCATTATCTAGTTTTCCAGAAAATATTATATCTTTTTCTGGAAAACAAGTCTGGAAAATACAAACTAAATATGTTTTCTGAAAATCATATTTTCTACTAAAAATGAAAAAAGAAAATAAGCATATCAAACGCAGTCTACGATTTTCTGGAAAACGAAAATAGGGAGTGTTTGATTTTCTATTTTTAATTTTTAGAAAATCACATTTTCTCATTTTTTAAAAAATAATTTTTCCAGAAAACACTATATATTTTCCTAAAAAATAAAGTTGAAAAATACAAATCAAATATATTTTTTTAAAATTATATTTTTTACATAAAATAAAAATAAAAAATAAACGTATCCGTTTAGATAGATGGATGGGTAAAGACGATTAATTAAGTTTTATTTTCACTAGTTCAGTTTTAGATTGATGGGTAAAGACGCTAGATAAATGAATCGTCTTTTAATACCATTAATTAAGATTAAAAAATCATTTTGCTCCTGTAACGTTTATTTATTTTGACATGGCCCCTGTAAAATGTTTCTGTTAAATTACTTAATTAGGGTTTTTTTACCATGCGTTTAACAAGTAACTGAAGGAAAAGGATATGTGGCTGTACCCGTTTTCAAACCTTTATAATTAATGATTTTAATGATCTGAAAAAACGGTCAAATCTTTTTTTACTGCAAAATTAATTTTAAGCTCCAGCAATTTTCAAAAACTTATAATTCAAGTCTTAGGTACAAAACATCCTAGAATGATGTCTTAGAGCGGGATGAAAATTTTAAGATATTGATGGTTAGCCAGCTTAGGCGATGATATATTTGTGCTTTTGATTTATGTTAAAGTCTGGTGGAGCTAGTTTGATCATTTTTTTGAATTAATCGATTTGAATAATTATATATATCGATTTTAGAAAAATATATATAATTTCTTTATTGTGACATATATGTAGGTTGAATTTATATTTAACATGCCGCTTAAGTTATTGCTATATATTTTCTAAGAAGATGTTTCATAAGATTTTATATAAATTAAAAAATTACACAGATAGAGAATGCATTTGGTACATATTCTCTAAGATGATATATAGTATTAGTTCAATAAATTAAATCTCTAACTTAAGCTTTTAAAATATTTTGCATTAGCTTTCTCTACATCCTATTTTAGTTATAATCTCTCATTTATATTCAAGAGCATAGTAACCAGATTGTAATTAAATAAGTTATACCTTTTTAAAAGATCAATTGTATATTTTCTTTTGTAAGATAAAAAATCCCATAAACTTTTGTTTCACCTAATACCAAAAAAATAATATAATATTCGTATATATGACATTTCAAAATGGTCATGTCCCAAGGAATTGCTTATCTGATAAAAAATCAGATAACACTTTCCTTGTACGGTGGACAATATCAAACCATGATACAAAGGCTCTCACAACCTACAACAACCTTAGCCAACATGGCTGATATAGATAGTATAACAGATGATAAACATGACATAAAACATACCGAGATATACCTGGACTACGGACCGGTTTGACTTACGACAAATCATATTACATATATACCCCTCTGGGAAGTCCAGTTTTGATGTATGACAAAGTGGTTAAAGTTAGGGTTGTTGGTTTTTAACCTCTTTACTAAGTGTGCAGGGTTGAAAGACTTAGGACCAGACACCAGGCTGAAGTCCAGGATGGTTGAGTCCTGGCGGGAAGTCCAGTTGGGTCCGCGGGACCTGACAACTGGCTGAAGACCAAGTTGGTTGAGACTTGGCAGGAAGACCAGAGTGGTTGAGCCTTGGCAGGAAGTCCTGGTGGGTCAAGAAGTCAAGTAAAGCTGCACAAAGGGTAAGTGAGGTAAGTCACTGGAGGAGCGAACCAGTGAGGACGAGTCCATTTATGGGACTTTAGGCACGGTCCAATTTAGACCCATTTGGGTGATCTAAGTTGAGGCCTGGTTAGATCCTGGTCTAGGAGACAGGGTCTAATTAACTATGAATATATTTTACTCCAATATATTTGATAACATTATCTTACAGGGTTTGTTTGATATATGGACTAAGCTACAAAACATTTCTTGTGTAAATTAAGTCATATCCATTTTGTTTAATTACTTAGTTACATCTTAGTTAATTGTTTATTAATTCATGCGTTGTTCGGTGAAGCATGAGGATAGAAACAAATCTCCTTTGAATTAATTTTTAATTTGCTAAAACTTGTTCACTTCTTGTTAAATCAATTCCTATCCATTTTGTTACATCTTATTTAATTGTTTATTAATTCATATTTTTCGGTGAAGCATGATGATAGAAACAAATCTCCTTTGAATTAATTTTTAATTTGCTAAAACTTGTTCACTTCTTATTAAATTAATTCCTATCCATTTTGTTACATCTTATTTATTTGTTTATTAATTTTCGGTGAAGCATGAGGATAGAAACAAAGTCTCCGCAGGAGATTGGATTGTGCCACTTCAAATATTGGATAAGGAGCACACTTGAATAGGATCTGGATGAGACCCAAAAAGCTCGAGAGCCCCTCTATAAAAAGCCTTGTTGTAGAGCTTGAAGGAAGATCGAAATATTTTTCTGAAAAAAAGGCTTTTCAAGTGCTCTCTCTTCCAAACTCTCCTGCTGCGGTCCAAGCTACGACGTGTTCACGTTTGATCGCTGCCGGAACTTCAACCCCAACATCTGAGCCCATCTAGGAGATCTTCTAAGTTGTTGGGTAACGCAATTTTTATTTCTTGCATTTAATTACTTGAAAGTGTGGGGTTGTCACACTTTCAATTCTTTTGTACTCGCCTACTCTATCGGGGTTTACCGGTAGAGAGTTTTAGTGGATTGCCCAACGGAAAGATCCCAGGGACCTGGGCCTTCGAGTAGGAGTCGCCGAAGGCTCCGAACGAAGTAAAACTACCTGTGTCGTTTGTATTGATTTTTCGTTCGTGTTTTATTTGTTCCGTTGTGCACGCTTTTTAAAGCGCTCTAATTTTTTAAAAAGTCACGTGATTCACCCCCCCCCCTCTCACGTGCATCGATCCTACAACAACTGCACACACTAGGAGGGGTTTCTAACTGCTACGATGCACCGGAATCACTGCTCATGAGTGACCGTGCAGAGTCTCGACAGAGCAACTATAAGCACCCTCCAAGAATCACTACTTGTCAGTGACAATGTGTACAGATCATGATCATCGCATAGCTGACGACATGTCTCAACCGCATGACTGGGAGCTCTGTGTCGCCGCCTATGCTATAACACGCAAAGCATGACTGGCACGGAGCCGGTCCTTATTATCTAAAGGCCTTGGGCGAAATTATAAATTATGCCCTAATTTTATCTTCCAAATAAACTAGGACGAAAACAAACTGACAAAAATGAATCTGGTGTAATCTTCACAAAAAAAACCCCAAGACATGGATTACTAGTGACTGTGTTTATAGAAGGATTACCATGTTTAAGAACTTGAAAAAAATACAAATAATTTTAGCATCCCATTAAGGCTTTAAAAATTACCTGCTAAGGTCCCACACCACGAGCCTCTGTCCAAGACAGCAGGATGCTAGAATTGTCTCATTTTTCGGACTCCAACCAACATGGAAAACCTCCTCTCTAATTGCAACACCACAAGACAAACCTTGTCAGTATAGCAGTTGAAACAAAAAATCAAACCAATCATATCAAAAGTAATACAAAGTAAAAAAAGTTTGGCGTAAAGAAATACTTGTGGCGGTCCAATGTATGCAGCGCACTTTCAAGCTTCCGAAGGTCAAATAACTTGACATTTTATCACTAGACCCAATTGCAACAACTCACTCATTGAAGGGATTGAACGCTAGGCAGTTGACCTGCAACAAATCAATAGCTCAATTCTCAACTCTCATGTCTTAAAAATTCAAGTAAATAAAGAGAAGTTTAAAAGGATGAACCTAAATCATACTACCTTCAAGGAACAGGATCGAGGCCAAAATATCATTTCTAGAGGAATAATAAATAATCTCATTTACAAGAGTTCAGGAATATGATGCTTAATTCAACATTTGTTTAAAAAAAAGGCAACATCACATTAAACAGCATTTGAAAAGATAGCTTGCAAAAACAAAAACTAAAGAAATATTTTATCTCAGTAAACTGAATATTACAGACTCGTTATGTTCTTTAGGCATGTACTGATCTAGCCCATCAATATGCTCAGCATATAGTCAATACATTATACTAGAAAATTAAATAATAAAAACGTATAATATACGTGGTAAAACAACTAAAAAGGGAAAAAGATAGCTAGAAGATGAGTGCTGAAACAACAAGCATGCATGAGAAGCAGATTATTTTAGATTTATAAACACAATTGAGAGATTGGATTATTTCTCTTGTTAACCTCTTCCAATTCATCAACCAGCTAATTGTGTAAACTAAAGTGGGCATTATTGAGAAGTCAGTTTTATATGTTTCAACAGAGTATTCTGAAATGATAATAACATACAACAATATCTTATTTTCATAACTCTTGCCAGCGCAAGAAACAGAAAACAACTTGAAGATGTTGTTCATAAGGTGCATATTTCATCACAGATACACACAAAAGAATAATTTGAAAGATTTTTTTTTGATCTTCAGTGAGAGAAAGCTTAATGCTACATAGACACTAGCAGGATATATCAGGCTAAACAAATAACAAAGTGCACTACCTTGCAGCCAAAATATACACAAAAAATTGGAATTTTTTAAATACCCAAGTACCAGCATTCCGACAGAAGAAACTCACCTCACCTTGATGAGCGACCACTGATTTAACTGGCTTGTTATTTGTTGTACGGAGATCCCAAAGGAGCAGATAATGATCATCACCCACTGACCCAAAATAATACTCATGCCTTAAATGCCAAGCAACATCTTCTACAACACCATTGTGTACCTAATGCACACGATTCTTCGTGTCAACTGTAATATACCTTAAAAAAATACAAAGATAACTCATTTAAAATGTCTTCGTGATGTACTTTTAAAGGCAAAATCATCAATAATAGCATCATAGTCAATGTTTTTTTAATTTTGAAAAACTTCTTTCAGCAGATGCCACTGTCACAGGTATTGTCAATAATATCCTATAAGCAATCATCACATTTGGAAATATATCCATTGTCTTTAAAAACTCTAATATTTGAATAGAAGACCATTTTTTATTTGCTCCATAAGATTCACTTGGTAACATTACTTGCAAAACTTGTAGTTCTGAATACATATATTTTGCATCAATATCAGAAGTATCACCATTTCTTAAAGTGTTTTCAAGATTCACACAAGAACTCATCAATTCATCATCATCCAATGAAACTAATTTTGTAACATCATACAAGAACCCAAATATAGATTCAAAATATTGTAACTTTTCAAACCTACTCTTCAATTGCCCAAGAGCAATATCAACCACTAAGATAAAATAATCTATTCGAAAAGATTCTTCCGGTGATTGGTTTTCCCTTTCAGTGTTAACAATCTCATCAAAATATCTTTTTCTATAAATTTTACGTTTTGTAGGAAATATAGGCTCAATTTCCATATCAAGTGCTATTTTTCTTGCATCAATCATAGCAGAAGCAAAACCATTTTCTCTATATTTTTCAAAAAAGGAAACAAGACCAGATAATTATTTTATAGCAACATCAAGAGGCATATCCTCTGATTGTAATTTTTTGCTAACTAAGTTAATTTTATGCAAAATATCATGCCAAATAACAAGACTTAATATAAATTCAAAACTTGAAAAGTACACCAGATGCTAAAGTTTCAGCATCTCTACTTAATTTGCTATCTTCACTTATTTCTGCTAATTTGAACAAAGCTTCTCTGATTTGGGAAGCTTGAGTTAGTATTGCTTTGACTGTTTCAATAATGCTTTCCCATCTTGTAGTTGACAATGATTTTAAAGTTAATCCATCAATATAGTCAAGCAAAACATTCCATCTTTTTGTTGAATTAGAGAACACGGTGTACATACATTGACATGCTCCAAAAAATGATTTTGCTTTAACACAAGAATTTGTCATGTCACAAACAACTAAGTTCAGAGAATGAGAACCACATGACATGTAAAATGCTCTAGGATTAATGTCAAGCAATCTCTTTTGTACACCTTGATTTTTGCCTTTCATATTAGATCCATTATCATAACCTTGCCCTCTCACATTATCAATATCAAGTTCTAAAGATCGTAAAACAAGTTGCAATTCATTAAAAAGGCCTAAACCAGTTGTATCTTCTACATTTATAAATTCTAAGAAGTACTCTTCTATTTTAATTGGAGTCTCTGAAACAACTACACATCTTAATATAAGAGTAATTTGTTCTTTGTGACTTGCATCCGGTGTACAATCAATAATTATTGAAAAATATTTTGCCTTTTTTACTTTTCTAATTATTACATTCTTGACTTTGGAGGCTAGAATAGATATTAACTCATTTTGAATTTTATGACTAAGATAGTGATAATGAATCTTTTATCTTGAATGAGTCGAAAATACTCTTGCATTATTGGATCAAAATCTGCAATCATTTCAAGTTGACCCAAAAAATTACCATTACCATCTTCATAAATTTTGTCATGTGTACCTCGAAATGTCAAATTATGTATAGCTAGACATTTGACAACAGCAACTATTCTTAGCATAACATGTTTCCAATGTTTTGTGTCTTTTTTAATTTGTTCTTGTATTTCCTTATCAATTGTCAATGTTTTCATTAATCTCACTTGTAGCTCAACAAAAGCTCTCAAATTAGTGAGGTGTTCAACACTATTTTCATGTTGTTTAAGTTTGTCACATAAATGTTTCCAATCATTAACTCCTTCTCTTGCTAAATTACTTTTGGTGTGCATTACTTTAAACAACTTACAACAAATACAAAATACTTTGTCTAACTCTTTTGAGTACACTAACCATTTTCGATCACGAGTCTCACCATTTGGTAACACTTGAACATAATAAGTATGAGCAAAGTGTCGAGATTCTTTATCTAAAGGAAACTCGAGAATATCTTCTCTTTTAGGACCTCTTTCCACAAGTAAATCTCTCATATTTGTATCAAGATTATCGCAAACTCTTGGATCAAATATGTTCAAATCATATCTAAGTGTTGAACATTGATATTGGTTTGTAAGCTCATCATTACAACAATTATCAATATCTTTAGTTTTATGAATTTCAGTTTCATCCAAATCTTTAAAATCTCTATTATCTTTGTTTTCATTTTCTATAAATTTCTCATTCTCATCACTTTCGTTTCTTCATTTTCATCATTCTTATTTTCTACAAAATCTACATTTGTATTTGATTCATTAGTTAAAATTTGATCTAAGCTTTCCGTTGTGTTATGATATTCTTTACTAAAATATTTATTCAATGAACCTCTTAAACTTTGGGCTATCTCCTCTTCTTTTTTCTTTTTTTGTCTTTTTTGGTATCCAGAGAGTTGTTTCATGATGATAGAAAATTATGAACAATAGGCAATAAACAAAGAACAATAAAACCTTATATGAAGAATTTTTCTTCGATTAGAAATCCACTTATATAAGACCTTACACAGACATCCTGCAAGTTTATAAAAAATATAACAATTCAATTGTGTTTTAGAGCAAACCAATAAAAAAGTTCTTGTATCAGTATCTCACAAAAAAAATCATAAGATGAGAAAAAAATAGCATACATGAGAAGACATATATGAACAACAATTTCACTAATTATTCCAAACAAAAAGAACAACAAATTTCTGATGAACAACAAGAATAACAATTTTCTGATACTAACAGTAAAAGGAAAACATCAAAACTGATATTAACAGAGTCAAAACTGAGCTCTGGGGAACTGATATTCTACAAAAACAACAACAATTTTCTAAAACAGAGTCACACAATATCAAAACTAATATTAACAGAAAATTGCTGTAGAAAATTGTTGTTCCTAATCTGATTATCTGATGAAAATTGTTCATCAGAAAATTGTTGTTCTGATCTGATGAAACTCCAAATCCGATCAAAATTTTTTGTAAGCAATTAAAATCAAATCTGATGAAACTATCAAAAATCTGATGAATCTGATGAAACCATACAGCTCAGTCGGCGAATCTAATGAAAATCAAATCTGATCAAAATCAAATCTGATGAAACTATTAAAAATCAAATCGAATCGAATCTGATCTGATCAAAAATCGAATCTGATCAAAATCAAAAAAATAGAAACTATCAAAAAATCTAAACTATAAAAAAATCTAAACTATCAAAAAATCGAATCTGATAGAAAAATCGAAACTATCAAAAAATCCATTTTTGATGAAACTATCAAAAATCTAATCTGATGAAAATCAAATCTGATGAAACTATCAAAAATCTGATGAATCTGATGTAACCTTTTCAGTTTTCCCCTTTCTGCAGGAAGACTGTCGTCTGCCGCTCAGTCGACGAGGCCGCGAGGGACTTCGGCGAGGAGTCGAGGACGCGAGAATCAAAGGTCGGCGAGGCCGCGAGGGACTTCGGCGAGGAGTCGAGGACGCGAGAATCAAAGGAGCGCCGAGCGCAGCTAGGGTTTTCACTTTTCAGATGAGAGTCGAGAGGGATTCGGAGTTCGGACCGTTCAGAGAAGAGAAACTGAGAAAATAAAACCTATTTAATATAATATAACATTATATATATATATATATAGCTATTTTTCTTGGGCCCCTAATACTTTTGGGCCCTGGGCAAGTGCCCTTGTTGCCCTGGCCCAGGGCCGGCTCTGGACTGGCGGCATGTCTCGACCATATGATTGGGAGCCTTGTGTCGTCAGTCCATGCACATGCAGGGATGACGCATGATACTATCATATAGAACACTCACCTAACTAATCCTCCAATCATCAACATGATATGCAAAAGTCCAAGAATAACCATGCATCATATCCTAGGCCTAGTGTTAGGTATAAGGTGTCATATCTCTAATCAAAATATATAACATATGCAACAATAAAGGGTAAGGAGATCCAACCTCGAAGTAGTACAGAAATAAAACTATCATCTAATCAAGCAGCTAATATCAAGCGTAAGGAAATAAATTTAACTCTACTATTATCTATAATAGTCTATACATAAAATCTATGAAAATATCTCCACGTCCAAATATCTGAATCAATCAATGTTCTCAATTCTTCCAAGAATCCCACGCACAATACAAGCATGGATCAAACTTTACAGCCTCACAACAGAACACCTGCCAAGGTGGCCCGTGATAAGTGATATTTTATTGGTCATTTTAGTTGCTAAAATCCAAGTTTGACCAATATTTTACTTGCTTAATTGTGAATTTACCCTAGGATCTAGAAATTATTGCTATTTTGGACTTAATTGCAAATCTTTACATATTTGAAATGATTTTGCCACTAAATTGTTGACTCATTTTTGTAGGCATGAAAGGATCATAGACCTAGGGCATACTGGGTCAAACTTGAGTCGGAAGTGGACCCGGATCGAGTGATCAAGTTTCAGATTAATCTGGGCCGTCCGATTCAAAAAAATGGCTAGATCTGAGCAATCTGGGACCATCTGAGGCGATCCGAGCTAGGGTTAAGGTTGATCAAGCACTCAGGTCAAGATCTGAGATTTTCATCCAAATCAGAGATCATTCCACCGTTGGATCAAGCCAAGAGGATCTACATCGTCCATTCAAAGATCGGGTTGATCTGGGCCATCTATTACAAATCTGGAAGATCCGAGCCACCACGAGGTAGATCCTGACCCTTGATCAACACCATCAAAGTTTGAGTCAAATCAGATGAGAATTAACCGTTGGATCTAAGCAAAATAATCTGGACCGTTCGTTCTTAAGTACTTAATCAGATTTTCTGCACAGGGCAGCTTGTCGCGTCTTCTTCGCCGCAACTTCTTCTTCTTCGTTGTTCTTCATTTTCTTTCAGTTTTTCTTCATCTAAGGGGCGCGACCTCTCAATTCTTTGTTTAGAACAAGATCTGGATCATTGAGAGATAGTTTCTGTGGAGAATTCAGCTCAAATTTGCGTCGGACAGAGCTGTTTGAGGGTTTCGGCAGTTCTGTGGTCCGATCACTTGGATCTCATCCGTGAGTCATTTCCGTCCATCTGAGCCATCTGTAGGGGTCCTCAGGTGTGCTCAGAACATCTTCAAATCATTATCGCAATCCCTTACATTGAGATCGAGAAGTTCGGATTGGATTTCCCCAGCTGAGTGCAGATTGACCAGAATCGATCGATTGAAGCTGTTTTCCAGTGATTTGCGGAGTTTAAGGGGTTCTTGGCTTGCCCTTGTGTGACGAGCAAGGAGATTTTGAGCCAAGGGAGGATTGAGGCTTAGTTTCTGTAGCTAATTTCTTTGTTTTAGCTGTAATTTTATTTCTGCCGCAATCTGTTCTGTTTTTGAATTTTCTGTATCAGCTGTAGTTTAACTTTCCGAATTGTTTTCTGCTCTAATTAGTGTTAATTTCTGCACTTGTAGTAGTTAGATTGCTTGTTAGTGAACTCTTAGATTTAATTGCAGTTTGTTTATGCTTTAGAGCTTGCGTATCAGCTTTTCCCTGTTTTCTGCATTGCGTATCAGCCCTTGTTCTGCAGATTTCAGTTTAGTTTCGAAATTCTTCAGTTTATTTCCAATTCGAATTCAGTTATGTCTAGTTTAATTCCTGCAATTGAAGACAACATTTAGGGTGTTAATGCATTAGATTTGAGTTTATTTCTCATTCAGTTTTATTTCTGAATTTTAGTTCAGCTTGTATGCGTATCAAACCCCATTTCTGAAGTTTCTTATTTTGGCAAGTATTGGTCGACAGGTTCTGATTTGTGTGATAGTAAACATTAGTTCTTCGAGATCATTTCTGAAACGTTTCGTTTTGTGCTTTTGAATCTGAGTTTGATTGCTGTTTCTGCACTCGAATTTGTCTGAATTGATCTGCGATGGTTTTGAATCTGAATTTCTGCATTCATATCTTCATTCGGTGGCTTTGAATTAATCAGTTTATTCCCTGCGTACCAAGTGAACTGTAGTTGCTGAATTTTGTAGATTTCTTGTGTTCAGTTTGCTCTGAGTTTGATTCCTGATGTTAACCACACATTTTGTGTACTTAAGTGTTTGGAAGCAACCTCCTTCACAGTTAGTAGTTTCTGAATTTTAAACCTTAGTTCAGCCATTTGTTTTGCAATTCTGCAATTCGTTTCAGTGAAGCTTAGACATTAGAGAACCATTGCGATTTGAAATCAGTGAGTTTTGTATTGAACTATTTCTGAATGCAGATTCCATGTCTGTCCTAGGTTATAATTTTCTGCGTTTAATATCAGCTTTTGGCACATGGTTTCCTTATCCCTTGCGTATCAATTTTGCTAAGTTTCTGCATGATTAAAGTCTGCACTGATTTGTATAAGGAGTAAACTTATCTTTTAGTGTTTGGGTTGTGCTTGAAATCAATTTCATTTGCATTTGATTTGTCTCTTAATTGTAGTCGCATTTCGGTACTTAAGCTTTATTCCTTGCGTATCAAGTTTTGGTGGCACACATCTTGTATCTCATACCATTTTCATGTCTAATTGAAACCAAACCCAAATCTTATTTGAAACCCAAAAATAATCAACGACGCATAAACTCGAGCACGAATTAAACAACCTCAACTAGCCCTAGGAAAAATACGACCTGTGACCCCTTTACTACGTTTTCATTCTTTGATAGCAAAAAGGGTTTCCAGCTTATACATATCTAAATTTTGAGATACACACCTAGTTAGGGCCCATCAGCCCGCGACTTCATTAACAGAAGCGAAACAAGCTCTAAAATAGAACAAAATTCATCCAACTCCTTTCCCACCATACACCCTACTGATCAGAATTGAAATAAGTCCAAAATAGAGCATTACCAAAAATTCTGTTCTTAAAAGAAACTATCCAAACTAAATGATCATCATGCGAACACAGATCTGAATAGATCTACAACAACCTGAGCATGAGTAAGAATTCTACTAAATCGAGGCTAAGTTCAAACCACGAAACTAGCTCTCGACAAAGGAATCCAAAACCAAATAACCAAAATCCATAAACCCTATTCCTCCTTCATAGTGGCTCCCGGCATCATTGCATATCACAAGTCAAGGCTCGATACTAAACTACAACCCACGGAGAGAAAACAACAAGATTACTATCAGATCCTTCCAAGATCAGAGAGACCAAAGAGAGTAAATTTTCCCATAGAACATATAAGAACAGAGTCTAATATCGACAAGACCAAAATAAGAGCAGCAATCTATCAATCTAAAACAACCCAAGTTCCAACCATCATCCAATACCTCTAAATTGATCTAAATAGAAATCAATTTAAATCATCTTCTCCATAGGAAAGCACTCCGGAAACACACTTACCTTGGTTGCACCGGCAACTCCGAGCTCAGATCCGACGAGTTCGCAGGCCTCCCAATTTTCCCCCTTCCTTTGCATTCCTCCCCAATCCCAAATCCAAGCACGGAAGCACCACTCACGCGATGTAACTCCGGCCACAGGGTGAATCATCTATGATCAGCTCGGCGTCGGCAACCTCCAAACGCTGCCGCCCAATCTTGAATGCACGGTAAGGTAAGGGAGGAAAGAGGAAGACGACGGGGATTTGTGGCCAATGGAAGTCGGTGGCCACGAGGATGATCCGCACTCGGGGTGGGGAGAAGAAGAAGAAAACGAAGGGTGGCTTTGGTTTCTTGATCACGCTGAGAGGAATCGGTTTCAAAAAAGGTGGGTCCGTCACCTCAGCGACCCCCTAGTCCCTGCCCCACAGGTGTTCAGAGGGAGTAAATCACGGATTTACTGGCGGGGGATAAGGTGTCTGGGGCCGAGAGGATCAGACCGGATCCTCTATACCGGGATCTCCCCTGTACCCGTGTACCAACTCGCCGGCGATCGCCGGCGATTCGTCCGATCGACGATCGGACACTACCAATAATTTTTGATCGTCGTTCCGAATAAGATGATATCCTCGGAGAACGGTGAACCCGTCAAAATCGTCGTATCAGACGTCTCGTCGGATTCGACGGTGAATACGATAACATCACAATTGCGGCGATACCCCGACGGGTTCATCGTTCTCCGAGGATATCATCTTATTCGGAACGACGATAAAAAATTATTGGTGGTGTCCGATCGTCGATCGGACGACTCACCGGCGATCGCCGGCGAGTTAGTACATAAATACAGGGGAGATTCCGGCCGGTATGCGAGAGGATACGCTGAGAGGAATCGGGCGGAGAAGAAAAGGGGGTGGATCATGATTGTGATCGTGATCACGCGGAAAAGAAAAAGGGTTTTTTTAAGCGTGGGAGGTTTTGCAAATACGCCCCTGGACTTATAAAAATCCCTTCGAAGCTCTTAGATTAGGAAAATTAAGGACTCCAATCCCTAAATTTCTGAATTAATCAGATTTGAATAATTACATATCTCGATTTTAGAAAAATATATATAATTTCCTTATTGTGACATATGTAGGTTGAATTTATGTTTGATGTGCCATTAAGATGTTGCTACATATTCTCTAAAAAGATATTTTTTTACATAAATTGAAAAATTATACCAATGGATAATGCATTTGGTATATATTCTCCAAGATGATGTCTAGTATTAGTTCAATAAATTAAATCTCTAACTAAGCTTTCAAAATACTTTGCATTAGCTTTCTCTAAATCATATTTTAGGTGTAATTTCTTATTTATATTCAAGAGCATAGTAGCTGGATTGCAGTTGAATAAGTTGTGCCAATTATATATTTCCTTTTGTGAGATAAAAAATGCCATAAACTCTTGCTTCACCTCAATACAAAGAAAATAATATAATATTCACATATATGACATTTCAAAATTTTTCATCGTATTAGATTCGAAATCAGCCAATAGCGAATCAGAAAATCTTTATATATTTTATATCATCCACATAAAGACACATAATAATATAATCATCTCTGCCTTAGTTTTCATATAAAAAATGATTTTATTTTCATTTCTTGTGAAACCATGTTGTCGAAAATAACCATCAATTTTGCTATACCATACATGTGAGGCTTGTTTTAACCCATGAAATGTTTTTTTAATTTGTACAGTTTCGCTTCTTTGCCTTCGATTATAAAGTTTTCTGACTAATTTATGTAAACTTTTTCTTATAGGTATTCATTTAGAAATACATATTTAACATTAAATTGATAAACAAGTCAATGCAATTGTGCAATCAATTCGAAGATTTTTCACAATTTCAAATCTAACAACCAAAGGAAAAATTTCTTCGAAATCAATACATTGTTGTTGCAAATACCCTTTTACAACATACTGAACTTATATTTTTAAACACTCACTTGAACTTAATCACATTTTTGCTTTCGGGTAGATCCACCAACTCTCATATTTTATTTTTATGAATTGACAATAACTCTACTTTCATTGCATTCCATTATTATTCCTTTGTTATTATTTATTCAAAAGTTGTAGGATATGTACCAAAGAGAGTAAATTGACTTGATCCATGAATTTTTCTTAAGAATATGGCATTCGTTGAGGTGTTTCATTAGAAGATTCATGTAAAGAGGATGAATTGTTAATTCTTGAATTTGATGGAAAGGAAGTTGATGATCCCAGAGGAGATCATTCAACACATTCTGTTGGACCATTGGGATATGAACTTAAATATCTTCATCTTGTATATTCCAATTTCACCTTGAATGTTCATCAAAATATATATCTCTCTTTATAATTAATTTGCCACTAAGAAAATTATTTAGTTGATATGCTTTGAATTGATTGCAATATCTAATATATTCTTCAGATTTATTCTCAAGTTAATGACTAAATTGAGAATTTATTAAAGCATATGAAATATAACAAAAAAAAATTCAAGTGATTTATCAATGATTTTCTACCTCACCATGCTTCATGTGATATTTGACTCAAGACGACCCTTGTTGGAAAAATATTCAGCAAGTAGACTGATATGGGTACTACTTCAGCCCAAAAAAGATTTAGAAGTTTTTTGATATTTAGCAAACTTCTAGTCATTTCTACAACCATTTGATTTTCCTGTTCAGCTATATGATTTTGCTCTAGTGTATAAGGTGTTGTCAATTTCTTGTGGATACCATGTTTTCATAAAATTTATTAAATTTTTTATATAAGAACTCACCTCCTCTATCTGTAAGAAGATTTTTATTAAGGTATACTTTTGAATTTCCATAAGTACCTTGAATTTTCTAAAATTGTCAAAAGTTTCTAACTTGTATGTTAGAAAATAAACCTAACTCATTCAACTAAAATTATCGATAAACATTAAAAAAATATTTACACCCACCAAGCGATGTAGTTCTCATAGGACCACATAAATCAGCGTGAATTAGCTCAAACCATTTTGTAGCTTTCCATAATTGCCTACTTGGAAAATGATATCTTGTTTATTTTTCAAATATACATCATTCACATAAATCAAAAGAACTAATTTGGAATAATCCAAAAATCATACATTTATGATTTAAAAGATATATATCTTTGATGCTAAGATGTTCATATCTCAAGTGTATTCATTATCTTCACTAGTAATAAAATCATGGTTTCCCATATTAGACATTTTTAGTAGAAATATCTTATTTTCTGTCATTTGCACGCTAGCAATAGACTGTCTAGAATATTTGTCAGTAATAATATAAGCTTCATTATCAAATAAAATTGCATAGTCGTTCATCATTAATTGCCTGACACTTAACAAATTACATGTCAAATTAGGAACAAAATAGACATTGTAAAGCAATTTTACTTTACCATTGCTGGTCTCCACGATAACAGTGAATTTGTCTTCCACTTATATCTACTTATTATTTCCAAGTCTTATTGTCATCTTCTGTGAATCATTAAACTATTTACACAATTACTTATTGTCGATCAGGTAATTTAAACATCCACTATCCAAAACCAAATATTATTTTGAATTTCGTTAGAATGAGCATGAATCATAAATATATTTTTTTCATCATTTTATTATTTCACATAATTTACTTGTGAATCATTACTACAATTTGCCTTTATATGCCTAAATTTTTGCAACCATAACATTGAATGGAAAATGTATTCCATTTTTTAATTTATATTGAATTATCTCTTTTGTCTATTAAAATAGCTTCTTCCTCTGTAATATTCTCTATCATGAAAACCTTCCCTTCCACGATGACCTCCACAATGAAGTCTTCTTTTTTCCCCCCATTTCCCCTTTCATTTGAGAAATTTGAAATGCCTTTGTCTCATGAGCTTACAAAGAACTTCTTATTAGTACATCAAAAGAGAAAATATAGAAATCTTTAGAGGCCTAAATCATAATTGTCATGCAATATTTAAAATTTAAACTCCTAAAATTTTCTAAACAATAATTGTATTAGTGATATTAAGACCTCAAACTCACGTCAGAGAGTCTAAAATTTCACTGCTATAACTTTGAAAGAGCTTTGGAATCATTTTTAGAATATTTCTAATACTTATTTGGAAAATGAGATAATTATAATTTTTGAAAAAATCATTTCATATACTACTTGTTGAAAGATGAATAGTACTTTTGAATCTTTCTTTTTTTCTTCCTTAATCGAATTTGCATCCTTAGACTATCTCCAACCAATACATCAAAACACCAAATTTGGTGTCGAACCCACACCAAACCACTCCAACCAATACATCAAAACTCATCCCAAATTTGGTGTGATGAATAATGCATCACCATATTTGGTGATGCAGTATTCATGACACCATATTTGGTATTGGAATTTTTTATTTTTTTTAATATTTAAAAATTCTTACTATATTATGTAATCAATAAAATCAAATATAATATATATTATTAAATATTATATTACTAAATATAATTAATAAAAATTAATTTATAATTATTTTTTTCATAATTATTTAAAAATATTAATTATTTATTATAATATAAATTAAAAAATATAATAGTATATTTTAATTTTATTAAACATAGTTATAAAAATTTAATTTAATAAAAAATTTATTTATTAAGCATATTTTAATTATAATTATATTTATAAATTATATCACTGATTTTAAAAAATAGATAATAAAATTAAATGTTATTGTTTTCAAAAAAATAAAAAAATAATAATTAAAATTAAATGTTATTGTTTGTTTTAAATACAAATTAATAATTATGTTAATTGTGTGTGATTTTAAAATATTTTTATATAGATTAGTTGGATGTAAAATTTTAAAAATTAACTTATTAAAATAAATAAAATATTAATTTTAAATATAATAAGTATCCTGTAAAGATTATTAAATTAAAATTTATGTGGATAATTAAATTTTGAATAAGACGAAATAAAATATTCTAAAGAATTTTTTTTTTTGAGTGATATGATGTTAGTGGGTTGGAGCAGAAATAGTGTTTGGTGATGAAATTGTACCATTTTAATGTGGAATTGACACCAAATATGGTGTTTTGGGTTGGAGATGATCTAAGCAGTTAAAGTCTTTTTTTACTAAATATCAAAGATCTTAAGATTTTAATAGAATCTTAATTTTGATACTCCAAAATTAACAACACTCTCCTTTGAAAATGAGAATGAAAAATTGAGAAACTTCCTTCATTATCGTTACAAGTAAAACATGTCAAATTCAAACTCAGATACCACTACTAAATAAAACAGGGGAGTAAGAAAATAAGAGGTCAACAAAAGACACGTGGATAACAAATAACAGAGGAGGACGTGTGGGAGGGAGAACGCAGTCGCCTGATCCATATCGCTCATTGGATTTCACATTGCTCGACTACGTCCAAAAGGGCATATCCTCCTCCAATGTTCGCCTCTGCAGGACGCCGCCATAACCATCACCATCTCCCGACACTGTGATTACTTCACTGCCGTCCTGGATCGATTTTTTTCCCTTGGTTGACTGCCACTCTGTCGACAACCTCGGCACTTCCCCACCTTCACTTTCCATCTCCCTCAAATGCAACGACAAAGTAGCTGCCTTCATCCCCCCCAGGCCCCAACGACGAAGGAGCCTAACCCATTGATCTCACTCCACAACATCCTCATCTCCCGATCTCTTACACATGACTCAAACTCTAATCCTCTCCACTTTAGCTGCCTCTGACAATCTACATTCTGCCCTTGAAATTACACATGCAAGAATACCTCTGAACAAATAAATTTTCCCTTCTGCCCTCAAAATGACACAGCAAAAATATTTCTAAACATAGACATTTTTATTGCATTTACTAAACCAATCGATATTATATTATGTTCCTCTATAATTTAATTATATAATTATCTGATAATAATTACATAATCAAAAATATATATGATCAAAAACACCCTAAGACTTAGGGTAAAGATGCCATAGTTACTTTTTGACACTTGTCCTAAGGAAATTCTTAAAGTACGTTATTATACTCAACACTAACGGGAGCCACTTGTCAATAAAAAATTCTTCAAACACCAAAATGAATCAATAAAATAGTTATGAGAGACATGAATCCTTTGGGTAATCACCAAAATTTGAGATTATTTAACCATATTGGCTGAAAATAAACCAATGTTGATAAGTATTAACCAAGTGAACATCCAAACAAATTGTGTTAAATGAAACAGCAAAACTATCACGCTTAAATAGCAAATCATTCAAAACCCATAGAATGTTAAGACAGTAACAACATAAAATTCTGAATATAGTTCAAGGGGAAAAAGATAATAAATCTTTCACAGCTTTTGCTCATTCATAATGATTGATAAATGAAAAACTTAAAGCCGAGCAAGCAACGAGTTAGAAAATGCGAGATGGTTTCCCCATTGT
>JAGFNQ010001686.1:276731-298835 GCA_024364735.1 Boesenbergia rotunda | reverse complement strand
CGGTCCCATAAAGAACATCATTTAAAGTTATGTAACAACAATTGTTACTAAAAGTTAAATGATAACCATTTTCATTCAAGCATGAAATAGATACAATGTTCTTTATTAACGAAGGAACAAAATAACAATTATCCAATTCTAAGACAATTCCAGTAGGGAGCTTTAGCAAATATGTTCCGATGGCAACAGCAGCAATCTTTGCACCATTTCCAACTCGCTAATTCGCTTCTCCCTTGACGAGTCTTCTTCTATTCCTTAGCCCATGTATGTCATTACATATATGTGAGCTACACCCAGTATCAAGTACCCAGGCGGTTGAGGAAATAGAGTGACATTCAATAACGAAGATACCTGAAGAGGATGGGGCATCGGATGCCTTCTTCTTCAAGGACTCAAGATAAACCTTGCAGTTTCTTCGCCAGTGACCCTCCTTGCCACAGTGATGGCAAGTGCCTTTTGGGGTCTTTTCAGTCTTTTTGGTCTTTTTCTTCTTTCCCTTATACTGTTCTTTGGCCTTCCTCTTAGAGCCTTTCTTTGAGGAGCCAACTAACAGCACCGTCTTCTCATCCTGCTTCACAGAAGGCTCTATAGTCTTCAGCAGGTTGAACAACTCAGGAATGGTAGTCTTCAGCTTGTTTATCCGATAGTTCATCACAAATTGTGAATAACTTTTGGGCAAACAATGCAGAATTAAGTCAATACTTAGTTCATGATCCATTGCAAATCTGAGTGTGCTTAGTCGCTCAATGTACCCCAACATCTTCAACACAAACTGTGAGACAGAAGTGCCTTCCTGCATCTTAGAGGTGAAGAGGAGTCTGGAGACCTCGAACCTTTCGGATCTCGCCTGCTCGTCAAACAACTCATGAAGATGGAAGATGATGGTATAAGCATCCATATGCTCATGCTGCTTTTGTAGCTCAGGTACCATAGCGGCTAGCATGATGCAACTCGCAAGTTCAGAATCGGTCACATGTTTCTGATAGGCCACTAACTGGTCTGGAGTTGCATTTTCGGGAGGACGGTTGGGAAGTTGATCTTCAAGGACATAAGCAAGCTTTTCTGCCTTGAGGACTATCCTCAGGTTTCGAAGTCAGTCCATGAAGTTTGGCCCAGTTAGCTTATTGGTGTCCAAAATGGAACGCGAATTCAGAGAAGACATGATCAAGTGATTATCCTAGAAATACAAATTGAGCTTATGTGAGAAGAATGATAAAGAATGCATCAACATACATTAATTAAATCCTATTTATTTTTAGAATTGAATAACCCTTTTTATCAATTCGGGAGATCGTAGGAACATCTCCAAATAGGTTGATATCCAACCATAGATAAGAACAACCATGGCTGTGACCATCAAGTTATTCTTAGCTATGAAGGTAGGTAATTATACCGATTACATATCACATATATGTAACTATCACTTTATGCTATCAACTAATTGAATGTTTGCACAAATCATTGGGTTGTTAACTCATTAACAAGTATGCAACAATATACATAGCACCCAACTGCACCTCTCTTTACATCGACCTTGGCTGTGCACAACAAATCGATGCTCCAAGCTTAAGGCTGACCCATTAATCAAAAAATAGTTTTAATATGGTTGGAGCTCATTCAACCGTTTAGTCAGGCTTGGATGTGTCCAACAACCAAAACTAAGGATTGACCTCTGACTCCAACTATATTAATCATAAACTAATTCCATGGTTTGAACATGTTGAGGTTCAAGCCGGGCATGGATGTGTCCATCAACCCAAACGAGAAACAAAACTCCGGTTCTGACCATATTAATGGAAGGTGTTGGCCTTAATATTTTGTAAGGGGTTTTGGGTCTCATCCTTTTCTTTCTAAGCACATTCATGACATACAATTATGTCATGTACTAACGATTTCCTTAATAAAGTATGTATGTGACTTAATTTATCAAGTCTCATTAATTGAATTAGGAACCGGATTTCCTAATTCTAATTTCATACTTTATTTAAGGAATTATTTTGGGAAACAATTTCCTAAATTGTCATAATCAATTTCGGAAATAATATATTTAAGACTTTGATTTCTCTAAATCAAATCTTATTAAATTAAGAGACAAATTCCCTTAATTCAACCACATATTATTTTCATGAAAATCTTATTTAAGGAAATAAACTCTATAGGAAACAATTTTCCTATTTAATTTTGGAGACAATAATATGTAAGAAATCAAATGAGGAAATTAACGTTTGAGAATCACCTCAAAAATTTCCATGATTTGATCATATATTTTATTTATGGACTAATTAATTACAACAAATTATTTTCTTTGGGTGGCTCCCCGAGGCTCAGATACCCAAAGAAAAGAAATTTGTCGTAAATCTAATTTGGCCCGCTCCCCGAGGCGTAGCCAAATTAAACTTGACAATTTTTATTCAAAATAGGAAATTAAATTACAACAACTAACTTTAATTTGGGTGGCTCCCCGAGACACTCCCCAAAGTAAAGAATTTTGTTAATAATTTAAAACCAATTCGAATTTAATTGTCAATTAATGATCCATAAATTTGTCTAGACATTCATGAAAGAATGTGCCCAATGTTGCGAGCTTTTCATAATAGGTTTTCAGAATAATTGTAAGTTTCTAGTACAAAGAAAACTTACATATTTTCAAAATTGGAGAAATTTTCAAAATTGGAAAGTTTCCAAAAATGGGAAGTTTTCACAATTATCATAAAATTTCAGAAACTAGGATATTTCAAAAGTTTGCGAAATTTCATGAGGATTTCCAAACTTTGAAATTCCTAAATCTAAAATTTATCATAATTGGAAAGTTTCCATAATTGGAAAATTTTTCAAAATTGAGATCATAACAATGTTTTCCGCAAAACAATTATATAATTATGTCGAACACTAACCGGCTCTGATACCACTGTTGGGACCGGATGCATGTCGAAATGGATGCGGGTTCGTAATTTTAAAATTTATTACATGCAGCGGAAGATTTAGCATAAATAATTTCCCAAATTATTTAACCGCACATCTAAGCATGCAATCTTATATTGTGTAGACATGATCATATATTAAAATTTTGCAGAAAGTAAACTAATTTACTTAATACCTCGCGTAACTCGAAGGAAGGGACGAGATCCAACCGTAAGCGTCCCTTGGAAGCTCCGCCTCTATTCGCGTCCACGCCGAGTTTTCTTCGGGATGACTTCGCAAAGCCACGAGTTTCGTGCCGACAAGAACTACTAGATTCTCCAAAGGCACGACAAGAATACCAAGAGAGAGATGGGAAGACCAACCACCAAACGAAGAACAGAATCAAGATTCCGGGAGGAAGGAAGGAGTTGCGCCCGCTTCTTCTTCTTCTTCGGCAGCTACTTGGTGGATGAAGCTCACGGCAACAAAGGGGTCCTCCTTTTAGGGCCGGCGGCACTAGAGGAGGGAGAGGGAGAGAAGGAGAGAGAGAGAGGGCTTATTTCTAGATCTCTTAGATTAATTTCCAAGCCTTGCCTTGGTTCCTTTATATAGTAGCCTCTCAATCGCCAAGTCTCCTTTTTATGGAATAAATTTTCATAAGATATTTATCATATAAATTTTTCTATGAATTATTCCATCATGCCAAGTTTTTATCATAATTTAATTTATAATAAAAACAACCATGTCTCCCTTTTTATTATGGAATACATTTTCATAAGAAATTTATTATATAAATTTTTCTTATCATGGAAAAATCAATTCATAATTGATTTTATAAAATAAAATAAACTATCCAAAGTTTATTTTAATTTCCATGAAAATAATAAACCAAACTTCAGTTTATAAAAATTTATATATATTATCCATAATTTTATAAAACAAACCACGCTCGGTTTATTTTATAATTTGAACCAAACAATTTGGTTCTCCCCTTTTAATGTGGCCGGCCAAACAAAGAGGGTGGGGACCCTCTTTGGTCGGCCAAACCCAAGCCTATACCATATGAATTAAGCTCATTTAATTCGTCCAATAAGTCTTCAAAAGACTTAGCCATTTTATGCTTCCGATGCGTCTCTGAAAAATTCAGATTCGACTTATCTCTCTTGATCGGAAAATCTAATTTTCAACTTATTTTAAATCCCTCGGATTACTCGTAGTGCGTGTGACTAAATAGGCTTTCGATTTATGTTGGTCGTCTATAATTAACCAATTATAGAACGATCATGAGTGGCACCTAGTAGTACATCATGATCCCCAATTAATCGAAAGATCAACGGTTGACCTCAGAAATAATTCTGAAACCCTTCAGCAGCTATAATGAATCGTGCCCCATTCCCTTCACCATCTTATACCCACTTGGTTCAGGACACGGTCTATGTGTGTCAGCCCCCACTAGGCTGACTACGTCACACCTAGCCCAAGTAGTGTCTTTCTCGTCCAACGGATTCTAATTACTCTCATGTTTCTGAGAGATTCATACTCTGAACATGTGATGCTCTGGCCAGAGGCTTCGAGTAACAATCCGACGATAGGCCTTGGGTATACATCTCCTCGCAAGGAGTGGTGAATCCTTTGTAGGCTGTTCAAACATCTTCGGGCGCTTCGGCTTATACCCAACCATCCTGGGTCCACACCTCCTTAGAGATGTTTGCTTAAGATGTCAAAATATAAGTCTCCATGACCAAGATGACTTGAACACCGTAAGTCAAAGGAACATCGCACTTAAGCTGCAGTAAGAACTTCATTGACATATCTATATGTAGATTACCATATGAAGTTTTACAGCCAGTCACTCCAATGAACTAGTTCCCTTAACTAGCATTCATGTTTATCTCCGGACATCCCAATGTCTCCAGCCAGTGAGAATCAGCTGATTAGAGAATAACCCATACTAGTCTCAACAGGATTGATAGTGTCCGTATTTATCAATTTATCGACTAGGGGCAATTTCAATACTTCACAATTGCACATGTAGAGATAATCACTAGTTGTGAATTCATCACAAATTCTCTCATGCTGTGAATTGTATTGCGGACATTCAGTAAATGAGTTTAAGATCTCAATCAAATACACAAACATGTATACTCAAATAGTGAATATTTATTTATTAAAATATATGATTACATTCATAAGGCGATTGCCTTAGGACACTTCTCTCACAATACTAACAATACTCTTATACTTTATATACTTCAAAATAATAAACATCCTCCTTTGGGCTCCGGCATAGTATCAATGCGCGCATCCCTAATAGGTTTCGGGGTAGCTAGCCACTGAACCCTAATAGAGCGTCTACTAGCTTGCCTAGTTGGGCCTTGCGCCCGTGGGCCTTGCGCCTAGTACATGCCGTTTAAAAGTAATATACTTAACTTGTACTCATGCTCATACATAACATGCTTAAACTTGGCACATATCTTGCACATAGGAAGTAGGGTTTCCAAAACTTGCTTTTAGGACATCTTAAAGCCTTGGTCTTGTACTCATCAATGCACCTTGCGTGCCATAATACCAAAACTTATTTTTGGGCAATTCAAGACCTCGGTTTTGACCCCGTACTTCCATCGAACATCTTACGTGCCAAAATCCCAAAACTTGCTTTTGGGCAAATCAAGACCTTGGTCTTGCTATACTAAGATCACATCATCCAAAGACTTAGAATCATGTTTAGAATCACACGAAAACTACTTTTATTGCAGGTGAGTGATTTACTTACATCCTTGTGCTTCTAAACTTACTACCCAGGCATAGGATCTTCTTCCGTGTGCGATCCTCTAACCCTCGACACTAGGAGAGAACCCTAGCTTCCTCTTGGCAAGAACCCTAACTTCTCCTTTCTTTGTTTTCGTAGGGAAGAAGAAGGAGGTCTCACTTTTCCATCATTTATATACTAAGTGGAAGTTAAACCATCTCCCATAAAGGACGCTTACTATTACTTATCTAATATCGATTCCATATTTTAGTGAGATGATTACTATCTCTAATGGAAATTTAAACTAACTCAAACTCGAGGGTCGCGGGTTTGAGCTCTTGCTCCGACCCCTTTAAAAGAAATTTTTAGTTTCTTTTTGTTTATTTTGAAAAAAATCTAAAAAATTCAGGTGTTACAATTCTCCCTACCTTATGGAAAGTCCGTTCTCAAACTTAGAATAACTCCGGGTACTTTTGCCTCATGCTATCTTCTGTTTCCCAAGTTGCCTCCTCAAACTTTTGGTTTAGCCATAGAACCTTTACTAGGGGTACCTCTTTGTTCCTCAGTTTCTTGACTGCTCGATCTATTATCTGAATAGGTCGACTTTCATTACTGAGATCTTCTTGAACTTGTACCGTCTATGACTCAATCACTTGGTTGGCATCAGGAACATGTTTCTTTAGCATTGAGACATGGAATACATTGTGAATAGTTGACATCTCTGGCGGTAGCTCTAACTCGTAAGCCACCTTGCCAACTCTTTTCGTTACTAGGTACGGTCCTATGTAATGAGGACTTAGCTTGCCTTTCTTCCCGAATCTCATCACACCTTTCATGGGAGCTACTTTGAGGAAAACTGTATCTCAAACTTCGAACTCCAGCGGTCTACGCCGCATATCGACATAACTCTTCTGTCTACTCTGAGCGGTTTCTATTCTTTGGCGGATGCTCTTTATAGCTTCTGTGGTATCCTCAATAAGATCAGTCTGATACCCCATTTCTTTCTTCTCACTACTTTCATAGGCGAACTCCGCTAAACATAAGTACTTGCACTAACTGCCATTGAAATCTAATGCACAAGCTCTGAGCATATCTTCTAAAACTTGATTTACTCTTTCTGTTTGCCCATCAGTCTGAGGATGGAAAGATGTGCTAAACTTCAGTTTGGTGCCAAGTGCTGTTTGTATACATTCCCAAAAATACGAAGTGAAACGACCATCTCTATTGGAGATAATGGTCTTCGGAACTCCATGTAGTCGGATCACTTTCTGAACATATAACTGGGCTAGTCTTTCCATTGAGCAAGACACTTTGATTGCTAAGAAATGGGCAGACTTGGTCAATCTATCTACAATTACCCAGATAGCGTCATAGCCATCTGTTGTCTTTGGTAGACCAGCAATGAAGTCTATGGCTATATCTTCCCATTTCCACTTTGGAATCTATATGGGCTGTAAGACTCCTCCTGGCCTCTGATGTTCTGCTTTCACTCTTGGCACGTTAGACAGGTACTGACATACTTAGCTACATCTCTTTTTATTCCAGACCACCAAAATCTTCTTTTCAAATCCTGATACATTTTGGTAGAACCAGGGTGCATAGAGTAGGGGGTACTATGGGATTTCTCAAGAATCTTCTTTCTCAACTCTTCATTGTTAGGGACACATAGCCGGTCACCATAATAAAGTATCCCACTATTAGATACTCTAAACTCTTTCCTTTCTCCTTCTTGCATCTCTTGCTTGATCTTTTGAATATCAGAATCTTGATCTTTCTTTTTCTGTATATCCTCAAGCAGAGTTGACTCTAATGTCAATACTGAGAGTTGCCCATCTATAATCTCAACTCCATAATCTATTATCTCCTACTGTAGGGGTGGTGACAGTGATGACAGGGATATCAAAGTTGTGCAAGTCTTCCTACTTAACGCATCAGCCACTTTATTTGCTTTTCCAGGGTGGTAGAGGATCTCACAGTCATAATCTTTAACTAACACCTCGCTGTCTCATGTTTAAGTCCTTCTGGGTGAAGAAATACCTTAGACTCTGGTGATCTGTGTAAATCCTGCACTGAACCTCGTACAGGTAATGTCTCCACATTTTGAGGGCGAAGACTACTGCGGCTATCTCAAGATCATGAGTAGAGTAGTTCTTTTCATAATCCTTGAGTTGCCTGGAAGCATAAGCAATGACCTTACCTTCTTGCATGAGTACAGCTCCAAGTCCCAGCTTGGATGCATCACTGTATATATCAAAGGTTTTATCACTTTCTGGAACTATAAGAATATGAGCACTTGTTAATCTTTTCTTCAACTCAATAAAACTTTGCTCACAATCTTCAATCTACTTATACTTCTTATTCTTTCTGGTAAGGGATGTTAGTGGAGAGACTATCTTTGAAAAGTCCTCCACGAATCTTCTGTAATACTCTGCTAAACTCAGAAAGCTTCTGTCTCACTGACATTCTTTGGTCGACCCCAGTTACTAACTGCTTCAATCTTGGCTGGGTCTACCATAATACCTTCCTTGGAGATTATGTGGCCTAGGAAAGTCACTCGGTCAAGCCAAAATTCACACTTTAAAAACTTGGCATATAACTTCTGCTGCTGTAGGGTCTTCAATACTACTCTCAGATGTTCGTCATGTTTTTCCTGAGACTTGGAATAGACCAGGGTATCATCAATAAAGACTATGACGAACTTATCAAGAAACTCCTTGAATACTCGATTCATTAGATCCATGAATGTTGCAGGGGCATTTGTCACTCCAAAAGGCATGACCACAAACTCGTAGTGTCCATACCTTGTTCGGAAAGCCGTTCTCGGCACATCACTCTCTTTGACTTTGAGTTGATGGTACCCTGACCGCAGATCTATCTTGGAAAATATGGTTGCCCTTTCAATTGATCAAATAAATCATCTATCCTTGGCAAAGGATATCTGTTCTCAATAGTCACCTTATTCAAGGCTCGATAATCTATGCACATCCGCATAGATCCATTCTTCTTCTTGATGAACAACACAGGAGCTCCCCAAGGTGAATGACTAGGGCGGATGAAACCCTTATTGAGCAACTCCTATAGGCTTTCTTGCAGTTCTTTCAATTCTACAGGCGACATGCGATAAGGTGCCTTTGAAATCGGGTTGGTCCCTGGAGCCAACTCAATTTCTCGGTTAGGAGGCAACCCTGGTAACTCTTCAGGAAACACCTCCGGATAGTCACATACTATCCATACTTCTTCTTTCTTTAGTTCTTCTCTTTGTCTTGCATCTACTATATGTGCTAAATAACCAGAACATCCATTATCTAACATCTTGTGAGCTTGTAGGTTAGAAAGGAACTTTTTTGTCTTTCTCCTTGGGTCTCCAACAAACTCGAACGGAAGTTCTACTTCTGGTGTGAATTTTACTCTTCTTTTGCGTCATTCAATAGAGGCACTGTACTTGCTCAATAAATCCATCCCTAAAATGATATCGTAATCCTTCATCTTAAGGACTACCAAATCACCATAGAGTTCTCGGTTGGAAATCTGAATTAGCACAACTCTCAGCCCCTAGAAGTCTTTTGGTCCCACCGCTTCCTTTTATTTAGGTTCCCTTTCAGGTTCTGCGGGTTACCCTGGGATCTCTGGACTGATACTTGCTTCTATTGCATACTGGTGGCCTTTATACTATTTAGGTAGTGCTTAGTGATCAAAGCACTACTCATCAGTTCTTCTGAGGTCTGCGACCTATTAACATCACTGGCCGCATTTAAAGCTATCTCAGGCCTTAACATCTTGAGCATTAGCCTGACTGTTTCTTTTTCAGTGCCAACTAGCTCTGGGCACAAACAAGCTAGTCGATTGAACTTTCTCACTGTTTCATCCACGGATAGTTCTCCTTGTCTGAACTCCGTGAATTCATCATAATGCTTATTGGTTACTTGCATGTGAAAGTATTCTTCGAAGAACTCAGTCTCGATGTCGGCCCATGTCATCTGGCTGACATTTCTCTTGGCCTTGTCTCTCTCTCACCACATCCTAGCATCTCCAATAAGGCAGAAGGAGGCACACTTTATCTTCTCTACCTCAGGTTAGTCCATAAGTTCTACAATGATTTCCAAAGTTTTGAACCAGGCTTGAGCATCCCATGGTTCGCTTGTGCCTAAGAAGTTCTCTGGCTTCAGTTTCTACCACTGGATGAGGTATGCGTCCTACCTTACCCCCTATGTCGGGACTACAGATTATGGATCTTCGGTCACAACTGGTGCCAATACATTCTCCACCGACGGGGTAATGGGTGTGGTCTGCTGGTGAGCCATTAGTGTGACAACAACTTGTTACTGTTCTGCTACTTGCCTTTGTAACTAAGCCACCACATCTAAAAGATTTGGTGGTGGTACTAACTCTGTTGCCTCTTGCCCTCTAGGAGTTTGCTCCTCATTTTGGGCCTTCCTGGGACGTCCCCTTGCCATTCTCTTACTCTTACAATGAGGGCAATCTCTTGCCCTCTAGGAGTTCGCTCCTCGTTTTGGGCCTTCCTGGGACGTTCCCTTGCCATTCTCTTACTCTTACAATGAGAATAGTCTCTTGCCCTCTAGGAGCTCGCTCCTCGTTTTGAGACGTCCCCTTGCCATTCTCTTACTATTATAATGAGGACAAGGACATTACTTCAATATCATCATACTCATATCATCATACTCATATAGCATATACTGATCATGCACCTAATAGCATATGTTAAGACTAACAATCAAATAAAGACATGTATATAATAAAAAAAATTAATCATATGCACTTTCTTACTTGGTAGTAGGCAAGACGGATGCTTGATGTCGGTGTGGCGGAAGGGCGGAAACTTGCTCTGATAACAAAACTGTAACGACCCTCTCTTACTAACCTTGACCTTATAGGGTCGTTAAATTAAAAAAGCATAAATTTAATTCTTATCAAAACCTAACCACTTCTTTGCAAAACCTCTTCTTTGCAAAACCTAACCACTAACCATCAACCCAACACTAATTTTCTTTTACATTAGCACCAGTCGACTGATGACCTTATCAGTCGACTGGTGCAGTCGACTCCACCTAGGAATCACTAGACCAATGTTTCTGTTCTCTCGAATTCACGAGAGTAGTCGACTGATACCTGAACCAGTCAACTGATACCTCTGGAACTGCAGTTTTCAGATTTCAGAAACACTGATCAAGTATACATAAACACCCTATTTCAACCACACAACAAATAGAAGACTCATAATCATATAACCATCATAATTAGACTCAATCATACTCCATTTAACCTGCATTTCAAACTTAATATTTTCTTGCGGAATAAACATAACCAACATTACACAAAACTCATGAACTCAAGAAAAACTCATAACATTCTATTGTTTAGAGCTTAGAACATTACAAACTCGATTGAATCCATCATATGAAATTTAATGCGCGAGAAAAGAAGATTTATTTTAAAGTCCGGCGAAGTATCTCCCTTTTTGTATGAACTCAGATCCTAAAAGAATGAGATTATTTTGTTATTTTAAAATTTTGAAAAATTGTGTTAGAAAATGTCAAGATCCAAGATATTTGGGTTAAGAATTTTAATTGTATTTATAATTTGATTTATATTATTGTAAAATTAGTATTTCTATATCTCATATAAAATATGATAAAAAATTAAACAATGTAAAACACGACAGATAGTATAAAACACAAAATCCATATATATCGAAATAGAAAACAATGTAAATCCATAAATACTAATATCAAAACGAAGTCAATCCGATGAAAAAGGGGATTGGTTACTGGGCTCTCTCCTGACGATTCCAAGTATCTCAGCCTGAAAATAAAAATATAACAATCGGGGGTGAGTCCAGGGGAGCTCCACGGATATATAATCAGATAGATATACATAACTATAAAAAAGTTATATAATAGCAGAACGAAATAAGCAGATACAATCTCAAAGGGGAATAAGGATATATGATTGGTATAGTACATGCAAATATACATATCCATATCAACCTCACCTATAGGGTATGTAAGTCATAAATCCCTGAACCTGAGTGGTCACTAGACCATAGCAAATAAAATACCTCTTGTATGTGTATGTCATCAAAATGCAACAATCATAGCTCAAACAAGTGCAGCAAACACAAACAAATACAATCTATGCAATCGTCCACATAATGCAATGACATGGTCACCTCTAACGCCAGTCAGCCACCGTCACCGGTCATGGATGAGGTCAATTGGGTAAGGCTATGACACCTGTACGCACTCTGCCATCACTGTTCCTGACCGAGTGAACAGGATACTAGCGGAGGACACACCTATCCTACCCCAAATCATATGGGACAGCACCACTCTCATCTCATATCATGAGAAATAGGAGGGATCCCTGTCTGCTACCACGCTACGGATACCACTACCCATGAGCAACCTGTTGATGAGTCTGACCCTGATTGTTGTTTTGGTGTTGACATCGATTTTAGTTTAGGTTGATGATTATGATGATTATGATTGAGTCCTGATCGGGGATCAGACATGGTATGGAAAATCCTAGCTTAGAGGGCTAGGTGTTGGAAAATCCTAACCTGGAGGGTTAGGTGTGGAAAATCCTAGCTTAGAGGGCTAGGTGTTGAAAAGTCCTAATTCGGAAGGGTTGGGTGAAAAGTCCTAGCTTGGAGAGCTAGGTGAAAAGTCCTAACTTGGAGGGTTAGGTGAAAAGTCCCAACTTGGAGAGTTAGGTAAAAAACCCTGGATTGGAGGGTCAGGTCCTAGCTTGGAGGGCTAGGTATGGAAAGTTCTAACTCGGAAGGTTGGGTGAAAAGTCCTAGCTTGGAGGGCTAGGTGAAAAGTCCTAACTTGGAGGGTTAGGTGAAAAGTCCCAACTGGAGAGTTAGTGAAAAACCCTGGCTTGGAGGGTCAGGTCCTAGCTTGGAGGGCTAGGTTGGAGCCCCTGGATCGGTCTGATGACCGATCAGGGAGTTGGCACGGTGCTCCTTCGTGGATCGGTCTGGTGACCGATCCAGGGATGACTGATCGGTCTGGTGACCGATCAGGGAGTATGTGTTTCACCCATTGCTTGGCTCCTGATATGTCTGGTGACCGATTAGGGAGCAAACAGTGAGGTTGAGTTCCCTTGCTGATCTGCTACTGATCGGTCTGGTGACCGATCAGGATCACTATGCAGATCGTTCTGGAGAACGATCCAGCGTCGCAGGTTCCTCTCTATGATCGATCAGGACGGAGCCTGATCGGTCTGGTCATGACCTAATTGGTCTGGTGACCGATCAGGAGGCTCCCTGATCGGTCCGGTGACCGATCAGGAGGTTTGGACTGCGGAGCTCAGAAATCGTCCGATAAAGGGGTGGATCGGTCAGGTGATCAATTCACAACCTGGGATCGGTCTGGTGATCGATCCAGGAGAGTCCCAAAGAAATCGCGATTTCTAATTGAGCGTTGGGGACCGATCAGGACGGAGCCTGATCGGTCTGGACCTAGCCTGATCGGTCTGGTGACCGATCAGGAGGCTCTCTGATCGGTCCGGTGACCGATCACTTTAATTCAAAATGAACTGTCAGACGCTCTGATCGCGTCTGAACGTATCCGATTCTCTACGCTTAATATCTGATACATGATTTCCTGCTTGATATGTTGTGCTAACACTCTGATTAAGCTGCAGGTGACAAGAAAGATTCAAACACTCAAGGAGAGTCAATGGAGGCCTTTCCTTGGAGCAGGTTTGTCCGTTTTCCATCTCAGGTTGCAACGGCTGGAGCTGCTGACTGAAGCTTGGCTGAGGGAAGCTCAGGAAGTCCAGGGAGAGCTCAGTGGTAGCTGGCGTTGGCAGGGAAGCAGCTGGAGGCTGCAGGAGATGGTGTCACCTGGTGTTGAGTGGAGAAACAAAAGGGCGCAAGAAAGCTTCGTTGAAGCAGAAGTTCGATATACAGTTTCTGGCTTGACTGCTTGCTGCGACTTAGTGTTCTCCACAACTTACTTGCGTGTTCTGAAGTTCCATCACTTTGAGCAAGCTACTGCAATCTTGAAGCAACCATCCCTTGCTTGAGCACTTGGAGGAAAGAACAAGAGGCTTCGAGTCCAACAGCGAGAAGACACGGGGAAAGGGTTCTTGCGTGAGATCGTCGCTGGGTGGAGCTCAGGAGAAAGCTTGCTGTGTTCTTGTCTTTGCTAGTGCTAAGTAAGATCTTTCTTGTGTTTCATTGTGCTTAAACCTATATCTGTGATTGAAACGCTGTGGAGAGGTTTCTCCACCGAGAAGGAGGTTGCTTTCTATCCGGTGTTCACCGGGGCTTGATTTGCCGACGATCAAGGGATCGCCCACCTTACGGGCACGCCAAGGAGTAGGGGCAAGTTATCCCCGAACCTTGTAAACCCTCCTTGTTAACGATCTTGCTAGTTGTGTTAGTTTACTTTCATTTTCTATTTTTCTGCATACTCTGTATTGGCTACTTCCGCTGTGCTACTAACAAATCTGAGTGCAGAACGTTGAAAAGCTTAAAGTCCAAGTGTTTGGCTATATTCACACCCCTCTCTAGCCATCCGGGTTCCAACAAGTGGTATCAGAGCCTGGGGCTCTGTTTTTGCGGATTAACAACCGAGAGCTACATCCATGGCGTTGAGAGAAGGCTTTTCCACCACCCGACCTCCATTCTTCGATGGCGCAGATTTCCAATATTAGATATCGAAGATGGAATATTACTTGAAGATGTATATCAACACTTGGTTCGCGGTGAAGGAGGGCTTCACCCCTTCGAAGGATGATGAAGGCAAAGAACTTGAGTCTTCGCGGTGGACAGCTGAACAAACTCGGAAGAGTGAAGCCGACGCAAAGGCAGTTGTCACTCTACAATGCGACATGAACAAAGACCAACTCATCAAGGTTGGTCCTTTCACAAGTGCAAAGGACTTGTGGAACAAGCTCATCGAACTCCACGAGGGCACCCGAGATTCAAGAATTGCCAAGAGGGATTTATTCCTCAACTAATTACAAAACCTTTCCATGAAGGAAAATGAATCGGTAAGTGAGCTACACAGCCGGTTCAAGGAAGTCCTCAATGGGCTTCATTCGATTGATGAAAAGGTCGAGAATCGCGACCTTGTGAGGTATGTACGAAAAGCATTTCCAAGGAATACTTTGTGGTCATTCATGATGGATGCCTACAAAGTATCCAAGGATTTATCCATTGTTAAGTTAGATGATTTGTTTTGTGAAATGGAATTGCATGAAATGGCTAACAAAGGCCCCAAGGAGAAGGGGATTGCCTTAGTTGCAGGGGACCGATCAAACAAGAAGAAGAAGGAGAAGGAAGTTACTTCATCTTCATCCTCTTCCGAATCCGAGTCCGATTCCGAGGAAGATGACAGCGACTCCTCATCCTCCGAGATGGCAAACTTTGTGAGAAGGATGATGAGAAGGGGTCGACGCTTCAAGAGTAGAGGTAATTCTAGTGAAGCTAAACTTGATAAGACTAATGCTTCTTGCTTTGAGTGTGGTAGGAAAGGGCATTTCAAGAATGAATGCCCAAAGCTAAAGAAGAAGGAGGAGAAATCCAAAAGGAAAGAAGAAAAATTCAAGAAGAAGAAGAAGGCCTTGAAGGCCACTTGGGATGAGTCATCTTCAAGCTTATCCGATGAAGAGAAGGAGGAGAAGAGCACAAGACATGTGGCACTCATGGCTCTTGGAGAGGAAAGCAGTGATGAATCATCAAATTCCTCAAACGCGGCTTCATCATCTTCGGATGATGAAGAGGTAACCTCTCCCGAACTTGAAAAGTGTTATAGAGCTATTGCATGCTTAACCAATATGCTTAAGAAGTTAAAAAATAAAGTTAAATCATTGCAATTGAAAAGTGAACAATTGAAAGCATCTATGGATGATAATATAGATGACTTGCATGTTGAATTGTTAGAAGATGAGATTAAGTCATTGAAACTTGAGGTTGAAAATTTGAAATCTTCTAAAGTTGAGGATGTAGATGATTTGTATGATGACTTGCTAGTAGAAGAAAACAAATCATTAAAGAGTAAAGTTGAGAAACTCAAGAATATTCTTGAGAAGTTCTCAACTAGCTCTAAAACCCTAGACATGATCTTGAATGCCCAAAGGGCAGTCTACAATAGGGTCGGTATTGGTTACCGTCCTAAAGAACTCTCATTTGTGTCTCTTATGTCTAAGACTGATATGAGACAATCTAGGACACCCAAGGTTCAAAAGAAAGTTGTCAAGGCATGGGTGCCTAAGTCTTGTTTGGTTGGTACTTTAGGTCCCAAGGTTTGGGTACCTAAAACTTCTATTTTTCGAATTGTGTAGGTTATGATTGAGGGGGAGCATCTATCAACTTGGTTCGTTGATAGTGGATGCTTGAAAGCCGCTTCTGTCGTGTCACGGTTTCAAATACAATTTAAGTATCGAATTCCTCTAAACTAATGTAGCATAGAGTAACTCGAGTCGTCTCCCAACGAATGTAGTTGGTGCAAGATAAATTTCAGGATCATATTTTATTGCTTTTGGATTTTTAATATGAAATTGGGGTCTTGGATTTAAGAGCTAGGACTACAAAATGAATAACAGAGCAAATATGAAATCTAGTTCTAATTAAGGAAGGACAATACAGGTAAGGAAATCTAAATTACCCTAACTACAATTGCAGAAAAGAAAAGGCAATGTGAATGAAGCATTCAAGAAATAAGGCATTAATGAAACCTAGGCATGGAATAAAACCTATAGCATGAAAGAAATTTAATTTCCTAACCTATTTGCATGTAATGAAGACATGAAACTTAAAGCTATGGAAAGAGCAACTCAAAATCAAAGTAAGCAACTAAAAAAAACATTACAATTGAAATTACCAGTTCTAAGCAACATTTAATCAAACACATGAAAGACATACTAAAATTTGTTTCAAGAACATGCCAATTGATACGGGAAAGTTCTATCCAATACAAGCATCCAACAAACTATCAATCACAACCATTCAAATACAGTTAAAATCATCAACAAGCAACAATTAAAGGAAAAACTTCTGGAAATTGGAACACAGAACTTCTGGAAATCAGATGGACTGCTGGAAATTGAATTGCTGCGGAGAATTGCTGTGAAAGGTGAAATGCCGATCAGTTTGAAGGAAGAACTGCTGTGAATGCTGTAAGAAGCTGCTGGAATTGTGGAAGGAAATCTCGGCCTGCTGAAGAAAAACAAAGAAGAAGATAAAGCTGCGAAGAGAACTGCTGGAAAAACTGCTGGAAATGGAAGGAAGAGCTGCTGCCGGAAAATTGCTGTGATGAGAAACTAAACTGCTGGAAATGGATCGGATGAAGCTGACAAAGAAGAAGTTGCAAAGAAATAAACTGCTGAAATTAAAATAATTGCTGTAAAGGAAATCAAATGAAGAATTGCAGTAAAGAAATGGATCGCAGGCTGCGTTCGGAATGGAGATGACGGTGAGGAGATCAGCTAGGGTTCGGAACCCCCTAGCCCTAGCTGATGGTGGTGGTGATGAAAGTGCTGCGATGGCTACGTTCGGCTACGTTCGGCTAGAGCTCGGAACCCCCAAAGCCCTAGCTTGTGGTCGCCGGTGATGAAAATGGAGGAAAACGGAGGTGACCTCTCTTCGAACCCCGAAAGAGAAGAAACCCTTTACTCTCTTCTCTTCGAACCCCGACAGAGAAGAGGTGGAGATGGAATACCGGTCGGCGGTGATGAAGGTGGACGTGGATCGCCGGCGGTGAAGGTGGAGAGGATGAGTCGCTTACCCTTCCCCGATCTCCTCTCTTCGGTGGTGTCGAGAAAACGATACCCTAACTGTGCGCGATCGGCTCCCTTTTGTTGCTGCTGCGCGTGGGCTCGGTCAACCAAGCCACAACTCCAACTCTGGTCCAGCTCACCAAGCCAGCTCTCTTTGGTGGTTCGATTCACCCAGCTCGGGTTCACTCCAGCAGCCAAGCCAGTTCGTGTTTGATTCAGCCAAGCCAGCTCACAGCTCAGCTTGAGTTCGGTCCTTTGGTTCAGCCAACCCATGTCTGGTCCCGCACTGGTTCAGTCCAAATTCAACCTAACCGGATTTGGTTCAGCTTTGGTTC
Organism: Boesenbergia rotunda; assembly: GCA_024364735.1. Taxonomy (NCBI): domain Eukaryota; kingdom Viridiplantae; phylum Streptophyta; class Magnoliopsida; order Zingiberales; family Zingiberaceae; genus Boesenbergia; species Boesenbergia rotunda. The sequence continues at coordinate 281,099 of JAGFNQ010001686.1, read as the reverse complement.
AGCTTTGGGTTGACCCAGTCTCATCCCAGAACTCACAGCTCAGAAGAAATTTAACAACGGACGGCTGAGATCGATTTGCCTTCATCCAACGGTCAGATCTCTTCAGATCTAAACCAAACTCCACAGATCTCAATCAATGGTCCTGATCTACCTGTCCCCAGCTCGGATTAACTAGATCAGTGGTGGATGGTCCAGATCTTCCTTTTTCTTGAATGGATGGTCTAGAACATCTTAAGTTCGATCCAACGGTCAGATCACTTCTGATTTGGCTGAAATTTTCAGATCTTGATCTCTAGTCATGATTGATTCTATCTTGGATTCGGATCGACTAGAAGTTGACCGATGGCTCAGATCTAGCCGTTCTCTGGAATGGACAGCTCCTATTAATCCGATGCTTGATCCTTTTGATCTGGATCCAATCCTTGATCTTTCCTTCATTATCTTTTGGAGCTGCATAGCCATTTTTCATAATAATTAATAACTCATAATCAGTAACAAAAAATACCTGCATCTTCCGTTTCCATGCCGTGAACTCCCCCTCAAACTTAGGGGGGTATATCACTGGTCCAACCATCTTCTTGAGATTTGCTGTAGTTGGCAGTTAGTCCTTCTGCGGCAACCTGGCTCTGATATCAATTGAAGGATCGGGTTGGTCCGGCTAGAGGGGGGTGAATAGACGGTTAAGAAATAAAACAAGAGGGCACTCGTCTTTAAGAAAAACTTGGTTGCAACTTGGTTGTTGCTTCCAAGACGGTTAACGCTCAATCAGAAAATCTCCTTGTGGCGGAGAAGCCTTACAACTGAAGCACACTTAGACTTAAAGAAATTACAGAAAGAATTGAATTCTAAAGCAAACCTCTAAGTCTATTTATAGCCTAAGAGAATGAATCTGGATTGTTGATTGTTGATCACTTTTCTCTTGGCCGTTGATCCATGGATGTAATCTGGATGGTTGATCTTGGATGGGATTAAACTGCATCCATTGGATTTGATTAAAGAATAATGTAACATTATCCTTTAAGTTTTAATTATTTTAATTAAAATTTTATCTCGCTCGAGTATGTTGTGGGAATCTCCATATCGATGTTGTAAACTATAAGTAGCAATAGCGCCAACAATTAATTGCCATCGCCCTTCATCTCAATTGGTAAGTGGGTTAGTTTGTTTGGTAGAGGGCTTGGGTTCGATCCTCTTTGGCACCAAATATCTTTTTCATTTCTTTTGGGCGCTTGGACTGTTGAGGCAATCGGCCCTTGAAATGATTGGAAGATCATGGTTTTGATGTGTGGGCGAATAAGTTTAAAGTTAGACTGTTATGTTGTATTTGATTTGTGTGATTGAGATTGCAGGACTTGGAGAATCACACATGGTGGACCTATCCGAGGGACGAGAGCCGAGGGAGGAGAGCTCCAAGGGCAAGCCGGGAAGTGGACTTCAAAGGGCACACGTGAAGGGTGACATGGAGGCAAGCCAAGGGAAGGCTTGTGTGCGCATCCGAGGGACGATAGCCAGAGGAAGAGGACTTCAAGGGGCGAGCCAAGGGAGCAGACCTGAAGGCACACGCGAAGGAGAGGGTTCGGAGTGGCTGGAGCTGAGCTGGGAGGCAGGGCAGTCGACTGGCCCGAAGGCAGTCGACTGCCAAAACCCACAGAGAGTTCGCAGCTTCGGACCAGTCGACTGGCCTTGGGGCAGTCGACTGGTATACCCCAAAACTAGCCGTTGGCTAGCTGTTTGCTAGCCGTTGGCCGGCATTTAATGCCGGGCCAGTCGACTGCCCTTGGGGCAGTCGACTGGTAGGCGTCTGGACAGACTGCGAATCTGTCCTTTTCACCTATAAAAGGAGGCCTCGTTACACGTGTCTGTACCGTTCCGTACAGTAATGAAGTGCTGCCGAATTGTAAAGTGATTCTTTGCTTCCTCCATCTCAATTCTACATCTGTAAAGAGGAAGCTCTTGCTGTGAAGGTTTCTCCACCTAAAGGAGACTTTTCTATAGTGAAAAGTGGTACTCGCGGCGTGGATCCTTGGACTAGTCACCCATCTGGGTGGATACCAAGTAACTGAAAGTGTTAGCATTGTTATTTGTCTTTTGCATATTATTTCCGCTGCGCTAACATCTGTGTAGAGTTCAACGATCCGAAAAAGTGCATTCACCCCCCCTCTGCACGCCACATCGATCCTTCAGTTGGTATCAGAGCCGGTGCGTTTTGGAAGATCTAACAATCAACCAGAACATCTGAAATGACGTTTCAAGAGGGATACTCCACCGCACGACCACCGTTCTTCGACGACAACGACTTCGCGTACTGGAAAGGTAAAATGCAATACTATCTTATGAATGACATAGAAACTTGGATAAGTGTTGCAGATGGCTTCGAGGCACCCGTCGATGAAAGAGGAGATCCTACACCCATGAGGACATGGTCCAAAGAAGTGATGAAGAGGGCGCAATCAAATGCCAAGGCCACCACTACACTGCAGTGCGGACTCTCTAAGGAGCAACTGAACAAAGTGGGGTCATTCAAGAGCGCCAAAGAGCTATGGGACAAGTTGGTAGAACTGAACGAGGGGTCAAACGAGTCCAGAAGAGCCAAGAAGGACTTGTTGGTGGCCCAACTGCAATCACTCTCCATGAAGAGCAACGAGACCGTCAGTCAGCTGCATGGAAGAGTAAAGGAAGTGATTAACGAGCTCCATGTAATTGGAGAGAAAATCGAAAACCGGGACATCGTCAGGTATGTCTTACAAGCCTTCCCGAGAACCACTCTGTGGGCATCCATGGTTGATGCCTACAAGGTATCAAGGGATTTATCTTTAGTTAAATTGGACGATCTATTTTGTGAATTTGAACTGCACGAACAAGCTAACATTTCGGCAAAAGAGAATGGTGTTGCTTTTGTTGCAGAGAAAGAGAAGAAGAGGAGAAAGGAGAAGAAGAAGGTGATCTACTCATCATCCTCGGACTCGGAGGAGTCAAGCGCCTCCATGGATAGTGACCAAGAAGCCTTTATGGTAAGGAAATTTCATAAGACATTTAAAAGTTTTTCTAACAAATCATATGCTAGGAAAGGGGCCAAAGGTAAGGGTAAGGCCAAGGAGATCATATGCTACAACTGTCACCAAGAGGGACATATGAAGAACGAATGTCCCCAGTTGAAGAAGAGGGAGGACAAGAAAGAAGAAAGGAAGAAGAATGACAAGAAGAAGTCGAAGGGAAAGGAGAAGAGTGCCACGAACCTCAAGGCGACCTGGGACGATCCCTCATCCTCAGAGGAAGAAGAAGAGCAAGTCTCACACTTCGCTCTTATGGCACAAGATGGTTCAGATTCTTCAGACGATGAACGGAGCTCAAGCAGTGAAGATGAGAGCTCCTCCACCTCATCATCATCAGAGTCAGAGGCTTTGGTAAGTGAGGTATACCACTTACCATCTTCCACTTTAGTGAAAATCATTACTAGCACTAATATGGACTTAGCTAAGGCTAGAAGCAAAATTAAGGATCTTAAGGAAGAAATTGTCATGCTTAAAGTAGAAGCTATTAAACTTAAGGATTTGCATGCTAGCTCTACTTCTTCACATGTCTCATGTATTGAAAATGAAAATAAGGAGTTAAGGAAACAAATAGATGACCTCACAAAAGCACTTAGAAAATTTCAAGTAGGATCAAGCAACCTTGACATGATCATAAACAGTCAAAGGGCTGTATACAACAAGGCCGGATTAGGTTATAGGCCTAAGACCAAGGAAGTAGCTTTTGTTTCACTTACCGGTAGGATTGGTGCAACTAGGAGATTAGAGGCTAGGGGAACCACCAAGAAGGCATGGGTGCCTAAGAAATTTTTAAATGATGCTTATGGATCTAAGAATTGGGTACCAAAAAAATATGTTTTCCATGTTGTCTAGGTAAAGGTGAAGGAGGCCCCAACCTTGTGGATAGTAGATAGTGGATGCTCAAGACACATGACCGGGGATGTGAGCAAGTTCACCACTATTAGCTACCTAAGAGAAGGAACGGTCTCCTTTGGAAACAGTGGAAAGTTAAGGATCATTGGTAGGGGCACAATTGAGGTATCTCCCACTATTTCAATTCATAAGGTACTCTTGATTAAGGATATGAAGTTCAATTTATTAAGTGTAAGTCAATTATGTGATGCCGGGTTTAGAGTAGAATTTCATGCATAAGAAATGTGTAATAAAACAAGTGAATCAAACACTATCATATTAGAAGGGTTTAGAGAGAGCAAACTTGTATTATCTTGATCTATCTTGTACTAACAATGTTGTTAAGTGTCTCATGTCCAAAGAAGAAGAAGGGTGGTTATGGCACCGAAGACTTGGACACATCAACATGAGGAACATTACAAGAGTG
>JAGFNQ010001686.1:245894-276706 GCA_024364735.1 Boesenbergia rotunda | reverse complement strand
TATAGATTTATTTGATTGTCATAGCACTCCATCACTTGTAGGAAGTAAGTATTGCTTAGTGATAGTAGATGACTTCTCTAGGTTCACTTGGGTTCATTTCATGAAACATAAGGACGATACCCTAAATTTATTCATAGGCTTTAGCAAAAGGGTAGAAAATGAAAAGAATACCAAAATAAACCGAATTAGAAGTGACCATGGTGGGGAGTTCCAAAACGCTAACATCACACAATTTTGTGTTGAAAATGGATACAAGCATGAGTTTTCATGCCCTAGGACTCCTCAACAAAATGGGGTAGTTGAGAGGAAAAATCGAGCCCTACAAGAAGCCGCTAGGACTATGCTTAATGCATACTCTCTTCCTAGCTACTTTTGGGCCGAAGCGGTTAACACCGCTTGCTATATTCAAAACCGAGTGTTGGTGTATAGGTTCTTAGGAAAAAACCCCCTTTGAACTTTGGAATGGAAGGGTACCCCAAGTCCACTATTTTAGGGTCTTTGGATGTAAAGCTTACATCTTAAACACCAAAGATGACCTAAGAAAATTTGAGTCAAAGGCCGATGAAGGAATCTTAGTAGGGTATTCATTGACTAGTAGGGGTTATAGAGTGTACAACAAGAGGACAAAAGTAATTGAGGAGTCCTCAAATGTCAAATTTGATAAAACCACTAGTACCTACCCTAGAAAGGCCTCAATTGATAAGGATATAGAAGAAGTCCAACCCCTTGCCCAAAGACTTCAAGACCTACAATTGGAGGGCAATGATCAAGGGGGAGTAAGAAGCATCCTAGAGGATGAGGAAGAAGAAGTAAATGCACCTACAACCTCTAGACCTTTGAGACATCATCATGATCATCCCATTGACCAAATTGTTGGTGATGTCACTCAAGGAGTAAGGACTAGGTCATACTTTAGGGATCAGACTAGCCAAATAGCTCTAATCTCCCAATTAGAACCAAAGACCATTGATGAAGCATTGGGAGATGTTGATTGGGTGTTGGCCATGCAAGAAGAGCTAAACCAATTTGAAAGGAGTGAAGTTTGGGAGTTAGTTCCTAGGCCCACTGATTGTACCATTGTAACCACTAGATGGGTCTTTAGGAACAAATTAGATGACCAAGGTAAAATCACTAGGAACAAGGCTAGATTGGTAGCTAGGGGGTTTAACCAAGTTGAGGGATTGGATTATGATGAGACCTATGCCCCCGTAGCTAGGTTAGAATCAATTAGAATTTTATTAGCTTATGCCGCTCACATGGGTTTCACACTTCATCAAATGGATGTGAAGTCGGCATTCTTAAATGGGATCATTAAGGAAGAAGTTTATGTAGAACAACCCCCCGGGTTTGACGACCCTAACTTTCCAAGACATGTGTTCAAATTAAGAAAAGCCTTGTATGGATTGAAACAAGCCCCCCGGGCTTGGTATGAGAGGCTTTCTTCATTTTTGGTATCTAAGGGGTTTAGAAGAGGAACAATTGACCCTACATTGTTCCTAAAATCTAAGGATAAGGACATATTTGTTGCCCAAGTCTATGTAGACGATATCATCTTTGGGTCAACAAATAATGACTTCCTACAAGAATTCATCAAGTGTATGGAAGAGGAATTTGAGATGAGTCTTGTAGGAGAGTTAACCTTTTTCTTATGCCTTCAAGTTAAGCAAACTAATGAAGGTACACATGTGTTTCAAACCAAATATGCTAAGGAGATGCTAAAGAAATTTGGTTTAGAACATGCTAAGGAAGCATCTACACCCATAGGAACCAATGTGAAAATGGATAGTGATCTTGAAGGCAAAATGGTAGACTCTAAACAATTTAGGAGCATGATTGGTAGCCTCCTATACCTAACCGCTAGTAGACCCGACATACTTTTCGCAGTAGGTATGTGTGCTAGGTACCAATCTTGTGCAAAAGAGTCACATTTAATTGTAGTCAAAAGAATCCTAAGGTATGTGAAAGGAACCCTAAATGTCGGACTTTGGTATCCTAGAACCCCAAATGTTGACCTAATTGGATACACCGACTCGGACTATGTAGGTTGCAAGTTAGATAGGAAGAGTACAAGTGGAGGGTGTCAATTTCTTGGGTCCTCATTAGTTAGTTGGAGTAGTAGGAAACAATCATGCGTTGCCCTATCAACAACGGAAGCAGAATATGTGGCAATGGGTGGATGTGTTTCCCAACTCCTTTGGATCATGCACACCTTAGAGGACTATGAGCTACATTACACCAAGGTAAAAGTCTTATGTGATAATGTAAGCACGATCAACCTAACCAAAAATTCGGTTCACCATTCTAGGACAAAGCACATTGAAGTGAAACATCACTTCATTAGAGACCATGTGGCAAGAGGAGACATAGAACTACACTATGTTGAATCAAAGTCGAACCTAGCCGACATCTTTACCAAGCCTCTTCCCGAATCAGAGTTTACATCCTTAAGAAGAGGCCTTGGAATGTGTTTTGTGGAAGTATAGAATGAACTTGGAGACATTAGCTTTGAAAAAGGGTGCTTGATCCATTAGGGTGATACATTTGGCTCACTTGTGCTTGTGGCACATTGTTGGACCATTAAGAGTATCAAAATATCAAAACTAGACCAATTATGGGGGAGGCAAGTGTTTAATCAATGGACACTTTGCTAAAGATCATAGTTGGACATTTTAAACCTTTGAAAACCATCTTATGTTTTACATATTGTGCTATGCTCTTAAAAGTCATAAATTTGCAAAATTGGTTTCAAAGGTTGATACAAAATGTAGTGTTTTTCAAAACTTTTAGTTTTTTATCAAAAGACGTGCATGTTTGAAATTTTATAGGTTTATTATTTTTTCCTGATAGAGTATAACATTTCAAACATGTACGCAAAATTTTACAATTTTTTGAATTTTCTGGAATTTTCTGGGAGTTTCTGAATCTCGGCAGAAAACCTGTAATTTCAGACTGATAGCGTATCAGTCGACTGCCCTATGGGCAGTCGACTGGTACAGGAATTTTCAGAAGCTGAGAGAAAATTCAGGAATCAATAAATCTCACATTTAATACCATAGGGATTGGTTGCTTGAGACAATCATTTTGATGGTGTCAAAGGGGGAGAATGGGTGGTTTAAGTTAGACTCTTGACTTAAAATGGGTAGTTTTAGGTATTTTTGTCTAACTTAGACCTTGTAAGGTTAAAACCTGAAAAGAAGACATGGATTAAGGGGGAGGTACCTCTTAGGTTCGGATATGTCTTACATTCTTATTAATGGTGTTAAGTGGAAACTTAACTTGGAATATGATTAGAATTGAAACTGTGGAGAGGACATAGGTTAAGGGGGAGGTTACCTCTTAGGTTTATTATGTCTCATAATGTTTCAATTGCTATCTTTTGCTAGTGTTGCTATTTATCTCTAACTTAAACATATTGCCACACATCAAAAAGGGGGAGATTGTTGAGGCAATCGGCCCTTGAAATGATTGGAAGATCATGGTTTTGATGTGTGGGCGAATAAGTTTAAAGTTAGAGTGTTATGTTGTATTTGATTTGTGTGATTGAGTTTGCAGGACTTGGAGAATCACACTTGGTGGACCTATCCGAGGGACGAGAGCCGAGGGAGGAGAGCTCCAAGGGCAAGCGGGGAAGTGGACTTCAAAGGGCACACGTGAAGGGTGGCATGGAGGCAAGCCAAGGAAAGGCTTGTGTGCGCATCCGAGGGACGATAGCCAGAGGAAGAGGACTTCAAGGGGCGAGCCAAGGGAGCAGACTTGAAGGCACACGCGAAGGAGAGGGTTCGGAGTGGCTGGAGCTGAGCTGGGAGGCAGGGCAGTCGACTGGCCCGAAGGCAGTCGACTGCCAAAACCCACAGAGAGTTCGCAGCTTCGGACCAGTCGACTGGCCTTGGGGCAGTCGACTGGTATACCCCAAAACTAGCTGTTGGCTAGCTGTTTGCTAGCCGTTGGCTAGCCGTTGGCCGGCATTTAATGCCGGGCCAGTCGACTGCCCTTGGGGCAGTCGACTGGTAGGCGTCTGGACAGACTGCGAATCTGTCCTTTTCACCTATAAAAGGTGGGCCTCGTTACACGTGTCTGTACGGTTCCGTACAGTAACGAAGTGCTGCCGAATTGTAAAGTGATTCTTTGCTTCCTCCATCTCAATTCTACATCTGTAAAGAGGAAGCTCTTGCTGTGAAAGTTTCTCCACCTAAAGGAGACTTTTCTATAGTGAAAAGTGGTGCTCGCGGCGTGGATCCTTGGACTAGTCACCCATCTGGGTGGATACCAAGTAACTGAAAGTGTTAGCATTGTTATTTGTCTTTTGCATATTATTTCCGCTGCGCTAACATCTGTGTAGAGTTCAACGATCCGAAAAAGTGCATTCACCCCCCCTCTGCACGCCACATCGATCCTTCAGTCTATACATTGAATAAGTATTGGAGACGTATTGTTTATGAATGGTTGAAATCATTGAAATTTTCATATGGTTATACCTCTAATCTTGGAAGAGCCTTTGCATGGAAATATCACAAATATCACCCTCATTTTATGCAAAATTCATCGCAAATTTCACAAAATATCCTTTTCAAATTACACAAAATGATTGGAATTTCTCTCTCCAACGTCTCCATATGTGAATGTTTCAAAGTTGTTGAGCAAATCTCATATAGAAAAAAATGCTTAACTCTGTAATGACACTTTATATAAAATTTGATAATAGTTCATTAAAGACTATAGGAATGAGCCTTTATATGAATATATAATAGTCATGACTTTTCAAATCAATCAATTTGCATTCCTTTATATCGACACATCTTCCAAGATTAGAGACATAAAAATCTGAAAATTTTAATAATTTCAACAATTCACAAAAAACATGTCTTTGATCCTTATTCAATGTATAAACTGCCTTTGGCTTTGGTCCCCTACTATTTTCATTGACATCAAAAGCAGGTATTTTATAAAGACGTCGCATATCTTTTCTTGCATTTATATTGTCTTTGTTTTTTCCGTTGATATCCATCATTGTATTTATCAAATTATCAAAACATTTTTCTCAATATGTATTATATCGAAATTATGATGAATCAAATGACTAAACTAATACGGTAAATCTCAAAATATACTCTGTTTCATCCATTTATGTGTACTTTCATCTTCATATACAATATGGCTCTTCAATAATAGATAGAAAGTTAAACACTCTGAATCAAATGTATTCACCTGTTAATCTTAATAGGGAAGGTGTTCTTTCTATTATATTCTTAGTGAATTGAAATTATGACTCAATGATAAAATTTTTCTATGAGAATCAAAATAACTCGGCTTATTCCGATATTTTAATTTGATTGACTTGATCTCTCCATACATTTTAGACATCCTAATATCCTAGTGGTACTCCAACTCGATAGCATGCCATAAGCCGAAAAGTTATTTATGATCTAAAGAGGAGTAGCTTTTTTGACAAACATCTGATTAGTATGAACATCGTATGTAGGAGAACCTTCATCTTATAGTTGTTTCAGCTCTGCAATCAGTGGTTGCATATAAATATCTATTAACTTTTTCAGATTTTGTAGGTCAGATACAACCAATGTTAAAAACTTATAGGGGGTTTTCATGCACATCTCAAGTGGAAGGTTATACGGAGTTAAGATAACTAGTCAACATGAATAATTTTTTCCTGATTTGCTAAATGGAGCAAATACATCAGCACATAGACCTAATCTAATATTCGAGTTTCCTTTGCAAATTTCAGATATGTTCTATCAAAATTTTCCCACACTTTTGCGTCTGATGGATGATATATTAGCCCCTCTTTTGTTTGATGATTTCCATGCCAAGTCATGCGTTCAGCAGTTGACTTAGATGCATAAAGCATGTGTAACCTAGGAGTTAAAGACAAATAAAACAACTGACTGTATGATTTATGCCATTGTTGACTCCTTCTGGTGCTCTTGTACCTAGTTTGATTACAGAATTTTACAAATATCTACATCTTCATCGATTCCTCAATATAGCATACTAACAACTCTGCAAATGTTAATTCTTTCAACTAGAAGAACTAATTCTTTCACAAATTTTTTTATACTAACTTAGAACAAAATCATTAAAATTATCTTTGAACACATTATGCTTTGCCTTAACATTTAACAACCTTGTAGTGAAAAATAATTTAGTGTGACTGTCACGACTCTCGAGGCGAGTAATCAGGTTGGTATGCAGTATAGGTGATTCAAGATTCAGACAAATGATCATTGATTTGCCTTATGGTTGGGAATCATCCTCACTTAGAGTGATTGGAGTGGCTATTAAAAAACGAAAGCAGTGATTTGCACAACACCCTCATTAACCTACTTCCTTCCCAGTAAACACAGGAATGCTTTGTGTTTAAGACAAATCTATCTTCAACTATGGCAATTGCCACTTGAATCGTTCTTGATTCTTTAGTTTTCACCACCTAGTGCTTCTTTATCCATGCTAGATTTTCAACTACTGATCATCTATCGTTCTATCTTGGATTCAAGTGCAGAAAGAGAGAGCGCTTAGCTGCAACCGAAGGAATGTCTACGCAAACAGCTAAATCAAATAATCTTTGAACTTTAATTTCCTCTTATTTCTTTTTCTGAAGACAATAAGGTTCATTACAGGAGACGAAATTGGTTACAGAGATCAAGAAGACTGCACAAAATGGGAAATTGAGGAAAGTTTGTTCTGCACTTTTCAACTAAGATATTTTTCTTCTAACTGTAAATATCACATGGAACTTGTGTTTGATTTTTAAAACACATCATCATCATTATTTGGACTCGCTACTTACTCATAGATGTCTAGCTTTCCAGATCGTTGTTGGAAAAAATGTGAATGAAATAAAGTGGTGGATGGAAATAGACTCCGAAAGTTGAATGAAACAGTAATCCCATATTGGAAGTTGAGTGACATTAATACTAGGATATAATTGTGGATGTGCAAATTTAGAGGTTGGATTTCACAAACTCATTCTTGTGAGCTCTGGTGTGAACTCTACTGCACGTAGCAAACTGATCGATGGACCAACTAGTAATTTGCCATAATTCTCTTTGCATGCTCAAACCACGTGGCTTAACTAGTGTTTTGTCACTCGTCTTAGTTTGTTACCTAAGAAAGGTTGACGCTTCTTTGCTTGTTGCTCAAAAAAAATAAATAAAAAAACTTATTACTCAAGAAAACTTGTTGCTCAAAAAAGCAAGAAAGCGAGACTAAACGGATAATTGATGGCACCCGGGTATTTCCCGAGTGACCGATAGAGAAATAGGACATCCCTAATTACCTCAATCGATCGGTCTCAATTCTCGAACAATGGGCATCCCCGAGCACTAATGATCGACGTTCTTGAGCGCCAAATATGATCTTCAAATAGACATTCCTAAGCATTGAGGATCAGTATTCCTGAATATCAAAGTACTCGGTTCAGCAACATCTCAATAAGAGTCATAGAGATCATTCAGGACTTAATCTTCGAGTACTTAACTGACACTGGATAGGATAGTGCTTATCATGCAGTTTAACGAGTAAGGAGATTGGAGAAGGTACGAAGTGAAAATCGTTGTCCTCCAGATTTTTCTGAAAAAGTAAATTTATTCAATAATCGAAGATTATACTTTTAACAACTATACAAATATTTATATAGACTTTAACCTTTAGATATTAAAAAAAAAGAAAAATAAATCCCAATATATACATCCCAATTCCTAACTTGTAAAGAAGAAAAGAAATCCCAACAAGAAGGAAAAAGACTCACAATTTTAAAAATCTTAAACAAACTGAAAATACAAAAAGATAAAAAGATAGAAATTATCAAAAATACCTAAATTACCAAAAATACCTAAATGCCAAAAATATCTTAAATACAACAAGGTAAAAATTATCAAAATAATAATAATAATAATAATCTACGGATCCTCCTGCATCAGTCACCTCGAGTTGAAAGAACTTATCCTCGAGTTATAATAGTTTCAGATGGTAGCCTAAGAGGAAGATCTTCTGGCATTAAATCAATAAAATTCACTAGCAACTGTTGCACTTCTATTGGTAAATCAGAATCTATGTCTATGGCATTGTGCTTGTAAGGTAAATTAGAATCTATGTCTATTGCACTTCTATTGGTTTCCTCCATCTAGTATTTCCTTTGTCTAATTTTCCAAGATCTTCTCTAGAGCAAGGTATGGAATTTAATGTTTCGTATAGTATTTCCGTTCTATACAATATTCATATCAAAGATATGAGAACGAGAAAAATCTCGTATGATAGAAAATCATGATTTCATCATAATTTCCACACATGATTTCATATCAAAGGCACTGAATAGTATTGCGAGAAATGACACCGTCACCCTGCAACGACTTAAGAAGGTCGGCGACAGAGTCGCAGGTCAATGACCGTGTTGCTCGCCAATGAAAGTGTTGCATCGTGGGAGGACACCGTCAGTGACATTCTGGGGCCAGCGACAGCAACTCGGGTGGTCGGCAACCCACCCATAGCCGGTGAATGCCAAAAACAACATCTGCCAAATTTTGTGTGTTATGGGTGACGACGACCACGTAAGGTGGCTAGCAATCGGCTTTTGTGGTTGGAATGCCTCGGGGATTGCGTCAGGAAGCTGACGTTCGACAGCCGTTGCAGTTGTCGCATTTGAAATAAGCCGAGGGAGGTGTTTCAGGAGATAATGCATAACCTATTCATGGAGTCATAGGACATTGGAAGACCCAATCGATTATTCTGGAAATTAGAGATGGGAGATCTTCCAATCCTAGATAATTATAGGATCTGGGCGTTGGTTCAATGCTACCATTACACCCTTATGAAGTAGCACACCATTTATAGGGTTCTCTGAAGGGCATATCTTATATGCACAGTTGTGTGTGGAACTACTTCACCATGTGGATCAAGAGGATTCTGAACAGTTTGAGATGGATCCAAAAAGGATTCGGATCAGAATCATCCTGAAGTTGATTTACCTGAAATTGCTCTAGATGAGTCCAAGAAGAAAGGGATTGTGTTGATTACCGTGCTAGTATTTGTCCTAGCAGTAGTACTAGCCTATTTAGTTTATTGCAATAATGTTATTGTTACTATCGTTATGTATGAACAATAGTAGCCCATCTATTTTATCATTATATAGTAGATACTGCTGTTGTGTATCAACAGTGTTCTTTTATGAAAATATTATGTTATATGTTAACAAACTGGAAAAAGAATGTCATGTGTTGACCGTCTTAAAAAGAATGATTAGTTTATTTAAATGATGAGTTCAATTAATGATTAATTATTATGTTAGATCATTGCAACTAAAAAATGATGAATCGGGATAATAGTCGAACTTGAGATGACCGACCTGTCCCATGCAAGTATCCTATCAGCCTTTAGGATAATAGATTATCATTTAAATGAACTAATCATTCTTTATAAGACTGTCAATCCATAACATTCATTTTTCAGTTTGTTAGCATATAACATAACATTTTCATAAAATAACACTGTTCTCATACAACAATAGTATCTATTACATAATGATAAACTAGATAGGCTAACACTGTTCATATATAACGACAGTAACAACAACATTACTCTAATAAACTAGATAGGTTAACACCACTCCTGCTAGAACAAACACTAGCATAGTAGACAACACAATCCCTTTTTTCTTGGACTCATCTACAACAATCTCGGGTAAATCAACTTTAGGATGACCTGGATCCGGATCCTCTTTTGAATCCACCTCACACTTTTCAATCCACCTCAAAATTTTCAAGATCCTCTTGACCCACATGGTGAAGTAGCTATACACACAATTGTACATATACGATATGCCCTTCAGAGAGCCTCAGAAATGGTATGCTACTTCATTATGGTGTAACAGTAGCGATCATACCAAAGTCCAGATCCTGTAATTATCCAAGATTGAAAAAATTATCATCTTTAGTTTCTAGAATAATCGATCGAGTCTTCCAATATGTCCCTTGACTCCATGAACTGGGTTATACTCTATCTCTTGAATCGTCCTCCCTCAGTTCATTTTACCGTACATCATGACGAGTCATTGTATATATTATCCGTGACATCTATATTGAAAATAATGATGTCAGTACAAAATTAACAAACCAGTAACAACATAGTTAATTCAATTCACACATATATATAAATAAACACAGAATATATAAGCAAATAAGAAATAAATTTTTCTTTATTTGAGGAGTTCTAGTTAACTGACACACATTATCACTTAATTGATTATTATTATACCAATCAATCAGTCTACAGTTGGCTTAGGAAATCGAATCCAGAGCAGTATCTTGATCTATTATCCTCATTAGAATTAAATTAATTGGACATGGATGCCTATATATTGTTATCGTTTAACTTAAGTCCATTTGAGTCAAACTCATACTCATTGATCAAACCAAAACTCATTCAATCAATTCTGACCAATATGATTCAATTCGGTCTCATTAAGTCAAGCTAGTTTGAATAAACAAACTGATTAATATAAGACCAGTTTTGATTTGGATCAAATTGGTTTCGTTATACTAGCCAATTGTTTGAACCAGATCGAGGTCTGAACTGATGTGGACTAATAGTTTGAATCAAATTGGGATCTAATTGAATAAAATTAATTACTAATCTATGATTTAAACTAAATTTGAGTCTGATTAAATTAAATTAGTTTAAATTAAGTTGGTTTTAACTAGACCGATTAAAAAAACTTTCTTACGTTTTTTCCTTCTGTTTTTTCCCGAAAGAGAACTTTTCACGTTCTTTTTTTTTTTATTTTTCAATTTGATTTAATAAAATCAAGCATTTTCTCACGTCGTCTTCGTCACTATTTTTTCGCCATGACGAACGCGGTCTGCGACCACAATTTTCGATCGCCGACCTTCCGTCGCGGTCGCCGGCCACGGACGCCGATAGCCAGTCACCCGACGTAGTCGTTGGCTCCCGCGACTCGCGTTGCCGCCGCCATAATCTCTGCCTCGATTAACACTGTTGCTAGCCAAAAACTCGCTGCTCTGCATCCGGCGACCCGGCCTCTGCCACGACGCATTTGCTTCCGCGCGAGTACTTCGGGAAGTCGTTAAATGCAATTTCCTGGCGTTCCCTGTCGGCGCAAGAACATGAATCACGATTTCTAAGTGACGGCAGAAATCGCAGGGTAGAAATCGCGAATTGCAATTTCTTAGTTCTTTGTCCGTTTCGAGGGATTTTTCTCTCCGAGCAAGACTGAGATTAATATTGTATAGAACAGAAATACTATATGAAACATTAAATCCCATACCTTGCTCCAGAGAAGATCTTGGAGAATTAGACAGAGAAAATACCGGATGAAGGAAGTCGCCCTTGCTATAGGCGAGCAGGTTACAACAACAAATGCTTCTAGGCAATTTCACAAATCAAATCTCAGACCTTTGTGAAAATGAACGCTCACCAGTTTTATTTTTATCCTAATTTTGAGAATTCATTTATTTTCCATAGACTTTTGGTTCGGAGAGAAAGATCGACTAAATTTCAAGTTTAATTTTTTTTATAAATTTTATTTCTTCATCCATTATAATTGTCAATTTTTCGCTAACTGAGAATCTCAATGCTTCCTCAACCATTCGAGATTCCTCATTGTCAACTAAGAAAATCATTAATATCTCATTCTCAATGTTAAACTTTCTCCGAGGAGTAGTCTGACAACTACTTCTTCGTAGATTAGATAGTTAAGAAACTAACTCATTCATCTATAAATCATTCCCACTAGATTAACTAAATTCAAGTATCTCTATACCTAGTCCATTATACATAATATGACTCGTCGTGATGTGTGATAAAATAAACTGAAGGACACTATTCAAGAGATAGCATACAATCCTACATTTTCTATAATTTATCTAAAACTGTGTATCTTGTTTTTTAGTGAAAAGATCTGGGTCAATTTTTTTTTAAATTTTTTTAACCTGGGGCTATGGTGCAGCGGTAGGGTAACTAGTCATTAACTTAGATATCCGCGGTTCGATCCCCAGCTATGGCGCATTTTGCAGGAATTTTTCTTCCAAATGGGGCGAGAACCCTGGGACGCTGGGCTTCTAGACTGCCCACCGCGAGCGCTTCCCGATTTATCCTGATGATTGGTGGAAAACTTCCGTGGGGCCGGACCGATCATCCCAGGTTTAATTTGTTTACTGCCTGATTCATAAACAAAAAATATAGGTGATTGATCTGTAGCCATCTGGATCATTTATTCGGATCGAGAGTATGAGGACTGTCGATGGAGATCATTTATTAGAATCATCATCTATTGATTGAGATTCAAAGCATTCAATGGCTCATTCTTCATCTAAGAAGCGGAGCTCGAATTCAATATGAATCCAAATCCAAGATGGATCCAATTCATCAAAGAAAGAAAAGAGTACTCCTCATCCAAAAGCTTACTCCCCAATCTCAAAAGCCTAATTTCATTCCCTAATGGATCCTCTTCACTCTTTGATGGATCAGATCTTAACCCAAATCCGCATCTCCTCTCGTCATCCAAGTTAAATAGAATCTGGGTGACTAATTAGCCCTCGGGGCTATGGTACAACATCAGGGCAATTAGTCGTCATCCCAGACATCTGTGGTTCGATCTCCAGCTACGATGTATTTTAGAAAATTTTTTCTTTCAAACGGGGGGTGAACCCTGAGACGTTGGACTTCTGGACCGTCTGCTACTAGCGCTTCCCGATTTACCCTAGCGGCCGGTAGGAAACCTTCGTGGGGTCGGGCCAGTCTGTTGGCGTTACAAGCATCTATTGAAGAAACGTCCTCCATTGATGGTTGCAGGCGTTATTGGCCTCCATTGATGGAGGTATTGAATACCTCCATCAATGGAGGAAACGGATGTTTCTCCCACTATAAAATGCGTCCAAATTGCAATCCAGAGTAGGTAGACGAAGAAGGAGGAATCGGAGCTTCCATCTGAGTGGGATTTGGTTTGTGATCGTTCGAGTTGTGTCCTCGGTGATGTCCTCGTGACAGCAAGCAGAAGGCAAAGGCAAGAAGAGGATCAAATCGCTGTAAGTTTCAAACAATTTTGTTTTGCAATTCGATTTCATGCTTAGATAACAACAGTGGTATCAGAGCGATTGTTAGAGCATGAAAAAAAAACTTTTTACCTTTGCGATGAACACCTCGCGTTGTTGATCGTTTGGAATCGCCTCTGAGCTCTCGGCGTTTTCATCCCCTGGCCGACGATCGCATCACGCGTGGAAGGCGCTCCGTCGCCGTCGGCTGGATGCGTCGATGGAGGCAGCCGGCGTTGGTGATGAAAGAAAACAAGGTCGGCTGAGGGAAGAAAAGAAGAGGCGGCTGAGGGAAGAAGAAGAAATGGCTGCGATTAGGTTTTGGTTTTTTTTTTTGAGATAAGTTGGTTTTATTAAAAAAAAAATCCAAAACCTATTCTGCAGCTGAAAAACCACAGCTGCCACGCTGCTGCCCAAGGGAGGATCGAACCAGCGACCTCCCAGGCGAAAGCAGAGAGCCTTAACCAGAGGGGGTATTCAATAGTTTGTTTAAGAATGGTTTAATTTATTTAAATTAGATTCTAGTTTGGTTTAAAAAGATTAAGTTGGTCAAATCGATTTTGGTTTAAATCATTAGTTGGTTTAACCAAACCAGTTTAATCAAATAATCTGAACTAAACAGACTAATTTGATCATTATATTGAACCTCAAATTTAAATAGGCTTAATTGTAACTACAAACAAAAAGGAAACTTATATGCCTTTATCTATTTGTGTTGTGAATTGAATTGAACCAGTTTTGTTACTGGTTTGTCGGTTTTGTACTGATATTGTGTATTTCAATTCCAGATGCCGAGATTTATTACCACAATGACTCGTCGAGATGTGCGACGGAATCATTTGAGGGAACAGATAGAGGAAATTGACTTCCTCCCACACCTAGGCATCCAAGGGCATATATGAAGGCTTGATCGTCTATTTTGGAAACTCGAACAGGAAGAGTTTCCAGTTGATAACTACCGGATCGGGGCATTGATTAATTCATTGCCGAGGCGTGCTGAAGTAGCTGCAAGAGGTATTTGGGGATGCTACGAAGGACGTATCTCTTATACCGAGTTGCGTAGAGAACTACTTCGCCAGAATTTTTCAGAAGAGGATCTGGAAGATTCTGAAGACGATCTGGAAGAGGATCTGGAAGATTCTGAGGACGATCTGGAAGAGGATCCTGAAGAATTTGAAGAGGATCCAGAGATGAATCTGATTGAAGAATTCCAAGGGGATCCTGAGGAAATCGAGTGGGATCCAATTGAAGATTCTGAGGAGGACCCAGAGGAAGATCCTGAAATGTTCGAGGACGATCCTGAAATGTTCGAGGACGATCCCGAAATGTTCGAGGACGATCCCGAAATGCCTGGGGAAAACCCTGAAATATTTGAGGAAGATCCTGATATTGAAATGATCGAGGAAGATCCTGAAATATTTGAGGAAGATCCGATAGAATCTGTGGAAGATCCCGAGCCTGATCAAACTGGCCAATTAGAGATGAACGAGAGAGTGATAGCCACTGCCATAATATTTTTTATTATGGGAATGATGTCAACTTATCTAGTTCGTTGAATTCTGTTTGTTTGTACCTGCTTATTAAGCCTATTAAATAAAGTTATGTTATGTGTTAACTGACTTGTCAATGATTAGTTCATTTATATGATTAGTTCATATTCAAGATAAATGATTAGTTCATTTAATGGGATGTATGTAATATAATTGATCAATGTTAATTAGATTGGATGATGCGAATGATGAGTGAAAACATAGTTATCACTTGATTTCGTAATCCAAGTCAAGTTTACATTGAGTCAATCAAAAATTATGTACAGATGATATACACTGAATTAATGAATAATATGTTTATTTATGATAGATCATGGCAACCAAGAACATCATAGCTGAACTGAACAAGGGGGAGAAATTGTATGGGGACAACTATAAAATATGGCATCTCAAGATACAATATGTTCTTGAGGAACAAGAAGTTCTGGAGGCTGTAAATCATTTCATGGTTGAACCTGCTGTTGGTTCGACTGCACAGTACAGATTGGATCTTTATGCCTATAGGGCATGGAAGAAAAATGACTCCACTGCAAAGGGGATATTGATTAGTTCAATGGTAGATGACCTGGTATTTGAGTATGAGCCACTACCATCAGCTCATACTGTCTGGGTTGCCCTGAAAGAGAGATACAGTGGAGTTAGTGTGAGCAAGCTTCGTCAACTAACAATCAAGTTTGACAGTTGTAAAAAGCACCCGAATGTAACGATGACCCAACATCTGAGAGAAATGGGAAATATGATTCGAGAGCTTAAGACTGCTGGTCATAGTTGACCGATGAACAACAGGTTCAAGCAGTTATTCGTTCCCTTCCTGATTCTTGGGAAATAATGAAGCAGAACCTTACTTACAGTGAGAGTATCAGGACTTTCATTGATGTCTCACGCCATATTGAACTGGAGGCGGAGAGAGTAGAATCCGCAAGGATTTCTGAGCAAGCTTTTGTAGCTGAAGGTTCTGGATCCAAGAATAAGAAAAAATGGTTTAAGAAAGGAAAGGGAAAGGGAAAAGAAGCTGGTGCTACTACTGTGCAAGACCCAATCAAGAAGAAAGGAAAGAAGAATGGAAAGAAACCTAAGGCAAGCTACTTGCTACAACTGTGGCAAGAAGGGCCATTTTGCTCGGGAGTGTACTGAGCCGAAAAAGGTAAATCCATGTTTGTCTTCTTTTCATGAGCTTTATGTTGCTAGTTCGGTGTTGTTAGCTGACTCTTATCCTTTGTGGATTATAGATTCAGGAGCAACGAACCATGTAGCTCGTGATCGAGCTACATACGTGGAGTACCGTCGCGTACCAGCTGGCAATAAGTGGATATATGTGGGAAACAATGCAAGAATTGAAGTCAAAGGAATTGGCACTTGCAAACTCAACCTTCGTGGTGGGCGTACATTGTTTCTACATGATGTCCTGTATGCTCCTGAGATTCGACGGAATCTTGTTTCTGTGAATTGTCTTCTTGAATTGGGTTATTGTATGAATTTTTACAGTTGTCGAGTAGAACTTAAAATTAACTCTGTGTTAATTGGATATGGTTTTATATCAAACGGTTTCATGGTTCTTGATGTAGAACCTGATGTTAATTGTGGAAATAATGGTTGTTTTTCAAACATTGCTCTTACTAGTGATGCTGATGTTAATGATGAAGTTTGGTATGCTAGATTGGGACATATAGGACAAGAAAGAATGAATAGATTAGCAAGAGAGGGTCTGCTCGGCACTCGTGCTAAAGTTGACTTGTCTATATGTGAGCATTGTCTTGCTGGAAAAGCAACTAGGAAACCGTTTGGTAAGGCTATTAGGGCTGATTCACCATTGCAATTGATTCATTCGGATATTTGTGGTCCGATGAACATGAAGGCTAGAAATGGTAGTTCATATTTCATTACATTTATTGATGATTTCACGCGTTTTGGTCATGTGTATTTGATTTCTCATAAATTTGAAGCATTAGATTGCTTTAATCGTTATTTGAACGAAGTTGAGAATCAATTGGAACGTAAGGTTAAAACCTTACGCACTGACCGTGGAGGTGAATACTTGTCTGATCAGTTCAAGACAATATGTAATGAGAAAGGGATTATTAGACAGTTAACTATCCCTGGAACTCCACAGCAAAATGGAGTTACTGAAAGAAGAAACGAACTCTTCTTGAAATGGTTAGGTCGATGATGGCTCAAGCTAATTTGCCTATTTCCTATTGGGGAGATGCATTATTGGCTGCAACCTACATACTTAACCGGGTTCCATCTACTCCATATGAACTGTGGACAGGCAGAAAATCAGATTTGAGTAATCTGAGACCATGGGGGTCAGCTGCTTATATTCATGATAAGACTCACAAATATGGAAAGTTAGGACCCAGAGGTAAGAAGTGTATTTTTGTAAGATATCTGATACTTCTAAGGGTTATGTCTTTATTGGTGAGCAACAAGATGGAACCATCTCTGAAATTGAGTCAAGAGATGCTATTTTTCTCGAAACTGAATTCCCAACAAGAGGTGAAGTTGATAAATCAACTCCTCTATTTGCAATAGAGGAGGAGGATACTGTTCCTCCATTAACAAATCAGGAATCTCAGGGAATGCCTGAATCTAGTCGACCTAGTGGGAGTGAATTGCCTATAAGTGAATTAGTTTCTCAATAGTCAAACCTGCGAAGAAGTAATCGTAAGATTATTCCTCGGAGAAGGTTTGACATTGAAAATGAGGCATTAATGATTCTCCCAGTTGACGATGAAGAACCTCGAACGGTTGAGGAAGCATTAAGATGCTCAGTTAGAGAAAAATGGAGAATTGCAATGGATGAAGAAATGGAGTCTATGAGAAAGAATCAGTTTTGGGATTTAGTCGATCTTCCTCCAGGCCGAAGGGCTATTGGGAATAAATGGATTCTCAAAATCAAGAGGAAGGCAGATGGATCGATTAATAAATATAAAGCTCGTCTGGTTGCAAAAGGATATACCCAAATGGAGGGTATTGATTTTGAAGAGACATTTTCCCCTGTTGTGAAGTTTGTGTCAATACATGTCATTTTAGCTATAGTAGCACATTATGACTTGGAATTACATCAGATGGATGTAAAAACGGCTTTCCTTAATGGTAATCTTGACGAGGAAATCTATATGGCACAACCAGAAGGTTATATTGCTGATGGCCAAGAGGAAAAAGTATGTAGACTTAAAAAGTCTATATATGGGCTAAAGCAAGCGTCAAGACAATGGAACATAAGATTCAATGAAGTCATTTTATCTTATGGTTTCGAAATGATCAATGAGGATCATTGTGTTTACCTAAGAAAGGATAAAGGAAAGTTGGTCATTTTATCATTATATGTTGATGATATGCTAATAGCTGAAAATGACTTAAAAGTTGTGATTGAGATCAAGTCTTGGCTTTCATCACAATTTGACATAATTGACATGGGAGAAGCTGAGTATATCTTAGGAGTACGGATCATTCGTGATCGATCAAAAAGACTTTTGGGTTTGTCCCAAGAAGCTTATATTACTAAGATACTACAACACTTCAATATGTTTGATTGCAACGTTGAACAAACACCTACAGTGAAAGGTGTTATTTTGAGCAAAAGTATGTCTCCCAAGACTCCTGAAGAGATATCCGAGATGAAGAAAAGACCATATGCTAGTGCCATTGGTAGTTTGATGTACACTATGTTGTGTACTCGCCCTGATATAAGCTATGCTGTTGGCTTAGTTAGTCGTTTCCAGTCAAACCCAGGATCGAGACACTGGAAAGCGGTAAAAAGGATATTCAGATATCTAAAAGGGACGGCAGATTATTGTCTCTGATTCCAAGGATCAAAATTGAGCTTGAAGGGCTACGCAGATGCAGATTGGGCAGGGGACCTTGACGACAGAAAATCCACATCTGGCTATATTTTTTTGCTAAATGGAGGTGCCATTTCTTGGAACAGCAAGAAACAGGCTTGTGTAGCACTGTCGACAATGGAGGCTGAGTATGTGGCTTGTGCAGCGGCTGTACAAGAAGCTGTCTGGTTGAGAAGGTTCTAAAGCATCTGAAGATTGTTGAGGACAGTGGGAGCCCTGTTACAGTGTGTTGTGACAATCAAGCTGCTATAGCTTTTTCCAAGGATCCTAAATATCACAGCAAAGGCAAGCATATAGAAATTAAATACAATTTTGTAAGGGATATTGTTGACAAGAAAAAGATAATTCTTGAGTACATCCCTACCCGAGCAATGCTTGCAGATCCTTTTACTAAGCCGTTGACTAAAGAGTCATTTAATGAGCATGTGAAGTCTTTGGACTACGTAAATGTAAACATTGTAAATGTATTTGTTACATTTATATAATGAAATGTTATGATCTATTCAGTATAAATGTATTAGTTATATTTGGAAAAGTCTCGATGTGCATGTTGGCAGGCTGAGATTGGTCCACTCACATGGACAATCGTCTCTATTTGTTGAGTATAAATAGAGGTAAGACCATTACTTATGAGACACTTATGTAGTTGTAAAGAGAGACATACTCATAAGTTGAGATCGCCTTGATTTTGTATCAAGATGAGATCATTTATGTAATGATCGAAGTAAATGCACCCACCATTTACTAAACCTGTTTAAAGCCAGATTGGAATTCATAAGTTGAATTCGGATTAGACGTTAGGTATGTCTAGATCGAAATCTGTACGATGTTAGATATTTGAGAAAAACATGCACTCTTTTTGGTAAAGAGAAAAACATCGTAGCATGTGATTCATACCACATGTGCTATAGCGACAATAAGGGTAGTAGGAGAAAGGATCCCTGCTTCTCTACTATGTGAGACCCTTGAGATTATCAGTTAATCTCAATCTTACCCTAAGTGACTATTTAGCTGTCTACTTGAAGTTTTAATCAGTGTTTGCTACTTTAGTGTGTGTCCTATTGACTATGGATGATTCGGTCTATGGAGCATAATTAGGAAAGCAACTGATTAGAATGAATAGATTCTAGCTGAAAAGGAAGATTAAAATTGGTTTACATCTGTAATACTTATTCACTGGTCGACCAGTTACATTTTTGTTAAGTACTTAAAAATGTGATTGTGAATAAAAGTATTGATTTGAGATGACGAACATGCTCTTGACACAGATGTCATATGAGGGATTAGAGATGTTCATATTGATGTAAATATTTAATCTGGGGTAAAGGCAAGTTATTGATGTCTCTGATTCGTTCTATAGAGCAGCTAAGTTAAGTGTAACAACTTTCTTAGCATTGATTGCTTAGTGTGCTAGCTGTCGCACGAACCATTTTCCCTGAAGTATGAATTGAATGCTCCTATATGGTCTTTGTGACTTCCTTACGTGGTCTTAGTGACTAAATGACCTATATGGATAGAATTGGACGAGTGGGAGATGTTGGCGTTACAAGCATCTATTGAAGAAACGTCCTCCATTGATGGTTGCAGGCGTTATTGGCCTCCATTGATGGAGGTATTGAATACCTCCATCAATGGAGGAAACGGATGTTTCTCCCGCTATAAAATGCGTCCAAATTGCAATCCAGAGGAGGTAGACGAAGAAGGAGGAATCGGAGCTTCCATCTGAGTGGGATTTGGTTTGTGATCGTTCGAGTTGTGTCCTCAGTGACGTCCTCGTGACAGCAAGCAGAAGGCAAAGGCAAGAAGAGGATCAAATCGCTGTAAGTTTCAAACAATTTTGTTTTGCAATTCGATTTCATGCTTAGATAACAACAGTTTGCACTTGAAATATTCAATGTGCTCTTTCCTTTTCCAGACTTCTTACATCAGTTCCTCCTTTATCTCCGGTTGTCTGTATCATCTCTTATAACTAGGACACTTATTTTTGTAGTGCTCTCTTTTACTGCATTTAAAAGATATTATATGTTCTTTAAATTTTGAATTTACAATTTTACCCTTTGAACCCTCATTAGAATTCTGCCCTTGACCGTTGTCGTTTCGAATTCAGACTCTTAATCTGACTTGAATTCTATTCCATCTCCTCCTTAGTTATCAATGCTATGGTCTGGTTCTTTCGAGTCAAACTCTGATGTGACTTCATCCTTTGACTCAGATCTTGATTCAAATTTGGATTCAATTTCTACTTAATCTTCTAGCTTCGTCGAGTTATGTTCGTAGGCATTTTCGTACTCTCCTAACATACACAAGATTGATTAGGCAAAAATTAAATAATATGTTTATTACTTTTGTGTTTGCCTCATAGTGTCACACCCTGAGGAGCCGCATGCTCGATAAAAAATCGGACAACATCTCCGTTGTATGGCAGACAATCTGAGTCATAAATACAAGGCCTACACGACAACAACATAACCCACAGCCAACACGGCTAGAAATAATATCAAATATGAAAGCAACACATCACCACACACCTAAGTCGCGTACCAGTATGACTTACGATAAAAAAAACAACACCACAAGCCCGAATACAAATCCATAAGACTAAATAGAAAAAAAAATACAAGTATACCAAAAGACACACAAGTCAAAACCAAAACTGGCTCGATGGGTAGGGACTAGCTGCTAGGGCTCTCCTAACGACTCCAAATATAACCATCTCATCCAGAAAACAAAAACATAGCAAATATGGGTGAGTCTGGGAGAACTTTGCGGGTATAGAGATAAGATATACATGATGATAAAAAACTATACAAGTAGTATAAAATAAGCAGATACAGTCTCATAACAATATCAGAAACCCAATTGAAGTGTTGTATGAAATGTACATACAAGAATCAATCAATCGGGGGATATAGATAAAAAATCCTCGGTAAACCCACCATGGTATGCTCATATCACACGAGCAATGCAAGGTCACATAACCGTATATAATATACCACCTATATGCACATGTCTAACACATGTAGCATCCATAGCTTAAACCAAATGTAACAAACACATCCAAATGCAGTAGTGGATCATGTAGATCCCGAAAAGACCGCGAGGAGTGAATGATAAAGCCAAACATTCGTGGGTATGCATGAAACCAGGGCATGTATATTGACCCGTCTCAACCACCAGGGAGTCAAGAGTCGACAGCTATGCAACAACTCCAGGTCCATGCTTGACAACCCATCTCAACCATTAGGGAGCCGAGGGTCGTCAACTATGCAATAACTCCAGGTCCATGCATGACAACCTGTCTCAACCACTAGGGAGCCAACGGTCGATGACATGTGACGACACCAAGATATGATTGACGATTCGTCTCAACCGCCAGGGAGCCAAGAGTCGCCAGCATGCAACAACACCTGGACAATGACTGATGACCCGTCTCAACCATCAGGAAGTCAAGGGTCGCCAGCATGCAACGCACCAAGACAGTGATTGATGATCCGTCTCAACCATCAGGAAGTCAAGGGTCGCTAGCATGCAACGCACTAAGACAGTGATTGATGACCCGTCTCAACCATCAGGGAGACAAGGGTCACCAACAAGTAACACACCAAGATGATGACTGACGACCCGTCTCAACTACCAGGGTGCCAAAGGTCGCCAACATGCAACAACACCAAGACGACACAGCCGAAGACCCGTCTCAACCACCAGAGAGACAAGGGTTGACAACACGTAACAACACCCAAAACACGACCAACGACCCGTCTCAACCACCAGGGAGCCAAGGGTCCTCAGTACATAATAATACAAGGATGATGCATGATCCTAAAGAACATGACTCTAACAAATTGACATCCATGAATCAATAGGATATACCTAAGGTACCATAAGTAAACTCAAATCAAATCATTATCCATATAAATGTATGAAATGCATAGGTCCAAAACAAGTATCATGACCTATCAATCGATCATGCACTAGATATACAAGCAAGATATATCTAGTGATCAACCAATGTCGAGTATAATATAACACACAACTCTCATATGCACACGTTCACACGTGTGTACTCTACAGAGTGAGAGTATCAAGGTGAGACTGTATTGACATAAACATGATAATCTCAAGTCCAATCAACTAAGTATCAAGCAGGAATAACAAAGGCAGCTATAAGGTAATAAACATACTGCAATCCATAACAAGTCATTCATAGAACTATAATATCTACGAAAATAAGAAAATGTACTCGCCTCTAAAGTGAAGTCTGTGTCCCGAAGAGAACCTCCTCATGGCTAGGTGCCCGTATCAACTCAAATCAATATCTTGTATCAAAGGACATAGCCTTAGTGTTAGTGATATGAGAAAAATGTCCTAAGGCAATCGCCTTATGATTGTAATCATTTATTTTAATAAATGAATATTCACTATTTGATTATACATGTTTATGTATTTGATTGAGACCTTAAACTCATTTACTGAATGTCCGCAATACAATTCATAACATGAGAGAATTTGTGATGAATTCACAATTAGTGATTATCTCTACATGTGCAATTGTGAAGTATTGAAATTGTCCCTAGTCGATGAATTGATAAATACGAACACTATCAATTCTGTTGAGATTAGCATGGGTTATTCTCTAATCAGTTGATTCTCACTGGCTGGTGACATTGGGATGCCCGGAGATAAACATGAATGCTAGTTAAGGGAACTAGTTCATTGGAGTGACTGGCTGTAAAACTTCATATGGTAGTCTATATATAGATATGTCAATGAAGTTCTTACTGCAGCTTAAGTGTGATGTTCATTTGACTTGCGGTGTTCAAGTCATCTTGGTCATGGAGACTTATACTTTGACATCTTAAGCAAGCATCTCCAAGGAGGTGTGGACCCAGGATGATTGGGTATAAACCGAAGTGCCCGAAGATGTTTGAACAGCCTACAAAGGATTCACCACTCCTTACGAGGAGATGTATACCCAAGGCCTATCGTCGGATTGTTACTCGAAGCCTCTGGCCAGAGCATGACATGTTCAGAGTATGAATCTCTTAAATACATGAGAGTAATTAGAATCCGTAGGACGAGAAAATGTTACTTGGACTAGGTGTGACGTAGTCAGCCTAGTGGGGACTGACACACATAGACCATGTCCTGAACCAAGTGGGTATAAGATGGTGAAGGGAATGGGGCACGATTCATTATAGCTGCTAAAGGGTTTTAGAATAATTTCTGAGATCAACCGTTGATCTTTCGATTAATTGGAGATCATGATGTACTACTAGGCGCCACTCATGATCGTTCTATAATTGGTTAATTATAGATGGCCAACATAAATCGAAAGCCTATTTAGTCACACGCACTAAGAGTAATCCGAGGGATTTAAAACGAGTTGAAAATTGGATTTTCCAATCAAGAGAGATTAGGTTTGGTTGAGCCAAACGATAAGTCGAATCTGAATTTTTCAGAGACGCATTGGAAGCGTAAAATGGCTAAGTCTTTTGAAGACTTAATAGATCAATTAAATGAGTTTAATTCATTGGGGCGTAGCTTGGATGGGTCGGCCAAAGAGGGTCTCCACCCTCTTTTCTTGGCCGACCACAACAAAGGGAGAGAACCAAGTTTTTGGTTCAATTTATAAAATAAACCAATTGTGTGGTTTGTTTTATAAAATTATGGATGATATAAATTTTTATATAATAAACCAAGGTTTGGTTTATTTTTCATGGAAATTAAAATGAACCATGGATTGGTTTATTTTATTTTATAAAATCAATCATAGATTGATTTACAATGATAAGAAAATTTATTCCATAAGAAAAAAAGAAGACTTGGTCGGTTTTTATCATGAATTAAAATATGATAAAACTTGGCATGATGGAATAAGTCATAGAAAATTTATTCCATAAGAAAAAAGAGACTTGGCGGTTGAGAGGCCACTATATAAAGGACCCAAGGCAAGACTTGGAAATCAATCGAAGTATTCTTGCCTGGGCTCTCTCCCTCTCCTCCCTTCTTTCTCTTGGCCGGCCACAAGCTTCTTCTCCCTTCTTCTTGCCGCGAGCACAAGGAGAAGCACCGAGGCGACGAAGTTCTTCGCTTGGGACGATCTTCCTCTCCGGCCATCATCACCTTGGGATTGGGCGCAAGTCATCTTCCTCCTCGCCGGAATTGTGATTCCGGCCAACCTTGGTAGTGAGTTTTTTCGATGTGATTACTTCTCTCTTGGTTTTCTTGTCGCATTCTCGGAGAATCTAGTAGTTCTCGAGAACACGAAACTCGTGACTTTGCGAAGTCATCCCGAAGATACTTGGCGTGGACGCGAATAGAGGCGGAGCTTCCGAGGGACGCTTACAGTTGGATCTCGTCCCTTCCTTCGAGTTACGCGAGGTAATACGTAAATTAGTTTGCGTTTCTGTAAAATTTTAAATATATGATCATGTCTACACAAGATAAAGTTGCATGCTTAGATGTCTGGTTAAATAATTTGAGAAATTATTTATGCTAAACTTTCCGCTGCACGTAATTAATTTTAAAATTACGAACCCGCATCCATGTCAACATGCACCCGGTCCCAACATTGGTATCAGAGCAAGGTTAGTGTTCGACATAATCATATAATTATTTTTGCGGAAAACTTTGTCATTATCTCAAATTTGGAAAATTTTCCAATTATGGAAACTTTCCAATTATGGTAAATTTCCGATTTAGGAATTTCAAAGTTTGGAAATCCTCATGAAATTTCGCAAACTTTTGAAATACCTCTGTTTATGAAATTTTATGATAATTGTGAAACTTTCCATTTTGGGAAACATTCCAATTTTGGAAATTTCCTATTTTAGAAATTTTCCAATTTTGGAAATACGTAAGTTTTCTTTGTACCAGAAACTTACAATTATTCTGAAAACCTTTTATTTTTGGAAACTTTTCATTTATGGAAAGCTCGCAATTTTGGGCACTTTCTTTCAAGAAAGTCTAGACAAATTATGGGAATATTAATTGGCATTTAAATTCATAATTGAAAATTAAATTATTTACAAAATTCTTTATTTTGGATTGAGCCTCGGGGAGCCGTCCAATTTAAAGTTAGTTGTTATAATTAAATTTCCTAAATTGAATTTAAACTGTCAAATGTTTAATTTGGATTGAGCCTCGGGGAGCCGTCCAAATTATATTATCAATAAATTCTTATTTTGGATTGAGCCTCAGGGAGCCGTCCAAATTAAGTTATTGATATTAATTTTCCATAAATAAAATATGTGATTAAATCTTGGAAATTTTGAGGTGATTCTCAAACGATAATTTTCTTATTTGATTTATGAGGTGATGCTCTTACATATTATTGTCTCCAAAATTAATTAGGAAAATTGTTTCCTATAGAGTATATTTCCTTAAATAAGATTTTCATGAAAATAATATGTGGTTGAATTAAGGGAATCTGTCTCTTAATTTAATAAGATTTGATTTAGAGAAATCAAAGTCTTAAACATATTAATTCCGAAATTGATTATGATAATTTAGGAAATTGTTTCCCAAAAACAATTCCTTGAATAAAGTATGAAATTAGAATTAGGAAATCTGGTTCCTAATTCAATTAATGAGACTTGATAAATTAAGTCACATACATACTTTATTAAGAAAATCGTTAGAACATGACATAATTATATATCATGAATGTGCATAAAAGAAAAGGATAAGACCCAAAACCCCTTACAAAATATTAAGGCCAACACCTTCCATTAATATGGTTAGAACCGGAGTTTTGTTTCTCGTTTGGGTTGATGGACACATCCATGCCCGGCTTGAACCTCAACATGTTCAAACCATGGAATTAGTTTATGATTAATATAGTTGGAGTCAGAGGTCAATCCTTAGTTTTGGTTGTTGAACACATCTAAGTCTGACTAAACGGTTGAATGAGCTCCAACCATATTAAAACTATTTCTTGATTAATGGATCAGCCTTAAGCTTGGAGCATTGATTTGTTGTGCCACAGCCAAGGTCGATGTAAAGAGAGGTACAGTTGGGTGCTATGTGTATTGTTGCATACTTGTTAATGAGTTAACAACCCAATGATTTATGCAAACATTCAATTAGTTGATAGCATAATGTGATAATTACATATGTATAATATGTAATCGGTATAATTACCTACCTTCATAGCTAAGAATAACTTGATGGACTCTAGCCAAGGTTGTTTTTATCTATGGTTGGATATCAACCTATTTGGAGATGTTCCTACGATCTCCCGAATTGATAAAAAGGGTTATTCAATTCGAAAAATAAATAGGATTTAATTAATGTATATTGATGCATTCTTTATCATTCTCATCACATAACCTCAATTTGTATTTCTAGGATAATCACCTGATCATGTCTTCTCTAAATTTGCGTTTCATTTTGGACACCAATAAGTTAACTAAGGCCAAAAGGATTGAAAAGGCACCAAAAGGCACTTGCCATCACTACGGCAAGGAGGGCCACTAGCGAAGAAACTGTAAGGTTTATCTTGAGTCCTTGAAGAAGAAGGCATCCGATGCCCCATCCTCTTCAGGCATCTTCGTTATTGAATGTCACTCTATTTCCTCGTACACCTGAGTACTTGATACTGGGTGTAGCTCACATATATGTAATTGTTAGTGATATGAGAGAAGTGTCTTAAGGCAATCGCCTTATGATTGTAAACATTTATTTTAATAAATGAAAATTCACTATTTGAGTATACATGTTTGTGTATTTGATTGGGATCTTAAACTCATCTACTGAATGTCCGTAATACAATTCACAGCATAAGAGAATTTGTGATGAGATCACAACTAGTGATTATCTCTACATGTGCAATTGTGAAGTATTGAAAATATCCCTAGTCGATGAATTGATAAAAACGGACACTATCAATTCTGTTGAGACTAGCATGGGTTATTCTCTAATCAGCTGATTCTCACTGGCTGGTGACATTGGGATGTCCGGAGATAAACATGGATGCTAGTTAAGGGAACTAGTTCATTGGAGTGACTAACTGTAAAACTTCATATGGTAATCTATATAGATATGTCAGTGAAGTTCTTACTGCAGCTTAAGTGCGATGTTCCTTTGACTTGCGGTGTTCAAGTCATCTTGGTCATGGAGACTTATACTTTAACATCTTAAGCAAGCATCTCCAAGGAGGTGTGGACCCAGGATGATTGGGTATAAGCCGAAGTGCCCGAAGATGTTTGAACAGCCTACAAAGGATTCACCACTCATTGCGAGGAGATGTATACCCAGGCCTATCGTCGGATTGTTACTCAAAGCCTCTGGCCAGAGCATGTCATGTTTAGAGTATGAGTCTCTTAAATACATGAGAGTAATTAGAAATCCAAAAGACGAGAAAGACACTACTTGGGCTAGGTGTGACGTAGTCAGCTTAGTGGGGACTGACACACACAGACCATGTCCTGAACCAAGTGGGTATAAGATGGTGAAGGGAATGGGGCACGATTCATTAGAGCTGCTAAAGGATTTCAGAATTACTTCTGAGGTCAACCGTTGATCTTTCGATTAATTGGGGGTCATGATGTACTACTAGGTGTCACTCATGATCGTTCTATAATTAGTTGATTATAGACGGCCAACATAAATCGAAAGCCTATTTAGTCACACGCACTACGAGTAATCCGAGGGATTTAAAACGAGTTGAAAATTAGATTTTCCGATCAAGAGAAATAAGTCGAATCTGAGTTAATCAGAGGCGCAACGGAAGCTAAAAATGGCTAAGTCTTTTGAAGGCTTATTGGGCGAATTAAAAGAGTTTAATTCGCGATGGGTTCGGCTCGGTTTGGCCGGCCAAAGAGGGTGCCAACCCTCTTTGGTTTGGCCGGCCACCACTTGGGGAGAAACTAATTTATTTGGTTTAATTAATAAAATAAATCTAGCGCGATTTGTTTTATAAATTATGGATTAATAAATTTGTATAAAGAAATTTATAGAAATTTATTCTTTTTTATGGAAATTAAAATGATCCATGGAATGGTTTATTTTAATTCTATAAAATCAATTATGAATTGATTTTACCATAATAAAGAAAATTTATAAATTTCTTGTAAAATTTATTCCATAATAAAAGGAGAGATGTATTTGTTTTATTATAAAGTTAGTTATAATAAAACTTGGCTTAAACGGAATAATTCATAAGAAAATTTATAGGATAAATTTCTTATTAAAATTCCGTTAAGAGGGAGACTTGGCAAGGGAGAGGATACTATATAAAGGAACCAAAGGCAAGCCTTGAATTCCTAATTAAGTGATCAAGAGATTAATTTTCTTCCTCTCTCTCTTAATCTCTCCCTCTCCTTCTCCTTTCCTCCTAGGGCCGGCGCCCCCCTTTGCTCACCCTAGGGCCGGCGTCCATCCACCTAGGGCCGGCGCATCACCCTCCCAATCCAAGGGATTGCCGTGAGTTGTCATCACCAAGAAGGAGCCAACGAAGAAGAAGAAGAAGCGGATTGCGTCTCCTTCCTTCCCGGAATTTAGTTTCCGTTTCTTGGTGGTTAGTTTCCTTTCTTCTCTCTTGATCTTCTAGTTATGCCTTTAGAGAATCTAGTAGTTCTCGTCGGCACAAAACTCGTGACTTTGCGAAGTCATCCCGAAGAGAACTCGGCGTGGACGCGAATAGAGGCGGAGCTTCCAAGGGACGCTACGGTTGGATCTCGTCCCTTTCTTCGAGTTACGCGAGGTACAAAGTAAATTAGTTTATTTTTCCGCAAAGTTTTAATTTATGATCATGTCCACACATCATAAGGTTGCATGCTAGATACGTGGTTAAAATAATTTGAGAAATTATTTTATGCTAATTCTTCCGCTGCACGTAAAAATTTAAAATTTTACGAACCCGTATCCTTGTCAACATGCACCCGGTCCCAACAGTAATGACATACACGGGCTAAGGAATAGAAGATGACTCATCAAGGGAGAAGCGAATTTGCGAGTTGGAAATGGAGCAAAGATTGCTGCTATTGCCATCGGAACATATTTGCTAAAGCTCCCTACTAGACTTGTCTTAGAATTGGATAATTGTTATTTTGTTCCTTCGTTAATAAAGAATATTGTATCTATTTCATGCTTGAATGAAAAGGGTTACCATTTAACTTTTAGTAACAATTGCTGTTACATAACTTTAAATGGTGTTCTTTATGGGACCGGAACTTTATGCAATGGTATCTGTTGGTGTAGAATGCACCAAAGTCAAACCTGTGTTTTGATAATGGCAACAGAGGTCAAAAGTTAAGTCTTACTTGTGTTTCTAACAAGTTACTCTAGTGTGCAGAGATAAAGTCCTAGCGAAGGACTGCTAGGCAACTGGCGAAGGACTGCCAGTAGTAAAGTCCTAGCGAAGGACTGCTAGGCAACTGGCGAAGGACTGCCAGTAGTAAAGTCCTAGCGAAGGACTGCTAGGCAACTGGCGAAGGACTGCCAGTAGCAAAGCCCTAGCGAAGGACTGCTTGGCAACTGGCGAAGGACTGCCAGTAGCAAAGCCCTAGCGAAGGACTGCTAGGCAACTGGCGAAGGACAGCCAGTATCCAAGCCCTAGCGAAGGACTGCTAGGCAACTGGCGAAGGACTGCCAGTATCCAAGACCTGACAAAGGACCGTCAGGCAAAAGTCCAACCAAAGGAGCGGTTGGCATCAAGTAAACTCTCCCGAGAGGAGTAGGTGAGGACGCGTTCCCCGTCAAGGGAACAGTAGGCGTCGGTTCGACCTAGGGCTCCATTTTGGATACCAAAGTCAGAACCAAGACAGCTAAGGCTGTATAAATAAATATTTTATTGTTGCATTGTGTTTTGGACTAACCCTGGATGCAGGACCGAAGGAACGTGTGTCTGCAGCTCAGAAAGCCTCAAAGGAGAGAGGCAATGGCTGGGTAGGGCGCCCGGAGTGTCCCGGGCGCCCCCAAGGTGCATACAAAACAAGTCAAAGAAAAAAGGGTTCGAACAGCTGCTGGGCGGGGTGCCCCCGTGCTCCCGGGCGCCCCCCGCTGCTCCCGGGCGCCCCCAGCGTCCCGAGCGCCCCCATGCGCATGCCTCGAACCAGAAGCCATCGAAGCCAAGCAGATAACGCTTGACCCGGTCAATCCGGGCGCCCCGAGCGCTCCGGGCGCCCCGGTTAAAGCGGATCCAGAGGATAGACGCTGACCGAGACCTTTGCGGATCAAAGGCCACGTGGGGGGCGCCCCCGACGTCCCGGGCGTCCACTGGCCCTATATAAAGGGCCCTCGACCAAGGCTTCCATAATCAATTCTTTCAACGCCTCAAAGCTCTTCTACGCTCGTGCATTGCTCCGGAAACACTCCAACTCGAGCCCGACGACGTCCCGCTGCCCCGAAAAAGTCAA
>JAGFNQ010001686.1:0-245833 GCA_024364735.1 Boesenbergia rotunda | reverse complement strand
GGGGAAGTTCAAACTTGGTGCAACCACCAGTTTGAAAATTTTTTCGGATTTTCTTTATTTCTTATTCTCATTCGAATTTTTTTAAATTTTTTTATTCTTATCCCGCACTACTAATCCAAGACCAAGTCTTGGGACATTTTCTTGTTAGTTTTCTTTTACAGATCAAATGGCCATGCAAGAGGGATTTAGCACCGCCAGACCTCCACTCTTCAGTGGAGAAGACTTTTCCTACTGGAAAAGTCGTATGGAGGTCCACCTGAAAACTCAGGTGGACATGTGGATCATTATCCAGTCCGGTCTGGAGATCCCCAGAAACGCCGAAGGACTTCCTCAAAGCTACTCTGAATGGGACAACGCCCTAAAACGCAAGATAGAAGCCGACGCAAAAGCAACTCAGACGCTTCAATGCGGATTGACGAAAGAGGAGCTGAACCGCGTGGGCCCCTTCAACAGTGCGAAAGAGCTCTGGGCAAAACTGATCGAGCTACACGAAGGGACATCAGATACTCGAATCAGTAAGAGGGATCTACTTTTAAACAAACTCTATAGCCCAGCTCCACGCACGAATCCAAGAGTTAATGAACGGTCTTCACACAATAGGTCACAAGGTTGAAAACCGTGACTTAATAAGGTATGCCTTAAACGCGTTCCCTAGAAACACCTTGTGGGCATCTATGGTAGATGCATACAAGGTCTCAAGGGATCTTTCAAAAATAAAATTAGATGAATTATTTTCTGAACTAGAACTGCACGAACAAACTAACACCAATATGGTCGAGAAAGGTATTGCTTTCGTTGCAGGTAAAACTCTAAGGACAACGAAGAAGAAGCCTGAACCGGAACCCGAGTCTAACTCAGACTCAGAAGATGAAGAAGGAGATCAAACGAAGCTGGTCCGACTAGCCCGAAGCTACTACAAGGAGCTGAAGAACCGAACCAACAAACGGAAAATCAGCTAAAGAAAGGACGAACCAGCTGAACCCGCAAGTGATAAAAACAAGCCCAACGTAACCTGCTACGAGTGCAAGAAAAAGGGCCACTACAAGACAGAATGCCCAAACTTAAAGGAAGTCAAAAAGACAAGAAGAAAGAAGGCGCTCCAAGCAACCTGGGACGAGTCTTCCTCAGAGGAAGAAGAAGAAGCACCCCAATCGAACCTACTAGCTCTGACCGCCTCAGAAAAAGTCGAGACTGAGTCTGAATCAGAACAGGACGACGGCGAGCTGACATTTACAGAAGACGGCGAAATTAAGGTAACTGGTTTTAATAGATGTCAATTAACTGAATTAATTTCATTTCTTTCTCGAGATTTGGCAAAAGTCAAACTCCGAGTCGAATCCCTCCGACAGGAAGTAAAACTCCTGAAAGAGGGACCTGACTCTAAACCCTTAACCGAGAAGGTTCAGGAAGGAACTCCTACTCAAGTTGAAAAACTTGAAAAGGAGAACTCCTCCCTAAAAACTCAGGTTAAGGATCTTAGATCAGCTTTAGAACGATTTACATCTGGTTCCAAGGGTCTTGACATGATCCTTGGAAAACAGAAATCAATTCTAAATCGATCCGGACTGGGCTATAGAACCAAATCCTGGCAAAGATCTTACCTTGCTGTACTGAATCAGTCCAGAGGTAAAATTCAGGCATGGGTACCTAAACTATGCCTGAACAAACCGACTGGATCAAATCAGTATTGGATCCCCAAGGACAAGATTCACATCTTGCCTAACCATCACCGTGGCTTTAGTCCAGGGGGAGCCAAACTGAAAACAATATTCATTATTTGATAAATAATTTTAATTCTTGATTGCAATTGCTTGTTTGATTGTTTATTTAATTTCTGCAATTTACCATGCTTAGATTTAGGAATGGTTAGTTAAGGACTAAACAAACTTAACTGAAACTTGACAACATAGTATTGGGTGGAGGTGAGATGATAGTACGTTAGGGAAACCAACTCTAATAAGATCAAGTTCACTTGGTCTCTTTAGACTGGCGGAACTAGCCGAAGCTACCGATCCAAAACCCAAACTAGTTAGACCAGAAATTTTTCAAAGAATAATTTTGAAAATGCAATTTCATTAAAAGGCTTTGTCAAGGAAAGGGTGGATGATCCCATAAGGCTACGGCCAAAGAAGGCCTAGTGCCTCGCCAAGACCTGGAAGCCAATTTTTGAAATTCAAATTCAAATTTTCTTTGTCAAATTCGAATCTAACACAAAATTTCAGTTATTTGTAGATTTAAACATCTTTTCAAGAATTTAATTGTTTTCAAAATTAATCAAAATTTTCAAAATAATCTTAACTATCAAAACCTGTCTCACGAAACCTATAAGGTTAACGTGGTTGAAAACCCTAGATTTGGGTGAGACAGACTAGGCAGTGAAACTCAATTTAAGCTATTCCTGATTCTAATTGGATCCAAATCAAGAAAATTCTTTATGCGTAGGAACATAAAGATTTGGACCAATGGATGTTAGATAGCGGTTGCTCCAGACACATGACTGGAGATAAATTGAAGTTCACCAAGCTCAAACTCAAAAACCTAGGCTCAGTGGCATTTGGCAATAATGCTACACTCAAGGTAATTGGGTCAGGTAATATTGAGCTTAAATCTGATTTCATTATTAAGAAAGTTCTATTGGTTGAAAACTTTAATTTTAACTTGCTTAGCATAAGTTAGTTATGTGATTCTGGTTATATAGTTACTTTCAACAATTTCAACTGCTTGATTAGAAATGAACAAGACTCAGAAATCATACTTAAGGGCACTAGGAAAAACAATGTATACACTATATATCTTCCCCTTGTACCCAAATGTATGTTAACACAATTAGAACAATCAAACCTCTGGCATAGGAGATTAGGTCATACCAATCTAAGAACTATTTCAAAAATTACCCAACTTGGCTTAATCAAAGGTATTCCCAAAATTAAAAATAATGAAAACCTAAAATGTGACTCATGTAATCAAGGTAAACAAACCAAATCCAATCACAAACTAACCCAATCTGATTTAACTCAAACTACACTTGAGCTCCTACACCTTGACCTGTTTGATTCACATGGAGCCAAGTCACTAAGCGGGAACCGATACTGCTTAGTAATAGTTGATGATTACTCTAGGTTTACCTGGGTTAGGTTTCTAAAAACCAAAGATGAAACCCTAAACTTATTTAATGAATTCTGTAAATTAATTGAAAATCAAAACGACACTAAAATTAAAAGACTTAGGAGTGATCACGGGGGAGAATTTGAGAATCAACGATTCGAGGAATTCTGTAAGGTAAATGGGTACTTACATGAATTTTCATGTCCTAGAACCCCCCAACAAAATGAGATAGTTGAGTGAAGGAATAGAACATTACAAGAAGCCGCTAGGGCTATGCTCAACGAATTTAATCTAGCAAACCAATTTTGGGCACAAGTAATTAGTACGGCTTGTTATATCCAAAATAGGGTTTTAATTAACAAGCGACACAACAAAACCCCCTATGAATTGTACTACCATAGACTCCCAAACCTACACTACCTTAGGGTCTTTGGATGCAAAGTCCATATCCTAAACACCAAAGACTATTTAGGAAAATTTCAGTCCAAGTCAAACCTAGGTATCTTCCTAGGATACTCAACCACAAGTAGAGCCTATAGAGTTTACAACAACCAAACTAAGAAAATTGAAGAAACAACAAACTTAATTTTTGATGAAGAAATCAACTCAACATCTAATAATCCTGATTTAACTTCATCAAACTCTGACCAAGAAAATAATGAACAAACTATTGAACCCTTAATTGAACCTTTAAACGAACTAACCATTGAACCAATTAATGAATCAACTGAACCAAGAATCGAACCAACAAATGAACCAGCCCAAAGAGTCGAATCAACTAGTGAACCAAACCGACCTGCCGGACCTGAGGCTGAACCAAGCTCTAGAAGAACCAAGAAACCCAGACTCAGTCACCCAACCGATCAAATTGTGGGTGATCCAACTCTAGGAGTCAGGACTAGATCCTCCTATAGAAACCTTAGTCAAATAGCTATGATATCGAAAATAGAACCCAAAACTATAGATGAAGCCCTACCTGACCCTGACTGGATCATAGCTATGCAAGAAGAATTAGCCCAATTTGAGAGGAACCAAGTCTGGGAACTAGTGCCTAAACCTGAAGGCAAATCCATCATAGATACTAAGTGGGTCTTTAGGAATAAGTTGAATGATCAAGGAGAAATAGTTAGAAATAAAGCTCGCTTAGTAGCAAAGGGTTTCAGCCAAGTAGAAGGATTAGACTACGATGAAACATATGCCCCAGTAGCTAGACTTGAGTCCATTAGAATGTTGTTAGCCTTTGCATCCCATAAAGGATTTAAATTATATCAAATGGATGTAAAGTCAGCCTTTTTAAATGGATTTATTAAAGAAGAAGTTTATGTAGGACAACCCCCAGGGTTTGAGGACCTAGACAAACCTAACTACGTTTACAAACTAACAAAAGCACTATATGGGTTAAAACAAGCACCTAGGGCTTGGTATGAACGATTATCAACTTACTTAACTTCTAAAGAATTTAAACAAGGCCAAATTGACTCAACTTTATTTATTAAAACCCTAGGAAAAGATATATTTGTTGCCCAAATTTACGTAGATGACATAATCTTTGGATCCACCAACACCAACTTCCTAAAAGAATTTGTCAAGATAATGGAAGAAAAATTTGAAATGAGCTTAGTTGGTGAGCTTACCTTTTTCCTAGGCTTACAAATTAAACAAACTAGGGATGGTAACTACGTTCATCAATTCAAATATGCCAAAGAGTTAATAAAGAAATTTAAAATGGATAACTCTAAAAGCATAAGTACCCCCATGACCACTAATGTAAAAATAGATAGTGACCCTGATGGTAAACCAGTGGACCTTAAACTCTATAGGAGTATGATAGGTAGCCTACTGTACCTTACAGCCAGCAGACCTGATATCCTCTTTGCTGTAGGGATGTGTGCTAGATACCAAACCTGTGCTAAGGAAACGCACTTAGCAGCCCTAAAAAGAATTCTAAGATATGTAAAGGGCACCCTAAATGTAGGGATTTGGTATCCTAGGACCTCAACTTTTGATTTAACAAGATACACAGATTCTGACTATGCAGGCTATAAATTAGATAGAAAGAGCACAAGTGGAAGTTGCCAACTGTTAGGTCAGAGTCTAGTTAGTTGGTGCAGCAGAAAACAACACTGTGTAGCTCTATCCACAACTGAAGCTGAATATGTGGCCTTAGGAGAATGTGTTGCTCAACTTTTATGGATGATGCACACACTTAAGGACCTTCAACTCAACTACACCCAAACCCAAGTATTTATTAACAATATAAGTTCAATTAATTTAACTAAGAACCCAATCCAACACTCCAGAACCAAACATATAGAAGTCAAACATCATTTTGTAAGAGACCATGTAACCAGGGGTGAAATAGTACTTAAGTATATTGACTCTAAATCCAACCTAGCTGATATATTCACAAAACCCTTACCTGAATCTGAGTTCAGCTCACTAAGAAGGCAGTTAGGATTGTGCTCTGTAGAATAGATTAATGTTTTTTTTATAGAATTTGAAAAACTGTTTTACTTAATTTCAAAATCAGTTTTCATTTTCGACTTAGTTTTATTTATATTTCAAAACTACCCCCTTCAAAAATTAGGGCTTTTTCGAAAATGGACTTAGCCTAGGCCCTAACACTAGAACTGCATGCACCTATAGACTTAGAAGCCAGCATCTCACAAGCACCTTAGGGTACTTTTTGAGTGATAACCTAGAAAGGGTTGAGATGCTTAGGTCTTTGCCTTAATTCAAGATGCTTTAAGTCAGTGCATCTGCAGTAATTGGGGCACTAAATACAACTTATACAGCAATCAAGTTAAGTGTCAAGTTTAGAAAATCTAACTTGAACAGAAACACTTAATTTGACTAACCCTAACAAAAACTACTGTTTATAACAGTTAGTAAGTAGCTAATTGGGTTAGACAGGTCCCTATAGAGAAAATTGAATGATTGTGGTTTAAGTCTAATTATAATTTGGTTCAGTATAGCAAAATCTTACTTATTTCCATTATTTCTGCTATATTTATTTGTTTTGATATATGGCAAAGGGGGAGAGATAGGAAAGGAGAGAGTAAAATTAATTTTCTTTATCAAAATTTAATTTTCTTAACTCTATCCTTTATTCAAAAAGTATTCAAAAGTTTTTTCTTTATTCAAAACTTTTTTGAAAAATACTTAAGCTTTCAAAATTTTTACTTAAGCTTTCAAAATTTTGCTAAGTATTCAAGTCTTTCAAATTTTTACTTAAGCTTTCAAAATTTTGCTAAGTATTCAAGCCTTTCAAATTTTTACATAAGCTTTCAAAATTTTGCTAAGTATTCAAGTCTTTCAAATTTTTACTTAAGCTTTCAAAATTTTGCTAAGTATTCAAGTCTTTCAAATTTTTACTTAAGCTTTCAAAATTTTGCTAAGTATTCAAGTCTTTCAAAATTTTTACTTAAGCTTTCAAAATTTTGCTAAGTACTCAAGCCATTCAAAATTTTATAACTTAAGCTTGTCAAAAGTTTTAAACTTTTATAAAGTACCTTAAGCTTAAGATTCTCAAAACTGGTTAAGTAAAATGTTATTAAGTATTTAAGTTTTCCAAAAGTACTGTATTAAGTTTTCAAAATTATTAAGTACTTAAGTTTTTTTTTCATCCTACTAAAGTACTTAAGCCAACACTCTCAAAACCTTTGAGTACCTTGAAACATAAAGCCTCAAACTTTTTAAGTACTCAAAAATCTTGTTTCAAAAATCTTCCTATATACTTTTAACTTAAGATTCCTAAGTACCTAAAACTTAAGTTTTCAAAGTACAAGTAAATTTTTTTTAACCCCACAAATTTTTGAAAAATCTAGGGGGAGATTCCTTCCAGGGGGAGGGAACAAAGGTTAACATTTTTTCATGCTTGCTTAAACTTAACTTTTTGAACTAAGGTTGCCATAAATCAAAAAGGGGGAGATTGTTGGTGCAGAATGCACCAAAGTCAAACCTGTGTTTTGATAATGGCAACAGAGGTCAAAAGTTAAGTCTTACTTGTGTTTCTAACAAGTTACTCTAGTGTGCAGAGATAAAGTCCTAGCGAAGGACTGCTAGGCAACTGGCGAAGGACTGCCAGTAGTAAAGTCCTAGCAAAGGACTGCTAGGCAACTGGCGAAGGACTGCCAGTAGCAAAGCCCTAGCGAAGGACTGCTAGGCAACTGGCGAAGGACTGCCAGTAGTAAAGCCCTAGCAAAGGACTGCTAGGCAACTGGCGAAGGACAGCCAGTATCCAAGCCCTGGCGAAGGACAGCCAGTATCCAAGCCCTAGCGAAGGACTGCTAGGCAACTGGCGAAGGACTGCCAGTATCCAAGACCTGACAAAGGACCGTCAGGCAAAAGTCCAACCAAAGGAGCAGTTGGCATCAGGTAAACTCTCTCGAGAGGAGTAGGTGAGGACGCGTTCCCCGTCGAGGGAACAGTAGGCGTCGGTTCGACCTAGGGCTCCATTTTGGAGACCAAAGTCAGAACCAAGACAGCTAAGGCTGTATAAATAAATATTTTATTGTTGCATTGTGTTTTGGACTAACCCTGGATGCAGGACCGAAGGAACGTATGTCTGCAGCTCACAAAGCCTCAAAGGAATGAGGTAGTGGCTGAGTAGGGCGCCCGGAGTGTCCCGGGCGCCCCCAAGGTGCATACAAAACAAGTCAAAGAAAAAAGGGTTCGAACAGCTGCTGGGCGGGGCGCCCCCGTGCTCCCGGGCACCCCCGTTGCTCCCAAGTGCCCCCAGCGTCCCGGGCGCCCCCATGCGCATGCCTCGAACCAGAAGCCATCGAAGCCAAGCAGATAACGCTTGACCCGGTCAATCCGGGCGCCCCGAGCGCTCCGGGCGCCCCGAGCGCTCCGGGCGCCCCGAGCGCTCCGGGCACCCCGGTCAAAACTGATCCAGAGGATAGACGCTGACCGAGACCTTTGTGGATCAAAGGCCACGTGGGGGGCGCCCCCGACGTCCCGGGCGCCCCCAGGCCCTATATAAAGGACCCTCGACCAAGGCTTCCAAACATCAATTCTTTCAACGCCTCAAAGCTCTTCTACGCTCGTGCCTTGCTCCGGAAGCACTCCAACTCGAGCCGACGACGTCCCGCTGCCCCGAAAAAGTCAATACACTCCGGACGTCGATAACGAAGAGTGCAATTCTTTATTATTATTTTTCGTGCACTGACTTTGTAACCAAATTCTGTAACTATTATTGCGCTTCATATAGAATTGCCCAAAGTAAACGGTCAACGACCGTGGGCCTTGGAGTAGGAGTCGACACAGGCTCTGAACCAAGTAAAATCGACTGTGTCTCTGTGTTGTGTTTATTTTTACTTCCGCTGTGCAATTGCTCTTTACGAAATTCCAAACGATTTCCGATATTCACCCCCCCTCTATCGGTTTTCTCGATCCAATAGATATTTGGTGCTCCAAACCCATGACCAAAGGCAAAATTGTCATTCACATGGATGGTTATGGAAAATTCGAATTAAATGCTTTGAGCTCCATTGTTTTAGATCTTATGACAATATAATTCATTGGCTAGTGATTTTTATGGTATTCATGTGTTGAAATACTTAGTCATGGTATAATCTACTTTAGTGTTTAAGTTCTTCTATGATCAAGTATGCCATGATTTTCTTGTATGTATTATGCCAACATGAAGAACACATGGTTTGTGAAAATCACT
This sequence comes from Boesenbergia rotunda, assembly GCA_024364735.1. Lineage (NCBI taxonomy): Eukaryota > Viridiplantae > Streptophyta > Magnoliopsida > Zingiberales > Zingiberaceae > Boesenbergia > Boesenbergia rotunda. The sequence goes on along the minus strand of JAGFNQ010001686.1, from coordinate 237,051 downwards.
ATGAAAATCTCACAATACATGATTAGACAAAGAACATGAGTTTAAGGCCTAGGCTTAAGCTTTTCTTATTATTTTGGAGATGAATCTAGATGAGTATGCCATGACTTTGATGTTTGGATGATTAACATTAATCTATGACATGCCCATTTTGATTAAGAACAATATGAACACATAGCTTAAATTGATCATGATGTGAAATAAGCATGTTTTGGAATTTTGATCATCTATTGAAATTGGCACAAACCTAATTTTGGTTAAGAACAACATGATCACATAGGTTATGATGTTTTAAGGTCCATGACTTGTTTGATCATATATTGATTCTAAATATTTTTGGAGTTGAACCTAGCTGAGTGTACCATGATTTTATTGTATGAATGCATGCTAAAGAACAAGGATTAATACATAGTTTGTACTAATAAGGCATCACCAAACAAAGAACATGAGCTTTAACATTCACTACTTAAGTCCTTTGGGTTAATGCTTTCTTTGTATCAAACTAAGGTTCTATCTATAACTTGTTTGTTTTCCCACTGATCATGCCTTGATATAAATCTGTGTTTGGGACTTAAGTTCATACTTAGAACGTATTCATCAAAATTGATACAAACATGTGTTGTTTCTCCTCATAGAAACTCTTAATTTTTGATATGGAATAACACTTGGTTAAGGGACCCCATGTTTGGAACCAAGGTAATTAAAATCAATTGAATTAGGGGTTTGGGAATGGCTAAGAATTGAAATAAACCTGATTTCAGAATTGCTGAAATCGGTTTCTGAAATTTGAAACTGAAAACCTTTCTGTCTGAACCCAGATCGGTCCACCGACCGATCAGGGATCCCTCTGATCGGTCCGGTGACCGATCAGATCAACACTGAATAGTAAGTTCCATGATTGGGTCAAAACTCCTCAGTCCGATCTCCTCTCGTCGAATTGTATCAGTTTAATGATCATACTACAAACAAACATGATACAATCCGTTCACAATTGAAACATATTTGATCACCCATTGGTACAAACCTGGTACTAAGGGAGCACCAAATTGTTCAAGTGAAACAAACCTAATACTGATTTGATACAAACCTATGTTGGAATATTCAAATTCATAAGAAAAGGTTTGTTGAATCATGACTCTTGTTCTTAATGTCGTGTTTCAGAAATTTTTCTGAAATAACGAATCTCAATAGAGTCTACATCCCTGTTGTGGAATGCAAATTGTTAATGCAGTCTGATCAGGAACGTATCAGAGTTTCCGAAATTTTTCTGAAATCTGATCGCTCCCCAGACTAATCAAAATATTTCTGTATCCAGTAATCAACGAACCTGATCGGTTATGGAGACCAATCGGGACTATATATCAGATACAGATGCATTCCTTACTTGTCATATGAAACATATACATACTTGACCATGATATTATTTGGTATATGTTTCCATATGCAATTCAAAAATCTACACTTATTATTGTATGATGCATATACATTGTTGCCATGATACATTTATGGTATATGCCTCTCATATGCAATTCCAAAATCATCCTTTGACTTACTTGTCATATGAAACATATACATATTTGACCATGATATAATTTTGTATATGTTTTCATGTGCAATTCAAAACTTAACCTTGATCATTTTGGATTTGGGGAGAGACCTGTGTTTGAGGGGGAGGTATGTTCAATCTTAATAACCATACCCTTTTCGATATTTGACAAAGGGGGAGAAAATGGCTGATTAAGTTTATGGTTATTATAGGGGGAGGATCATGATTCCCTTATAAGAATTGAACGGACTTCAATTGATTGATACCTAAACTTAAATCGGGTTGTCAAACAACAAAAAGGGAGAGATTGTTGATGCAGTCTGGCCCGGTTGTTGTTTTGGTGTTTTGACAATGATTTAAGTTTGGTTGAGCGAATTTGGGTTAAAGTCCTGGTCGGGGACTGGGCATGAAACCATGGTGAGTGAAGCCAGGTGATTGAAATCTCGGTGAGTGAAGCCGGGTCCTGGTGAGTGAAGCCAGGTGTTGGAAATCCCGGTGAGTGAAGCCGGGTCCTGGTGAGTGAAGCCAAGTGATTGAAATCCCGGTGAGTGAAGCCGGGTCCTGGTGAGTGAAGCCAGGTGATTGAAATCCCGGTGAGTGAAGCCGGGTCCTGGTGAGTGAAGCCAGGTGTTGGAAATCCCGGTGAGTGAAGCCAGGTGTTGGAAATCCCGGTGAGTGAAGCCGGGTCCTGGTGAGTGAAGCCAGGTGTTGAAAAGTCCTAATTCGGAAGAGGTGGGTGAAAAGTCCTAGCTTGGAGGGCTAGGTGAAAAGTCCTAACTTGGAGGGTTAGGTGCAAAGTCCCATCTTGGAGAGTTAGGTGAAAAAGTCCTGGCTTGGAGGGTCAGGTGCCTAGCTTGGAGGGCTAGGTTGGATGAAGGTCTAACTCGGAGGGGTTGGGTGAAAAGTCCTAGCTTGGAGGGCTAGGTGAAAAGTCCTAGCTTGGAGGGCTAGGTGAAAAGTCCTAGCTTGGAGGGCTAGGTGAAATGTCCTAACTTGGAAGGTTAGGTGCAAATTCCCAACTTGGAGAGTTAGATTGAAAAATCCTTAGCTTGGAGGGCTAAGGTGAATGAAATCCTAGCTTGGAAGGCTAGGTCTGCGTCCCTGGATCGGTCTGGTGACCGATCAGGGAGTTGGCACGCTGCTCCTTCGTGGATCGGTCTGGTGACCGATCCAGCGATGTCTGATCGGTCTGGTGACCGATCAGGGAGTGTGTGTTTCACTCACTGCACAGCTCCTGATTGGTCTGGTGACCGATCAGGGAGCGAACAGTGAGTTGAGTTCCCCTGCTGATCTGCTCCTGATCGGTCTAGTGACCGATCAGGGATACTGCTCAGATCGGTCTAGTGAACGATCATTTGTCGCAAGGTTCTCATTATCACCGATCAGGATGACTCCTGATTGGTCTGGAAGCAGCCTGATTGGTCTGGTGACCGATCAGGCTGGAGCCTGATTGGTCTGGTGACCGATCAGGAGTGTGCAGAAGACTTCTGGATCGGTCTGGTGACCGATCAGGGTCCTTCCTAATCGGTCTGGTGACCGATCAGGCGCAGAACTTTAATTCAAATACGCTGTCAGAAGCTCTAATCGCGTCTGTTTTCTCTGCCGATTCACTGATATTGTGTGATATTGTTTGATATTCATTTGCTAAGCTTCTGTTGGAGTGTGCAGGCTTTACAGGGATGATTCAAACATTGGAGGAGAGTCAATGGGAGGCTTTCCATCTAGCAGGTTTGTTTGTTTCCTTGCTTCAGGTCTCAACGGCTTCTAGAGAGCAGCTGGCAACTCACGGAGGCTCAGCTGGAGAGGGTCTTCAATGGACTGAGTGCTCAGGGAGTCAGGGGGTCAGGCTGTGGCTTCAGTGGATGCTGATGGAGAGCCTGATGAGGGGAGTAGAGGCTTAAGACAAAGCAGAGGCAGAGGAGCAACGACAACGAAGATAAACAGAAAACTTGAGGAGTTTGGCTGGGCGAGGTTGTGTGCTCTCTGTGTTTTGTGCTTAAGCATTCTACTACATCCTTGTGAGCCTTCCTTCTTGTGTGTCTCGTGTGCTTATCTTGTATTCATCTACTGAGGCGATTGTGGAGAGGTTTCTCCACCGAGAAGGAGGCGCTTGATATCCGGTGTTCACCGGGGCTTGATCTGCCGACGATCAAGGGATCGCCCACCTTACGGGCACGCCAAGGAGTAGGGGCAAGTTATCCCCGAACCTTGTACATCACGGTGTTAGCGTCGGTTTGCTTTCCCTGTGTTTTTATTTGTTGTTCTTCATTTCTGCAATTGTATTCCGCTGCTTAACTCTTGAAGTGCAGAAATCCTCAAAAGAGCAAGATTTGTAGTGTCTGGCTATATTCACCCCCCCTCTCTAGCCATCCGGGTTCCAACACTAGAGGCATAGAGAATAAAATCCACAAGGATTTCTAGATAAGCATTTGTAGCTAAAGGTTCTGGATCCAAGAATAAGAACAAATGGTTCAAAAAAGGCAAAGGAGATGGAAAAGGAAAAGAAGCTATTGTTGCTAGGCAAGACCCAATCAAAAAGAATTTTAAAGGAAAGAAGTATAGATTGAAACCTAAGAGCAAGTTGACTTACTATAACTATGGCAAGAAGGGTCATTTTGCTCAGGAATGTATTAAGCTAAAAAAGGTAGATCCATATTTATCTTCTTTTCATGAGCATTATGTTGCTAGTTCAGTATTATTTTTAGCTAATTTTTATTCTAGGTGGATTATAGATTTAGGAGCAATGAACCTTGTAGCTCATGATCGAGCTACATACTTGGAGTACCATCGAGTACCAGCTAACAACAAATGGATATATGTGAGAAACAATACAAATATTGAAGTTAAAGGAGTTGGCACTTGCAAGCTCAACCTACATGGTAGACATATCTTGTTTCTACATGATGTCCTTTATGCTTCTGAGATTCGACGGAATCTAGTTTCTATAACTAGTTTTCTTCATTTGGGCTATTGTATAAACTTTTTCAGTCCTTGTGTGAAACTTCATATTAACTCTGTGTTAATTGGATATGATTATGAAATAATAGTCTCATGGTTATTGATATAGAACAAGATATTAATTATGGAATTAATAGTTATTTTCTAGCATTGCCCTTACTAATGATGCTGATATTAATGAGGAAGTTTGGCATGCTAGACTTGGACATATCGGACAAGAACGAATGAATCAATTATCTAAGGAGAGCCTATTAGGCACTCATGATAAGATTAACTTGTTAGTATGTGAGCATTGTCTTTCTAGAAAAACTACTAGAAAACCATTTGCTAAGGCTATTAGAGCTGAATCACAATTGCAATTAATTCATTCGGATGTTTGTGGTTCAATGAATATGAAGGCTAGACATAGAAGTTCCTATTTCATTACATTTATTGATGATTTGGTCATGTGTTTTTTTTATTTCTCATAAATATAAGTAATAAATTGCTTCAACCGTTATTTGAATGAAGTTGAGAATCAATTGGATGGTAAGGTCAAAACCTTACGCACTAACCATGGGGGAGAATATTTGTCTAATCAGTTCAAGATAACATGTAATGAGAAAGAGATTATTAGATAGCTAACTATTCCTGGAACTCCACAGCAAAATGGGATTGCTGAAAGAAGAAATCGAACTCTTCTAGATATGTTTAGGTCTATTATGACTCAAGCTAATTTACTAATTTCTTATTGGGGAGATGCATTATTAGCTGTTACTATACACTTAACCGAGTGTCTTCTAAGTCTATCCCATCTACTCCATATGAATGTTGGATAGGCAGAAAATCATATTTGAGTAATCTGAGACATTGAAGGTCAGCTGCCTACATTCATAATAAAACTTACAAATATAAAAAACTAGGACCAAGGGGTGAAAAGTGTATCTTTGTACGGTATTCTGATACTTCTAAGGGTTATATGTTCATTGGTGAGCAACAAGATGGAGACATCTCTGAAATAGAGTCAAGAGATGCTATTTTTCTTAAAACCGAGTTCTCAACAAGAGGTGAAGTTGATAAGTCAATTCTTTATTTGTATTAAAGGAGGAGGATAATGTTCCTTTATTAACAAATCAGGTATCATAAGAGATACCTGAATCTAGTCAACCTAGTGGGAGTGATTTGCCACAAATCAGTTGTAGTTTCTCAACGCTCAAACATGTGAAGAAGTAGTCATAAGATTATTTCTCGGAGAAGATTTGACTTTGAGAATGAGGCATTAATGATTCTCCCTATTGATGATGAGAAACCTCGATCGGTTGAGGAAGCATTGAGATGCTTAGAGAAAAGTAGAGAATTGTAATGGATGAAGAGATGAAGTCTATGAGAAAGAATCAAGTTTGAGATTTAATCGATCTACCTCTGGGCCGAAGGGCTATTAGGAATAAGTGAATTCTCAAAATCAAGAGGAAGACAGATGGATCGATTAATAGATACAAAGCTCATCTAGTTGCAAAAGGCTATACCCAAATGAAGTGTGTTGATTTTGAAGAGACATTTTCTCCTGTTGTGAAGTTGTGTCAATATGTGTCATTTTAGCTATAGTAGTATATTATGACTTGGAATTACATCAAATGGATGTAAAAATGACTTTCATTAATGGTAATCTTGACGAGGAAATCTATATGGCACAGCTAGAAGGTTATATTACTGAAGGCCAAGAGGATAATGTGTGTAGACTTACAAAGCCTATATATGGGCTAAAGCAAGCGTCAAGACAATGAAACATAAGATTTAATAAAGTCATTTTATCTTATGGTTTCCAAATGATCAATGAGGATCATTATGTTTACCTCAGGGAGGATAAAGTAATGATTGTCATCTTATCATTATATATTGATAATATGCTAATAGCTGGAAAAGACACACAGTTTATGATAGAAGTTAAATCATGATTTTTATCACAATTTGACATAATAGATATGGGAGAAGTTGAGTGCATCTTGTAGGATCGGTGGCGTCGATAGAGGAGGGGGTGAATATCGACTCATAAAATTTGTCGTCAGATCTTCGTTGATTGTTTGCTTAATGTCAGAGTTGATAGTAGCAGCGGAATAATAAAAGTAAAAATGAACACAATAGGAACACGTGGGATTTACTTGGTTTCCAACCCCCTAGGTTAGTACATCCAAGGCCTAATTACGGGTAGCGCCCGTCCACTAGTGGTCTCCTTTTCAGAGTTTCCGGAGGCGGAGAAACCCGTCATACAGTTGAGAGTACAAGCAAAATAATGATAAAGAATTACAATTTTTAACTAAATGCAAACCAAAATAGAAGACGATGATTCCGACCGATCTGGAACTCTAAAGCATCACACACTTCCTCCTGGAGCCTCCTTGGTCGCAAAACTTTGTCTCGGCACTTTTCTTTTGCACAGAATGAGTAAGCGGATGTGTGAATTGATGATCTGAACTGCTGCACTCAACCCCTTTATATAGTACTTATTCAGGCACCTGAATAGCCTTTCAGGTGCCCTAGTTACGGTCAAAACATGATCTGAACTGGCATACTCGGCGCAGAGATAAGGCCTGCGTCCTAGGCGCCTGGAAGCTATTCAGGCACCTGGGAGCTATTCAGGCTCCTGGGAGTCATTCATGCGCCTAGGAGCCCTTTCCTAGGTTTCTTGTTTTCTTGCATTTGCTCTCCTATCTTGCCTCCAACTCCAGGATCCTGCAAGATAATCAAACACAAGACAAAACAAATAATCCTCAACCTTAATGATTGACAGTCAGAGCTGTCTAGTTCTGACTTTGGATTTCAAATGAAATCCTAGGTCAAACCGACGCCTACTGTTCCCATTCCCGGGGAACGAGTCCTCGCTTACTCCAATGTGGAGAAGTTTGCTAACCGGGACCTCCGGTTAGACTTTTACTCGGCCTTCAAGAATCCGGAGCTCGACAACGTTCGACCTTGACCCGTCTCGACTCCTGTCTGCGATCCTCGCTATGCAAAGTCTTCTGCTCGGTCTCCCAGACCAAGTCTTCGTGCTCGGCTTCACATGCCGAGTCTGTGTTGCCCGATTGCCGGCCAGGACTTTTGCTCGGCCTTCGAGAATTCGGAACTCAACGATGTTCGACCTCGACCCATCTCACATCCTGTCCATGATCCCCATTTGGCAAAGTCTTCTTTTCGGTCCCCCAGACCAAGTCTTCATGCTCAACCCTGCAGGTTAAGACTTCGTGCCCAATTCCCCGAACCAGGACTTCGATGCCCAACCCTCAACCAGGACTTCGTCTTGATAAGGGCTTCTTTGCTAGTCATCTTAATCATGACTAGACTTCGTTCTGCCAAACATTGAGTCCTATTTGGCTTAGTCCAAATGTATTTTATTACTCTGCCAAATATCACGTCATGTTTGGCTTATCTCTTGGTCAAACAGACTAACCCTGGGTTCTCTGCTAAACATCAGATCCTGTTTGACTAACCCTTGTTCTAACTCATCAAACCTTGGTATATTGTCAAATATATCAGATCTAGGTTTGATCACCCTTCCAAACATCAGGTCCTTTTTGGCTAAGCCTTTGGTCAACCTGATCAAACATGGGTTTACCCTACCAAACGTCAGGTCCTGTTTGGCTTAACCCTTGATCACTTTGACCAGACCTTAGTATATTGTCAAACATCGAAACACTAGAGGTTGACTATTCATAACTGATGCTCTTTGCACCAACAATCTTCCCATTTTTGATGTTTGACAATAATCTTAAGTTAGATTTTGGTCTACGGGTTTTAGGTCAATACTTGGGAGAAATCGAAAAAATCTAACTTAAGGTACTATCTCCCCCTTTAACACACATAAAAAAAATAATATAAGGCAATAATAAAGATTTTAACTTAACATTTGCACCAATAATACACTTTTTGAAAATATTTAAGATTTTTAAGAAAAATATAATTTTCAAAAATCCTCCCTTTTATTTATTTTATAACTAAAGTAGCATTTTTAGAAAATATTTTAGATAACACTAAGTATTTGATTAAAATTTGAAAAAATAGCTACTTTATTTATTTGAATTTCCCTAAATCTAACTCAATCCTAGGAATCTTGTTGATCATAAGAAAATTTCATAGGTGTCTTAGAAATTTTCCAATCAAAATAAAGTATTTTGTATTTATTTTTTGAAAAATAATAAATTTCTTGGTTTGAATATCTCCCTAATCTAACACAATCCTAGGAAACCTTGTTAATTACAAGGAAAACTTTCCTATGTGTCTTGAAGATTTTGTCAAACTCAAGTAAGTTTCTAAAGATTTTCAAAGATATTCGAGAAAAAAATATCTTTTTTTTCTAAAAAAAAATGAGAATATTGTATTTTCACAAATATAGTATTTTTGAAAAGATAGTATTTTCTGAAAATATAATATTTTTTGAAAGATTCTAATGGTTCTTTTTATTTGAACTTCCCCCTAAACTTGACACAATCTTAGGAAGCTTGTTAACCACAAGTTGAATTTTCTCTGAGTCTTAGAGTTCGATCCAAATGAAAAGAAATACATAATATATATATATATATTTAAGTTCAAAGTAATCAAAAGACGAATTGTTCCTTTTGATTGAGACTCCCCCTAAGCTGACACAATCTTAGGAATCCTTACAGATTATAAGAAAAACTTCCCATGTGTCTTTAAAGTTTATCCAAATCATAAGAGCAATTAACGCATATTTTAAAAACATATTTTTCAAAGAATATGATAATTTTGACGAAGTATTTTTTGAAAAATATTTTGAAAGACATAATAACTTTTTGAAAAATATTTTTCAAAAAACATTTGAAAGAAGTAAAAAAAATGACAGAGATAAATTTTCGAAAAGAATAATTTTTAAAGGAAATGTTAAAAAAATTCACAAAAAGATAAACTTCTCTTAAACCTAACACCTTCTGGCTACCCTTGTTAACTACAAAGAACACTACCTATGTTTCTTAAGCAACTTTACTGTTGACTTAGAAGATTTGTGTCTATGTGCAGTTCAAACAACTTTCGAAAAGATATATAATTTTTGAAATATATTTATAGGTACACACAAACATGCATGAAATTCATTAAAATATTATTATATTTAACTAATATTTTTAAAATAGGTTTTTAAGAAAATATTCTAAGGATATTTGAAAAATCATTTTGAAAATATTTATCAATTAATTAGTTCTTATCATCTCACTCATTCTAAGTGTCACAGTATAGACAATCATGGTTGCCTTTTGGGTGTTGTGAAATGCTTGATTATTTTTTCTCAATTTAATTTTATAGATTGTTTGACCATGAGTTAGATTCAAGTTTAACAATTAGTAACTTAAAAGTAAATTTCAATAATTGGCTTCCAAGTCTTGGCAAGGCATATGGGCCTTCTTGATTATCGGAACAACGACCCTTTCCTTAGACAAAGTCTTTTAAAGAAATGATACTTTTAATTTACTTTATGAGAAACCCTAGTCTAACTAGTCTAAGATGTGGCGAGGTAGCTTCGGCTAGTTCCACATAGCTAGGTTGATCAAGTCGGGTACTCCTTACCCTTCCTGACTTCCCAGACCAAGCTTCCCTAACGTACTATCATCTCGCCCTACCCTGATACTATGTTAGGTAAGTATCAACCAATCTTATTATTATCTAGCCATTCTAGATTAAACAAGAAATAAACTAGCATGAATAACATGGCAGATATATGGAAGAAAAACATAAACAGATCCATGAGCATGACAGTTATGCATGTGTCAATCAAGTCGAAGCAATTTAATTTGATTTCTAATAAAGTATCAAATTCTTGATTTGATACAGAATGTGTGAACCCGCGAATATGTCAACCTACTTTAACATGTTTATTATTATTAAGTTAATTGTTCTAGTTGGGTAAAATTTTATTTAGTTTAACAGTTGAAGGTAATTAATTTAAATTTAGTTCATGAATTTGAATTAAGGATTGAGTTTCTAATTAAAGTTGAATTGTTAATTAAAATTTATGATTTATTCAATTAGCTTTAAATATTTTAAGAATTATTAGAATTTAAAATTGAGATTATTAATATTTAAGTTTTTAAGAATTAAATTTTAATTTAAGATTTGAGTTTTTTGGAATTAAATTTGAATTTAAAATTTAATTAAGATTTGAGTTTTTATGAATTAAATAATAATTTTGGGTCTAATTCTATCATTTCCATTAATTCAAAAAATTCAGATTATCTATTATTTCTTTTGTTTTTAAGTTTTCAATTTTATATAATACTTCTGTTTTATTTGAGTTCTTGTAAGTTTTTTTTATTATTTCTTCAATTTTAATAAATTCATCTTCATCTTCAGAATCATATTCTTCTTCATCTTTAGAGTTATATTCAGAATTAATAAAAGTTGTATTATTATCTTCAAAATAAGTAGAATAATTTTCAGAATTACTAACTAAGCTTGTATTATTATCTTCAAAATAAGTAAAATAATTAATTAAGGATTCATAATTATCTTCAAGGTTATTAGAATTATATTGAGAATTATTAATTAAAGTTTGATTATTATTTTCAAAATTATTAGAGTTATCTTAAGAATTATTAATTAAGGTTTCATCATTATCTTTAAAATTATTTGAATCATTATTAACTAAAGGTTTAGCATTATTTTCAAAAATATTAATAAATGATTGGGTATTATCTTCAAAATTATTAATTAAAGTATTATCTTATGAATTATTAAGATTATCTTCAGGATTATCAATTATAGTTTCATTGTTATCTTGAACATTGGTTGAATTATTACAAAAATTATTCAAAATATTAGAATTAATTTCTAAAATTGTAGCATTAATATTAAAGATTAAGAAATTAATATTCAATATTCTACCATTATCAATGTTTGATTTGAGACTATTACTAGCTAATTTATCATGCAAGACATTTAGCTTACTATATAGAAAATCTAATTTATCAAAAAAATTAAAAGTTACGTGATGGGGTTGGGTAGCCCTGGGCGGACACGGGAGTGAAGAAGTTAAGGGCCGGCTTGATCCCCTCACTCAAATCTCGGGACCCCCTCAAGGATACGCTCGGGAGGCCTACCTTAGAAGACCTAACCTCCCGGGATTCCCGAGCTTATCTCGAGGGTCGGCGCCCTCACAATAGTCGACTGCGGGTTAGAAGAGTCCACGCACCCTCCCCCTGTCCCGTTGGCCCCATGAGGGGAAGAATAGCAGGGGAGTCGACGGTTTCGAGGTATATCCCCTCATCACCAAACGCGGGGACCATGGCTCAAATATCGGAATCGTGGCACCGATAAGGGGGGTACGATCGGGCGACCTACGGCAAGATAAAAGGTAGTTCAACCCCTCCGGTAAGGGGGTTACGATCTCTGATCTCGGCATATTTCTTTTCTTCGGTACTATCGTTCGACCAACCTACTAACTTGAGCGTCGGAGTGGACTCCACAGGACCCTAACCGGCGTGTCCCTTAACGCTTGTGTTACTCTCGCAGGATTCTCTCGTTTCTCGACGACATAGCAACCTCCGCAGGGGCTGATCCTCAGTGACCGACTATCGTCGACGACTCTTTCTGAAACAAATTTGGTGTCGTCTGTCGGAAATCAGGAAAGCACCCGAAGGAGCGCCGATGGTAGAAGTAGAGGATCTCAAGCATCCATGGGAGGATGAAGGCCCTAAGCAAGAACGACGAGAAGTGGAGAGTGAAGAGGTACAGATCCATCCCCATGATGGAGGGGAAATACACGCATCGCACTCGACCTCGCGCTGACACTACTAAATCGCCTCATCGAGTGCCTACGAAACCACCGAGATGTGTTTGCCTGGGCTACCGAAGAAATCAAGGGGATCCCCCCAGCGCTGGCTATGCATCATCTACATGCATCACCCGAAACCCGTCCTGTGAAGCAGAAGAGGAGGCACTTCTCCCCGGAGCAGGATAAAGCTATAAGGGAGGAAGTGCAGAAGCTATTAAAAGTGGGACATATCAGGGAAGTCCGGTTCCTAGCGTGGCTAGCCAACATGGTCCTCGTTCCCAAGCCCGGAGGCAAATGGCGAATTTACATCGACTTCCGAGACCTAAACAAGGCCTACCCGAAGGACTGTTACCCCTTACCCAGGATAGATAGACTAGTGGACTCAACAGCCGGCTGCGAGTTCGTCTCCATGCTAGACGCATACCAGGGCTATCACCAAGTTCCCCTCGCCCCGAAGACCAGGAGAAGGTCAGTTTTGTGACGGCTGATGACACCTATTGCTACAATGTTATGCCTTTTGGCCTACGAAACACGGGCGCCACTTACCAGCGGATGATGGACAAAGTTTTCAGACACCAAATCGGGAGGAACATTGAGGTATACGTGGACGACATCCTAGTCAAGACAGAAAAGGGAGGAGACATGATCTCAGACCTGGAGGAAACATTCGCCACCTTAAGAGCGCACAGGTTAAAACTAAACCCAACTAAGTGTGTGTTCGGGGTTAAAAGTGGCAGGTTCCTAGGGTACATGGTGACGGAAAGAGGGATTGAGGCAAACATGGAGAAGGTAAAAGCCATCCTAGATATGCCGCCCCCATAAAACTTCAAGGAGGTCTAACGTTTAAATGGCAGAATCACTGCCCTGTCACGATTTATCTCCAAATCCACGGACGAGGCCCTCCCTTTCTTCAAAATTTTGAGAAAAGCTGCCAAATTCGAATGGGATGGCCAGTGTGATAAGGCCTTTGAAGAACTGAAAGCCTATTTGGCAGATCTCCCGACCCTACATAAGCCGGTGGAAGGGGAGACATTATTTGTCTATTTATCAGCGGCCGAGCAAGCGGTAGAGTCGGTGCTTGTCCGAGAGCAAGATCGGATACAACAACCCATCTACTTCTTCGGACATCTACTAAAGGACGCCGAGACACGGTACACCATGATGGAGAAGCTAGCATATGCCTTGGTCTTGATAGCCCAAAGGTTACGACCATACTTCTTGGCACACCCCATCGTGGTCCTCACTAATAGCCCGCTCGCCTGAGTCCTTACTAACCCCGAGGCGTCGGGCAGGTTAATCAAATGGACGACGGAGTTAAGCGAATATGACATTGAATATCAGCCTCAAACCGCCATCAAGGCACAAGATCTCTCTGACTTCATGTTGGAGACCATCCCGGAGGCAGAGAACGACGGTATGTGGAAGGCGTATGTGGATGGATCCGCGAACCGCCAACACAGCGGAGTGGGACTGCTATTGATCTCCCCCAGGGGGGACACACTGCATTTGTCTATCCATCTTCACTTCAAAGCCACCAATATTGAAGCCGAGTACGAGGCGATTTTAGCAGGATTACAGGCAGCCCGACACATGGGCGCTTGCCGAGTCACAATCTACTCGGACTCGCAATTAGTGGCTCAACAAGTAGCGGGCGGTTTTGAAGTCAAATGCGAGCGGTTGCAAAGGTATGTAGCCCTATACGAAGAGTTGAAAATCACTTTCTCGGAGGTGTTCTTGCAGAAGATTTCCAGGTCAAAGAACATACGGGCCGATGAACTAGCTAAGCTATCTAGTTCCATATCTACTTGGCGTTTGGAGTAGCCCAGTGTGACAGAGGCCATGGTGGCCCAAATCGGTGAAGAACTCAGAACAGACAAACCCGCGGACTGGAGGAATCCATATATATCCTTCCTCTGAGACGGATCCATGCCGAGTGGGAGTCCAGAGAGTCGGTTGTTTTGCCGACGGGTAGAGGGGTTCACACTGGTCGGGGATCAGTTATATAAGAGAGCCTATACCAGGCCCCTCCTTAAATGTGTCGGGTCGGAGGAAACTAGCTACATAATGCGAGAAGTGCACGAGGGCATCTATGGAAGCCATATTGGAGGAAGATCCCTGGCTCACAAAATCCTTTTAGCGGGGTATTTTTGGCCTACAGTGCAGGCTGACTCGCTCTCCTTCGTGGCTAGATGCAAGGCCTATCAGAGGCATCAGCGCATCTATCATCGCCCAACGGAGCCATTGAGGTTTCTACCGTATCGTGCTCATTCGACCAGTGGGGAATGGACATTGTAGGACCTTTCCCCATTGGACCTCAGTAGAAGAAATTCCTCCTGGTCCTCGTGGATTACTTCTCTAAATGGGTAGAAGCGGAACCTCTGGCCAAAATCACAGAGGGGGCGGTAATGAAGGTTTTATGGAAAGACGTCGTGTGCAGATACGGTATCCCTCATAAGCTGGTGTCGGACAATGGTCGACAGTTCTCTGGACAAAGGTTGAAGGAATGGTGTGAGGGGTTGGGCATTCAGCAAGCCTTCACCTCCGTCGCCTACCCACAAAGCAACGGACAAGCAGAAGTAGTCAATCGAGAAATTCTACGAGGTCTCAAGGTAAAGTTGGAGCATGTTGGGGGCAGTTGGGTTGAAGAACTTCCCAACATCTTGTGGGCTTATCGGACTACCCCAAAAGAAGGAACCGGCGAGAGCCCTTTCCGCTTAGTCTCTGGGGCAGAGGTCGTTATTCCAGTAGAGGTAGGGGAGGAGTCTCCACGATGACAACATTATCGCAAGGAAGATAACAATCAAGAGCGGTTGATTGATCTAGACCTCATCTCAGAGGTACGGGATAAGGCCATGGCAAGGTTGGAAGCCTATCGCCGGAGAATGCAGCTGGCCTACAACCGTAGGGTGATCGCCCACAGCTTCGAGGTGGGTGACCAAGTCTGGAAGAGAATCAAACCAATAGGGGATCCTGGGAAATTATAACCACAGTGGGATGACCCTTACATCGTGATCAAAAAACTTACAGGGGGTAGCTTCTATTTGGATGATAGTGAAGGCAGAAGATTGGAAAGGCCCTGGCATGCGAGACATCTTCGCCCCTATTGTACTTAGTGAAGTCGTCGGGTGAGGCACTTTCGTCGATGTATGTTTTCAATGTCCCACTATCTTGCAGTATCATTAATAAAAGAGAGGTGTTGTATGCCATTCGAGAAATGTTAAGGCTACATTTTTTTTTATTAAAACCCTATAGCTTCTCGACGTGTAGACTTGGCCTCGGAGCTGTACACGCCTGGCCAAGAGCGGATCAAAACCCTACAGCCTCTCGGCGTGTAGGCTTGGCCTTGGAGTTGTATACGCCTGGCCAAGAGCAGATTAAAACCCTACAGCCTCTCGGCGTGTAGGCTTGGCCTCGGAGCTGTACACGCCCATCCAAGAGCGGATCAAAACCCTACAGCCTCTCAGCGTGTAGGCTTGGCCTCGAAGCTGAACACGCCCAGCCAAGAGTGGATCAAAACCCTATAGCCTCTCGGCGTGTACGCTTGGCCTCGGAGCTTATACGCCCGGCCAAGAGTTGATTAAAACCCTACAGCCTCTCAGCGTGTAGGCTTGGCCTCGGAGCTGTACACACCCAGCCAAGAGCTGATTAAAACCCTACAACCTCTCGTCGTGTAGGCTTGGCCTCGGAGCTGTACACACCCGGCCAAGAGCGGATCAAAACCCTACAGCCTCTCGGCGTGTAGGCTTGGCCTCGGTGCTGTATACGCCCGGCCAAGTGCGGATTAAAACCCTACAGCCTCTCGGCGTGTAGGCTTGGCCTCGGAGCTGTACACGCCCGGACCAGAGCGGATCAAAATCCTATAGCCTCTCGGTGTGTAGGCTTGGCCTCGGAGCTGTATATACCCGGCCAAGAGCTGATTAAAACCCTACAACCTCTCGGCGTCTAGGTTTGGCCTCGGAGCTGTACACGCTCGTCCAAGAGCTAATTAAAACCCTACAGCCTCTCGGCGTGTAGGCTTGGCCTCGGAGCTGTACACGCCCAGCCAAGAGCGGATCAAAACCCTACAGCCTCTTGGCGTGTAGGCTTGGCCTCGAAGCTGTATACGCCCGGCCAAGAGCTGATTAAAACCCAACAGCCTCTCGGCGTATAGGCTTGTCCTCGGAGCTGTACACGGCCGTCCAAGAGCTGATTAAAACCCTACAGCCTCTTGGCGTGTAGGCTTGGCCTTGGAGCTGTACACGCCCGGCCAAGAGCGGATCAAAACTCTACAGCCTCTCGGCGTGTAGGCTTGGCCTCGGAGCTGTATACGCCCGGCCAAGAGCGGATTAAAACCCTATAGACACTCAGTGTGTAGGCTTGGCCTTGGAGCTGTACACGCCCGGCCAAGAGCGAATCAAAACCCTACAGCCTCTCAGCGTGTAGGCTTGGCCTCGGAGCTGTATACGCCCGTCCAAGAGCTGATTAAAACCCTACAGCTTCTCGGCGTGTAGGCTTGGCCTCAAAGCTGTACATGTTTGGCCAAGAGCTGATTAAAACCCTACAGCCTCTCGGCGTGTAGGCTTGGCCTCGGAGCTGTACATGCCCGGCCAAGAGTGGATCAAAACCCTACAGCCTCTCGGCGTGTAGGCTTGGCCTCGGAGCTGTATATGCCCGGCCAAGAGCTGATTAAAACCCTACAGCCTCTCGACGTGTAGGCTTGGCCTCAGAGCTGTACATGCCCGGCCAAGAGCTGATTAAAACCCTATAGTCTCTCGGCGTGTAGGCTTGGCCTCGGAGCTATATACGCCCGACCAAGAGCTGATTAAAACCCTACAGCCTCTCGGTGTGTAGGCTTGGCCTCGGAGCTGTACCCGCCCGACCAAGAGCTGATTAAAACCCTACAGCCTCTCGGCATGTAGGCTTGGCCTCGGAGCTGTACACGCCCAGCCAAGAGCTAATCAAAACCCTACAGCCTCTCGACGTGTAGGCTTGGCCTCGGAGTTGTATACGCCCAACCAAGAGTTGATTCAAACCCTATAGCCTCTTGGCGTGTAGGCTTGGCCTCGGAGCGGCACCCGCCCGACCAAGAGTGGATTGAAACCCTACAACCTCTCGGCGTGTAGGCTTGGCCTCGGAGCGGCACCTGCCCGACCAAGAACCGATCGAATCCCTATAGCCTCTCGGCGTGTAGGACCCGAGGTGATTAAAATGTCATAACTTGTTGGTGGGTAAGTGGGGCCGCGAAACCATACACACACGACCCCAAGTCGATCAATGTTGAAAGTCGTACCTCATACTAGCCATAATAAGAGATAGATAAAAGTCTCACGTATACATATGGTGGGGGCCGAGCGAGAAGGCAGGCTAAGAGCAAGGAGTTTAATGATAAGTTAAGCAAATATTCGTCCTAATATTAGAGTGTTCTAAAAGAATAACCGACAACAGTCAAAGGAGATGGGAAGGAAGATAGGCACATAATAACCCTATAGAGCCTGCTCTTCAGGGGAAAGGTCGTCCCAGATGCGCTGAATAGTTATAGAGCTTAAATCGGAGCCTGGCTTCAATAATTGATCATGTTCCAACTGTTTGATGGCGCCATAAAAGCCCTGCTTCAGGGTCTTAAAAGCTTGGGCGACCACTAGATCAGCGTATTCCTCTGACCCTAAAAATTTGGCTTTATAGGCTGCCTCCATCGGAGATACGGGGGACACAGAGTCCTGCGCTTGTTGAGGGACCTGGGGCACAGCATCGGCTTTGACCATCTGGAGGGACTCCACCTCTCGAAGCAGTTCGGCACCCTGTCCTCCAAGCTCTTCTTGGCCAACTCCAAGAGGATAACTTGGTCAAATAATTCCTTATTGCGGGCCCAGAGTTGCTCCCGTTCCTGCGATAATTTTTGCAGGTCCTCTTTTAGAGCCTTTTCCTTCTCAGATCCCAGGCGCTCCCGAAGCTTGTACCCGTGCAGGCTATCTTCAGCCGATATCAAGGAGGATAGATAGTGGTCAACCTTCTCCCGAAGGACTCGGCTGCCCTCTAGATGTAGGAGACCGGCCTCACGAGCTCAACCCGCCTCTGCCTCCGCCGCCGCTACCTACAGTAAAAGACCCTCAGTAACTCCTCCAGAATGCAGTAACGGCTTGTAGCCAGGCAATTCGAAGCAACCTGGAGAAGCGAATAAAGATTGTCGGCAAAAGGAGGATAAGAAAAACCGAGAAGTAAGAACAAGGTGTTTATCGCCCGTAGAGATTGGTGTAGCAGTCCCAGGCATTGGCCTGGGGGGGATACTCGCCAAAGTGGATCAAAAACCCCTATAGTAGGGAAAGTTGAGGGGCCCGGGACATCCCGGGGGTGGGGAATGTCTTCTTTCGAACTGTAAGCGCTTGGTAATAGCTTGATGGTGACTCCCTTTATGCGGATAGATTGGGCACTGTCGCTAGCCTTCTACACAGGTAGGGGAACCTTCCTATGGGACTGGGGCAGTCCCGCTGGTACCTCCTTCCCGCGAAGAGGTCCAGTTGCATGGACGGCGGTGCTCGAAACAGGTGAAGACACAGCCACAATGCAGGAGGGAAGTTCAACCCCAGCGATGGGAATTGGAGGAGAGGCATCTCGGGGGTTAATCGGGCGCAAGCCTTTCTTCAACTGTTTTAAGGGGCGATCCTGGTGGGATCGTCGTTCGAGACGGGTCTTCTTGGACACGGGAATAGTGGTAGGTGCACTCGACAAAGAGGAGACCTCCCTTTCTTGGAGAACTCTTAGGGAGGGGACTGGAGGCTCTCCTCGGGGGACCAGGGGCGGGGCCGAAATGTCATCGCTCTGAGATGTGGGGCCCGCTAATAATTCTCCCTCCCTGTCACCTTCCTCGAGGGGGATTCCTGCGGGAGTCTAAGATACTACCCCCAGGATGAAGGCTTGCTCGTGGGCCTGATCCCACTTCAGAAATTTATTCTTCTCAATGGAAAGCAGGATGTCACCTGCGAGATAAAAAACAAGAGGGCGTCAGTAGACATTGAGGGGGCGGTATACGAGGAGCGAAGCTACTCACGGGGGCTGAGGGGGGTTGTCTTTGGACTAATCTTTGCCCGGTAAAAGAGCTCCTCGCATTGCACCAATTGTAGCCCATGAAATTCCATCCCGGCCAGGATACCCTTAGCCCGTTGATAGCCCGCATCCTGCTAGAAATCGCCTAGGTCGGGGACAGGAGGCAAGCTCTATAGCCAATGAATATCACTGAAAGGGAGCTTGGGAAGACGGACGTAGAAAAACCTCTCCTTCCACCCTTTGTGAGAGGAAGGAAGGCCTCCCAAAAATCTATGGCCACCCCGAGCGGTGAAGCCAAAGGCTCCGTGAGCACCCACAGGAGCAAAGAAAAAATGGAAGAATCGGGGAGTTAGAGGAATGCCGAAAAGTTTGAAGAGGACCAGAGCCCCGCTCATCTGGGCAAAGGCATTGGGAGCCAGTTGGTGGAGGGGGATGAAAAAATAATAGGCAACATTCATGAACTAAGAAGGTATAGGGAAGCACAACTCTAGTTCCAGTTGCCCTAGGAAGAAGGTGTAAAAACCCTCATCGGGGGCCACAGGCCATTGATCGGCGGTTGGGACCCTCACCTCCCAATCTGTTGGAATGCCATATTTCTGACAGGCGGCCTAAAGAGAGTCCGACCTCACTTTGGAGGAGATGGTTTCATACCATTCAGAATGAAACCCCAATTCTTCCAAAGAACATTCATCTGAGCCTGAAGACCTCTTTGTCTTATCCATCATGACCCGGGAAGTAGAAGAAAGAGTGCGGAGAACAAGGAGGAAGTTGTTGGGACCGGGTGCATGTTGACATGGATGCGGGTTCGTAATTTCAAAATTAATTACGTGCAGCGGAAGGTTTAGCATAATAATTTCTCTAAATCATTTAACCACACATCTAAGCATGCAAGTTTATCTTGTGTAGACATGATCATATATTTAAAATTTTGCAGAAACATAAACTAATTTACGTATTACCTCGCGTAACTCGAAGGAAGGGACGAGATCCAACCGTAAGCGTCCTTTAGAAGCTCCGCCTCTATTCGCGTCCACACCGAGTATCTTCGGGATGACTTTACAAAGCCATGAGTTTCATGTTCTCGAGAACTACTAGATTCTCCGAGAACGCGACAAGAAAAACCAAGAGAGAAGTCGGAATACTAACCACAAAAGGATGGCCGGCTGGTGCTCCTTCTTGGGGCTGGTTGGCGCACGGCAAGAAGGGGAGAAGAGAAGGAGAGAAAGAGAGGGAGAGAGCCTATGCCTTCATCTCTATGATTATTACCCAAGCCTTGCCTTGGGTCCTTTATATAGTGGCCTCTCAACCATCAAGCCTCTCAAATATGGAATAACTTATTCCATCATGCCAAGTTTGATTTTATATCATGGTTAAAATCATATTTTAATTTATGATAAAAATCAATCAAGTCTCTTCTCTCCTATGGAATAAATTTCCTTATCATGGTAAATCAATCCATGATTGATTTTATAAAATAAACTAATCCATGGTTCATTTTAATTTCCATGAAAAATAAACCAAACCTTGGTTTATTATATAAAAATTTATATCATCCATAATTTTATAAAACAAATCACACTTGATTTATTTTATAAATTGAACCAAAAACTTGGTTCTCTCCCTTTGTTGTGGTCGGCCAAGCAAAGAGGATGGAGGCCCTCTTTGGCCGGCCCATCCAAGCGAAGCCCTAATGAATTAAACTTATTTAATTCATCTATTAAGTCTTCAAAAGACTTAGCCATTTTACACTTCCGATGCGTCTCTGAAAAATTCAGATTCGGCTTATCGTTTGGCTCAACCAAACTTAATCTCTCTTGATTGGAAAATCTAATTTTCAACTCGTTTTAAATCCCTCAGACTACTCGTAGTGCGTGTGACTAAATAGGCTTTCGATTTATGTTGGCCGTCTATAATTAATCAATTATAGAACGATCATGAGTGGCACCTAGTAGTACATCATGATCCCCAATTAATCGAAAGATCAATGGTTGACCTCAAAAACAATTTTGAAACCCTTTAGCAGCTATAATGAATCGTGCCCCATTCCCTTCACCATCTTATACCCACTTGGTTCAGGACATGGTCTATGTGTGTCAGTCCCCACTAGGCTGACTACATCACACCTAGCCCAAGTAACGTTTTCTCGTTGTACGAATTCTAATTACTCTCATGTATTTAAGAGATTCAGACTCTGAACATGTCATGCTCTAGCCAGAGGCTTCGAGTAACAATCCGACAATAGGCCTCAGGTATACATCTCCTCGCAAGGAGTGGTGAATCCTTTGTAGGCTGTTCAAACTTCTTGGGGCACTTCGGCTTATACCCAATCATCCTGGGTCCACACCTCCTTGGAGACGCTTGCTTAAGATGTCAAAGTATAAGTCTCCATGACCAAGATGACTTGAACACCGCAAGTCAAAGGAACATCGTACTTAAGCTGCAATAAGAACTTCACTGACATATCTATATGTAGACTACCATATGAAGTTTTACAGCCAGTCACTCTAATGAACTAGTTCCCTTAACTAGCATTCATGTTTATCTCTGGAATCTCAATGTCACCAGCCAGTGAGAATCAGCTGATTAGAGAATAACCCATGCTAGTCTCAACAGAATTGATAGTGTCCGTATTTATCAATTCATCGACTAGGGACAATTTCAATACTTCACAATTGCACATGTAGAGATAATCACTAGTTGTGAATTCATCACAAATTCTCTCATGCTGTGAATTGTATTGCGGACATTCAGTAAATGAGTTTAAGATCTCAATCAAATACACAAACATGTATACTCAAATAGTGAATATTCATTTATTAAAATAAATGATTACAATCATAAGGCGATTGCCTTAGGACACTTCTCTCATATCACTAACAAACTCCCACTTGGCCTAATGCCAATCGCTACGGTACCCAATACCACAGGCTCTAACATGACCCTCAAACTTGCTTTGAGGCAAGGCCTTAGTTAAAGGATCCGCTAAATTCCTTTCAGTGGGAATTTTCTCAATTTGTATATCATTCCTACTTATAATCTCTCTGATCAGATGATAGCGGCGAAGCACATGTTTGGATCGCTGATGAGACCTTGGTTCCTTCGCTTGTGCAATAGCTCCATTGTTGTCGCAGTAAACCGGTATTGCTTCATCAATGGTTGGAACCACACCAAGTTCTGAGACAAACTTCTTGATCCAAACTGCTTCCTTTGCTGCTTCCGAAGCTGCAATATATTCCGCTTCCGTGGTAGAATCCACTACGGTGGCTTGCTTGGAACTCTTCCAACTTATTACGCCTCTATTCAAAATAAATACGTATCCAGACTGAGATTTGGAGTCATCCTTATCTGTCTGGAAACTAGCATCTGTATACCCACGTATTACCATATCACCTTCTCCATATATTAGGAACACATCCTTAGTGTTTCTTAAGTACTTGAGAATTGTCTTGATAGCCGCCCAATGATCCATTCCTGGATCAGACTGGTATCTGCTTGTGACGCTCAGAGCATACGATACATCGGGCCTAGTACATAACATAGCATATATGATAGATCCTATCGCGGATGTATAAGGAATCTTATTCATGCAAATCGTCTCGTCTTCTGTGCGTGGACACATAGACTTCGAAATGTTGATCCCATGCCTGATGGGAAGGTAACCTGTCTTGGATTCCGACATGCTAAACCTTTCTAGCACTCGGTCTATATATGTAGACTGCGAAAGACCAAGCAACCGTTTTGATCTATCTCTATAGATTCTAATCCCAAGGATATAGGTTGCTTCTCCCAGGTCTTTCATGGAGAAAGTTTTGGACAACCAAATTTTAACTGACTGTAAGACTGATATATCGTTTCCTATAAGTAATATGTCATCGACATATAACACTAGGAATACGACTGCACTCCCACTAACCTTCTTGTACACACAAGGTTCGTCAGGATTTTGTGAGAAATCAAACTCTTTGATTGTCTCATCAAAACGGATGTTCCAGCTCCTGGATGCTTGCTTTAGTCCATATATGGATCGTCGAAGCTTGCATACTTTGGTTTTATTAACCGATGTGAAACCTTCAGGTTGTATCATGTATACATCCTCAAGCAGGTTTCCATTAAGAAAAGTTGTTTTCACATCCATTTGCCATATCTCATAATCATAATGAGCTGCTATGGCCAGGAGCATCTGAATGGATTTAAGCATAGCTACTGGCGAATAGGTTTCGTCATAATCAATTCCTTGTTTCTGACGATATCCTTTTGCCACTAATCTAGCCTTAAAGGTAACAATATTACCTTCCATGTCGGTTTTCTTCTTGAAAACCCACTTGCACCCTATGGGCTTAATCCCTTCAGGTGGGTTAACCAAGTCCCATACTTGATTTTTGTACATGGAATCCATTTCGGACTTCATGGCTTCAAGTCATTTATCCCTTTCTGAATTTTTCAGAACATCTTCATAACTGATAGGTTCGTCATCGTTAATGAGTAACACGTCGTTCGATTCACTTATGAGAAATCCGTATCTCTCTGGAATATTGCGTGTCCTATCAGACCTATGAAGAAGTGGTGTTGTTTTAGGTTCAACTGATAGCTCATCATTATGAGTTATTGGTTGTGGGTCTAGATTAGGTGTCTCTGTAATGTCTATTGGAGTTTCTTGAACTTCTTCAAGTTCAATGCTACTCCCACTGTTTTCTTGTAAAAGAAATTCTTTTTCTAGAAATACAGCATGCCTTGAAACAAACACCTTTTGTTCAAAGGGATGATAGAATTGGTAACCCTTCGTTTCCTTAGGGTATCCAATTTGTCTGATATAGTCCGCTTTACATAAGCAGGACAACCCCATATCTTTAGGTGAGATAAATGAGGTTTCTTACTATTCCACGTCTCATTTGGAGTAGTAGAGACTACTTTGGTCGGAACTCTGTTTAGTAAGTAAACAGCTGTCTTAAGCGCATAGCCCCAAAAGGATTTTGGAAGAGTTGCATGATTCATCATAGATCTAACCATGTCCATCAAGGTTCGGTTACGCCTCTCAGATACACCATTATGCTGTGGTGTATATGGCGGAGTCCATTAAGACAATATCCCATTGTCTCTAAGATAATCTTGAAACTCTTGACTTAAGTATTCACCACCCCGATCGGATCGAAGTATCTTAATACTTTTGCCAAGCTGTTTCTCTACTTCACTTCTGAACTCTTTGAATTTCTCAAAAGCTTCAGATTTGTATTTCATTAAGAACACATACCCGAATCGTGAGTGATCATCAATAAAGGTAATGAAGTAGCTATAGCTTCCTTGTGCAAGAGTTGGCATTGGTCCACATACATCAGTATGTATTAGACCAAGCAATTCTCCCATTGGTTTACCTTTTTCGGAAAAGGGTAATTTGGTCATCTTGTCTTTTAAGCATGATTTGCATGTATCAAATGAACCGGGTTCAAATGATTCCAGAATTGCACATCGGTGTAATTTGGTCATGTGTTTCTTACTTACATGGCCAAGACGACAATGCCACATATAGAAGTCTATTTGATTATCTTTTCAAGCACGTTTGTTGCTAACTTCGATATTGAAAATATCACCGGATAAATCTAACGTGTAGATACCATTGCATAAAGTTTCGGTCCCATAAAGAACACCATTTAAAGTTATGTAACAGCAATTGTTACTAAAAGTTAAATGATAACCCTTTTCATTCAAGCATGAAATAGATACAATGTTCTTTATTAACGAAGGAACAAAATAACAATTATCCAATTCTAAGACAAGTCCAGTAGGGAGCTTTAGAAAATATGTTCCGATGGCAACAGCAGCAATCTTTGCTCCATTTCCAACTCGCAAATTCGCTTCTCCCTTGATGAGTCTTCTTCTATTCCTTAGCCCCTATATGTCATTACATATATGTGAGCTACACCCAGTATCAAGTACCCAGGTGTCCGAGGAAATAGAGTGATTCAATAACGAAGATAACTGAAGAGGATGGGGCATCGGATGCCTTCTTCTTCAAGGACTCAAGATAAACCTTGTAGTTTCTTCGCCAGTGGCCCTCCTTGCCGCAGTGATGGCAAGTGCCTTTTGGTGCCTTTTCAATCTTTTTGACCTTTTTCTTCCTTCCCTTATTTTGTTCTTTGGGCTTCCTCTTAGAGCCTTTCTTTGAGGAATCAACTAACAGTACCGTCTTCTGATCCTGCTTTACAGAAGGCTCAACAGTCTTCAGCAGGTTAAGCAACTCAGGAATGGTAGTCTCCAGTTTGTTCATCCGATAGTTCATCACAAACTGTGAGTAACTCTTGGGCAAACAATGCAGAATTAAGTCAATACTTAGTTCGTGATCCATTACAAATCCGAGTGTGCCTAGTCGCTCAATGTACCCCAACATCTTCAACACAAACTGTGAAATAGAAGTGTCTTCCTGCATCTTAGAGGTGAGAGGAGTCTGGAGACCTCAAACCTTTCGGATCTCGCCTGCTCGTCAAACAGCTCATGAAGATGGAAGACGATGGTATGAGCATCCATATGCTCATGCTGCTTTTGTAGCTCAGGTACCATATCGGCCAGTATGATGCAACTCGTAAGTTCAGAATCGGCCACATGTTTCTGATAGGCCACTAACTGGTCTGGAGTTGCATCTTCAGGAGGATGGTTGGGAAGTTGTTCTTCAAGGACATAAGCAAGCTTTTCTGCCTTGAGGACTATCCTCAGGTTTCAAAGCCAGTCCATGAAGTTTGGCCCAGTCAGCTTATTGGTGTCCAAAATAGAACACAAATTCAGAGAAGACTTGATCAGGTGATTATCCTAGAAATACAAATTAAGGTTATGTGATAAGAATGATAATTAAAGAATGGATCAATATACATTAATTAAATCCTATTTATTTTTCGAATTGAATAACCCTTTTTATCAATTCGGGAGATCGTAGGAACATCTCCAAATAGGTTGATATCCAACCATAGATAAGAACAACCATGGCTAGAGTCCATCATGTTATTCTTAGCTATGAAGGTAGGTAATTATACCGATTACATATTATACATATGTAACTATCACATTATGCTATCAACTAATTGAATGTTTGCATAAATCATTGGGTTGTTAACTCATTAACAAGTATGCAACAATATACATAGCACCCAACTGCACCTCTCTTTACATCGACCTTGGCTGTGGCACAACAAATCGATGCTCCAAGCTTAAGGCTGACCCATTAATCAAGAAATAGTTTTAATATGGTTGGAGCTCATTCAATCGTTTAGTCAGGCTTGGATGTGTCCAACAACCAAAACTAAGGATTGACCTCTGACTCCAACTATATTAATCATAAACTAATTCCATGGTTTGAACATGTTGAGGTTCAAGCCGGGCATGGATGTGTCTATCAACCCAAATGAGAAACAAAACTCCGATTCTAACCATATTAATGGAAGGTGTTGACCTTAATATTTTGTAAGGGGTTTTGGGTCTCATCCTTTTCTTTTATGCACATTCATGACATATAATTATGTCATGTTCAAACGATTTCCTTAATAAAATATGTATGTGACTTAATTTATCAAGTCTCATTAATTGAATTAGGAACCGGATTTTCTAATTCTAATTTCATACTTTATTTAAGGAATTGTTTTGGGAAACAATTTCCTGAATTATCATAATCAATTTCGGAAATAATATGTTTAAGACTTTGATTTCTCTAAATCAAATCTTATTAAATTAAGAGACAGATTCCCTTAATTCAACCACATATTATTTTCATGAAAATCTTATTTAAGGAAATATACTCTATAGTAAACAATTTTCCTAATTAATTTTGGAGATAATAATATATAAGAGCATCACCTCATCAATCAAATAAGGAAATTATCGTTTGAGAATCACCTCAAAAATAATTTTCAAGATTTGATCACATATTTTATTTATGGAAAATTAATATCAATAACTTAATTTGGACGACTCCCCGAGGCTCAATCCAAAATAAGCAGTTGACAGTTTAAATTCAATTTAGGAAATTTAATTATAACAACTAACTTTAAATTGGACGGCTCCCCGAGACTCAATCCAAAATAAAGAATTTTGTAAATAATTTAATTTTCAATTATAATTTTAAATGCCAATTAATATTCCCATAATTTGTCTAGACTTTCTTGAAAGAAAGTGTCCAAAATTTTAAGCTTTCCATAAATGGAAAGTTTCCAAAAATAAAAGATTTTCAGAATAATTGTAAGTTTCTGGTACAAAGAAAACTTACGTTTTTCCAAAATTAGAAAATTTTCAAAATTGGAAAGTTTCCAAAAATGGAAAGTTTTCACAATTATCATAAAATTTCAGAAACAGAGATATTTCAAAAGTTTGCGAAATTTCATGAGGATTTACAAACTTTGAAATTCCTAAATCAAAAATTTACCATAATTGGAAAGTTTCCATAATTGGAAAATTTTCCAAAATTGAGATCATGACAAAGCTTTCCGCAAAATAATTATATGATTATGCCGAACACAAACCTCGATTCTGATACCACTGTTGGGACTGGGTGCATGTTGACATGGATGCGGGTTCGTATTTCAAAATTAATTACGTGCAGCGGAAGGTTTAGCATAAATAATTTCTCTAAATCATTTAACCACACATCTAAGCATGCAAGTTTATCTTGTGTAGACATGATCATATATTTAAAATTTTACAGAAACATAAACTAATTTACGTATTACCTCACGTAACTCGAAGGAAGGGACGAGATCCAACCGTAAGCGTCCCTTAGAAGTGTTGATGCAGTCTGGTCCTGATTGTTGTTTTGGTGTTGACACCGATTTTAGTTTAGGTTGATTATGATTCTGATTATGATGATGATTAAGTCCTGATCAGTGATTAGGCACGGGTTGATTGAAATCCTAACCTGGAGGGTTAGGTGTGAGAAATCCCGGTGAGTGAAGCCGGGTCCTGGTGAGTGAAGCCAGGTGTTGAAAAGTCCTAATTCGGAAGAGGTGGGTGAAAAGTCCTAGCTTGGAGGGCTAGGTGAAAAGTCCTAACTTGGAGGGTTAGATGCAAATTCCCAACTAGGAGGGTTAGGTGAAAAATTCTTAGCTTGGAGGGCTAAGGTGGATGAAATCCTAGCTTGGAGGGCTAGGTTAGAGCCCCTGGATCGGTCTGGTGACCAATCAGGGAGTTGGCACGGTGCTCCTTCGTGGATCGGTCTAGTGACCAATCCAGCGATGACTGATCGGTCTGGTGACCGATCAGGGAGTATGTGTTTCACTCACTGCACAGCTCCTGATCGGTCTGGTGACCGATCAGGGAGCCCACAGTGAGTTGAGTTCCCCTGCTGATTTGCTCCTGATCGGTCTGGTGACCGATCAGGGATACTATTCAGATCGGACTGGTGAATGATCATTTGTCGCAAGGTTCTCACTATGACAGATCAGGATGACTCCTGATCGGTCAGGAAGCTGCCTGATTGGTCTGGTGACCGATCAGGCTGGAGCCTGATTGGTCTGGTGACCAATCAGGAGTGTGCAGAAGACTGCTGGATCGGTCTGGTGACCGGATCGGTCTAGCGACCGATCAGGAGCAGAACATTAATTCAAATACGCTGTCAAAAGTTTCTGATCGCGTCTATTTTCACTGTCGATTCTCTGCTACTTGCTTATTTCATTTGATATGCATTGCTAAGCCTCTGTTGGAGTGTGCAGGTGATAACAGGTGATTCAAACACTCAAGGAGGGTCAATGGAAGGCTTTCCATGGAGCAGGTTTGGATCTATTATGTTTTCAGGTCTCAACGGCGTCTGGCGCAACTGGCAACTGATGAAGGCGCGGCTGGCAACTGACGGAGGCTCAGCTGGAGGAGTGTCCAGTGGACTGAGTGCTCAGAGAGGTCAGTGAGTCAGGGTGTGAGTCAGTGGTGCTGATGGAGCTGGCGTCGTTGTGCAGGAGCTTAAGAGACGAAGCTGGAAGCAGAGGAAAGAAGGCGAACTAGACAGAAACTTGGGAAGTTTGGCTGGGCTGTGTTCGTGCTCTCTGTTGCTTTGTGCTTAAGCGATCTTGTTGCATTCCTGTGAGAGCTTTGTGAGTGTTCCTTCTTGTGTGATCTCCTGTACTCAAGTTCTATCATTCGTGAGATCTGTGGAGAGGTTTCTCCACCGAGAAGGAGGATCTATCTTATCCGGGTTCACCGGTGCTTGATCTGCTGACGATCAAGGGATCGCCCACCTTACGAGCACGCCAAGGAATAGGGGCAAGTTATCCCCGAACCTTGTATATCGAGGTGTTAGCGTCGGTTTGCTTTCCTTTTGTGTTTTGCTTGCTGTTCTTTATTTCTGCTTCTGTGTTTTTGTTTCCGCTGCTACTAATCTGATCACGCAGAAGTATCAAAGAGCAAGAAATTGTGTTTGGCTATATTCACCCCCCCTCTCTAGCCATCCGGGATCCAACAAGTGGTATCAGAGCTTGGGGCTCTGTTCACGGCTTATCATCCGAGAGCTTACAACAAGATGGCTGGAAGAGAAGGATTAAGCACAAACCGACCTCCATTCCTCGACGGCACTGATTTTTCATATTGGAAGTCAAGAATGAAGTTTTACTTAAAGACAAACATGAGTTTGTGGTTTGCTGTCAAGGAGGGGTTTTCCCTTCCAAAGGATAATGAAGGAAAGGAGCTTGAGTTTTCCAGGTGGTCGGCTGAGCAAATCCGAAAGGGTGAAGCAAATGCCAAAGCTGTGGTCACCTTATAATGTGGGATGACCAAAGAGCAATTGATCAAGATTGGTCCCTTCACCTCTGCCAGAGACTTGTGGAACAAACTCCTTGAGCTCCATGAAGGAACTCAAGACACCCGGACAGCCAAGAAGGATCTCCTTCACAGCCAACTCCAGAACTTGACAATGGGAGAAAATGAAACTGTAAGTATGCTTCATTGTCGATTCAAAGAAGTATTGAATGGTCTCCACTCCATTGGTGAAGAGGTAGAAAACCGAGACCTAGTGAGGTATGTCCTTAAATCATTTCCTAGGAATGGCTTGTGGTCATCCATGGTGGATGCTTACAAGGTTTCCAAGGACTTATCTTTTGTTAAGTTAGAGGATTTCTTTTGTGAGATGGAATTACATGAGATCTCTAACCAAAGTCTCAAAGAGAAAGGGATTGCTTTAGTGGTAGGTGACAACAAGAAGAAGAAGGAGGAGAAGAACACTCACTGTCACATGGCATTCATGGCACTAGAGGACTCGAGAGAAGAAAGTGATAACGAATCAAGCTCCTCAACCGCGCCTTCATCATCTTCGGATGATGAAGAGGTAATCTCTCTCGAGTTGGATAAGTGCTATAGAGCTATCGCATGTTTAACCAAATTGTTAAAGAAATCTAAGAATAAGGTTAAGTCATTGAAGTTGGAAGTAAAAGAATTAAAATCCTCTAAGGTTGAGGATATTAATGACTTCCATAATGAATCCCTTGAGAATGAGAATAAGATCTTGAAGGGTGAATTGAAAATCTCAAGATTGTTCTTGAGAAATTTTCAACAAGCTCCAAAACCCTAGACATTATCTTGAACTCCCAAAGGGCGGTTTACAACAAGGCCGGTATAGGTTACCGACCTAAAGAACCGACCTTTGTGTCATTAATGTCTAGAACACATTTTAGATCATCAAATGTTCCTAGGGTTAAAAAGAAAATGACTAAGGCATGGGTGCCAAAGTCTTTGATTGAAGGTTCTTTAGGTCCCAAAATTTGGGTACCTAAAACCTCTATCTTTAGAATTGTATAAGCATTATTTGAGGGGGAGCATCTATCAACATGGGAGGTTGATATTTGGTGCTCCAAACCCATGACCAAAGGCAAAATTGTCATTCACATTGATGGTTATGGAAAATTCGAATTAAATGCTTTAAGCTCCATTGTTTTAGATCTTATGACAATATAATTGTTAGTAATATGAGAGAAGTATCCTAAGGCAATCGCCTTATGATTGTAATCATTTACTTTAATAAATGAAAATTCACTATTTGAGTATACATGTTCATGTATTTGATTGAGATCTTGAACTCATTTACTGAATGTCCGCAATACAATTCACAGCATGAGAGAATTTGTGATGAATTCACAACTAGTGACTATCTCTACATGTGCAATTGTGAAGTATTGAAATTATCCCTAGTCGATGAATTGATAAATACGGAAACTATCAATTCTGTTGAGACTAGCATGGGTTATTCTCTAATCAGCTGATTCTCACTGGCTGGTGACATTGGGATGTCCGAAAATAAACATGGATGCTAGTTAAGGGAACTAGTTCATTGGAGTGACTAGCTGTAAAACTTCATATGGTAATCTACATATAGATATGTCAATGAAATTGTGGCTCAAATATCCCCTCATCACCAAACACGGGGACCGTGGCTCAAATATCGAAATTGTGGCACCGATAAGGGGGGCACGATCGGGCGACCTATGGCAAGATAAAAGGTAGTTCAACCCCTCCGGTAAGGGGGTTACGATCTCTGATCTCGGCATATTTCTTTTCTTCGGTACCATCGTTCGGCCAACCTACTAACTTGAGCGTCGGAGTGGACTCCGCCAGACCCTAACCGGTGTGTCCCTTAACGCTTGTGTTACTCTCGTAGGATTCTCTCGTTACTCGATGACATAGCAACCTCCGCAGGGGCTGATCCTCAGTGACCATCATTGACGACTCTTTCCGGAACATTACGTTTGCATTCATAGGGGTATTTTTGGAAAGAAAATTATCATATACATTTGAATCTAAACTGACAACAATATTTCTACAAGAATTAAAACTTTGTACCTTTGTTACCTTTTTCCCATTTCCTGACATTTTGGACTCGGTTATCCTCCAATCTGGACACTGATTCTTGTAGTGCCCGTAGTTTTGACACTTAAAGCACTTAATGTGGCTTTTGTCCCTCTGGGCTCCTAGTGCTGGTACCTCCGTTATCACCGGTGGTGATGTATGAGTCATATGAGTATGATACTGATTTTTATAGTGCCCTCTCTCCCTGCACTTGAAACAGATTATATGAAATCTAAAATTAGACATTATAAAAATATACCTTTTCACCCTTGACTCCCCTCAATTCATAGCCTTCTTACTCCTTCGACGGTGAGACCGATCAGAGCCACCTGCTTTGATACCAATTCTAGGATCGGTGGCATCGATAGAGGGAGGGTGAATATCGACTCGTAAAAATTATCATCAGATCTTCGTTGATTGTTCGCTTAATGTCAAAGTTGTTAGTAGCAGAAGAATAATAAAAGTAAAAATGAACACAACAGGAACACGCGGGATTTACTTGTTCCCAACCCCCCCAAGGTCAGTACGTCCAAGGCCTAATTACGGGTAGTATCCGTCCACTAGTGGCCTCCTTTTTAGAATTTTTGGAGGCAGAGAAACTCATCTTACAGTTGAGAGTACAAGCAAAACAATGATAAAGAATTACAATTTATAACTAAATGCAAACCAAAATGGAAGACGACGACTTCGATCGATCTGGAACTCTGAAGCATTGCGCACTTACTCCTAGAGCCTCCTTGGTCGTAAAGCTTCGTCAAAGCGATTTTCTTCTGCACTGAATGAGCAAGCGGATGTGTGAATTGATGATCTGAACTGCTGCACTCGACCCCTTTATATAGTACTTATTCAGGTGCCCTAGTTGCGGTCAAAATTTGATTCGAACTGGCGTACTCGACGTAGAGATAAGGTCTGCATCCCAGGTGCCTGTGAGCTATTCAGGCGCCTGGGAGTCACTCAGGCGCCTGGGAGGCCTTTCCCAGGTTTCTTATTTTCTTACGTTTGATCTCCTATCTTGCCTCCAACTCCAGGTTTCTACAAGACAAACAAACACAAGATAAAACAAATAATCCTTAGCCTTAATGATTGACAGTCAAAGTTGTCTGGTTCTGACTTTGAATTTCAAATGAAATCCAAGGTCAAACCAATGCCTACTATTCCCTTTCCCGGGGAACGCGTCCTCCCCTACTCCAATCTGGAGAAGTTTGCCAACCCGGACCTCCGGTTAGATTTTTTTCTTGGCCTTCGAGAATCCAGAGCTCGACGACGTTCGACCTCGACCCATCTCGACTCCTATCCGCAATCCTCGCTAGGCAAAGTCTTCTGCTCGGTCCCCCAGATCAAGTCTTCGTGCTCAGCTTCACTTGCCAAGTCTTTATTACCCGATCCCCGACCAAGACTTTTGCTCAGCCTCCGAGAATCCAAAACTCAACGACGTTCGACCTTGACCCATCTCGACTCCTGTCCATGATCCCCGCTCGGCAAAGTCTTCTACTCGGTCCCCCGAACCAACCTTCATGTTTAATTTCCCAAACCAGGACTTCGGTGCCCAAGCCTCGGCCAGGACTTCGTGCCTTGATAAGGACTTCTTTGCTAGTCATCTTAATCTTGACTAGACTTCTTTTTGTAAAACATCAAGTCCTGTTTGGCTTAGTCCAAATGTGTTTTATTACTCTGCCAAACATCAAGTCTTGTTTGGCTTATCTCTTGGTCAAACTGACCAACCCTAGGTTTTCTGCCAAACATAAGATCCTGTTTGACTATCCCTTGTTCTAACTGATCAAACCATGGTATATTGTCAAACATGTCAGATCTAGGTTTGATCACCCTGCCAAACATCAGGTCATATTTGGCTAACCTTTTGGTCAACCTAATCAAACTTGGGTTTACCCTACTAAATATTAGGTCATGTTTGGCTTATCCCTTGATCACTTTAACCAGACCTTAGTATATTATCAAACATCGAAACACTAGAGGTTGACTGTTCAAACTGATGCTCTTTGCACCAACACATCTTAGGGGTGAATATCATTAGAAATCGATCAAAATGGCTTTTAGTTTTGTCTCAAGAGACTTATATTACTATGATGTTACAACACTTTAATATGTTAAATTGCAACATTGAACAAACTCCTATAGTGAGAGATATTATTCTGAGCAAAAGTATATATCCCATGGCTCCTAATAAGATAGCTGATATGAAGAAAAAAATCATATGCAGTGCCATTGGTAGTTTAATATACATTATGTTGTGTACATGTCTATACGAAGGAGTGCGGTTCGTTTGACAAATTCCTACCTCTATATATATTTCTGAGATGTTTGGATTTTTCAAAACTCCGTAGACATGTAGAAGAGAAATGCTATCCCCACTCGGACCAAGACATAACTTTTACCAAAAGTTTAACTCCATTGCATTGCCGGAATCCATGTTGTATATTTGAAGCAGGTTGACCTCTTTGCTTCTCTCATGGTACAACCCTCTTCCTGCTGAACCCCCTTTCTCCTCAGTCCACAGAGACAAAATGTAGGATTGATGCCAATAGTTCATCACGGAAGAAAGGACTCACCGAATCGGGATCCCTAACTAATACTAAATATAATAGAAAAACTGTCTTTTCTGTATACTTTCCCCGGTTCCATTGCTAGCGCGGGCCTTACGCAATCGATCGGATCATATGGATATTCCTTCAACACAACATAGGTCATCGAAAGGATCTCGGATGACTCACCAAAGCACGAAAGCCAGGATCTTTCAGAAAATGAATTCCTATTTGAAGAGTGCATAACCGCATGGATAAGCTTTGTTAGCTATGTTGTTGACTTTTTCTAGTCAAACCCAAGATCAAGATATTGGAAAGCGGTGAAGAGAATATTCAAATATCTCAAAGGGACAACAGATTATTATCTCTACTTTCAAAGATCAAAGTTGTGTCTAAAGAGCTACACACATTCAAATTGGGCAGGAGACCTTGATGACAGAAAATCCATATCGGGTTATACTTTTTTGTTGAATGGTGGCTCGATCTCATGGAATATCAAAAAATAAGCTTGTGTTACATTGTCAACAATAGAAAGCGAATATGTGGCTTGTGAAGCGACTGTACAAAAAGCTATCAGGCTAAGAAGGTTCCTGAAGTATTTGAAGATTGTTGAGGATAGTGGGAGTCCTGTTACATCGTATTGTGATAATTAAGTTGTAATAGTTTTTTCCAAGGATCTCAAATATCACAGTAAAAACAAGCATATAAAAATTACGTATAATTATGTAGGGGATATTATGGACAAAAGAAAGATAGTCCTTGAGTATATCTCTACATGTGCTATGCTTATAGATCCTTTACTAAGTCATTGATTAAAGAGTCATTTCATGGATATGTGAAGTCTTTGGGACTTTGTAAAATGTAACACATTGTAAAGACAATCAAACATATGAAAGTGCCATGATTTATTTAGTGTATATATTGGTGTTTCATTTTGGATAAAGCCTCGATAAGCATGTTGGCAGGTTAAGATTGGTTCACTCACATGGACAATCAGCTCTATTATTAAGTATAAATAAAGATAAGACCATTACTTATAGGTCAGCTTATGTAGCTGTGAATGGAGGCATACTATTAAGTTAGGGTCACCTTGATTTTTATATCAAGATGAGATTCTTTATGTAATGATCAGAGTAAATGAATCCACCATTTACTAAATCTGCTAAAAGCCAAATTGAAATTCATAAGATGAATTTTGGTTTATATATTAGGTATATCTAGATCAAAAATTTGTATGATGTTAATTTTGAGAAAAACATGCATTCTTTATTTGCTAAAGAGAACAATATCGTAGTATGTTATTCATACCACATGTGCTATAGCGACATTAAGGGTAGTAGAAAAATAGTTCCTTGCTTCTCTTCTACGTAAGACCCTTGAGATTATAAGTTAATATCAATTTTATTGTAAGTGACTATTTAGTTGTCTGTTTGAAATTTTAATAAGTGTATGCTACTTTAGCATGTATCCTATTAGCTATGAATGATTCGGTCTATAGAGCATAACAAAGAAAGCTACTGATTGGAATGAATAGATTCAAGCTAAAAAGGAAGATTATGAGAGATTTATATCTTTAACTTTTATTCACGAGTCGACCAATTACATTCTTTCGTTGAGTACTTATTGTTGGTGCTGGAAGCACCTAAGTCAAACCTATGTTTTGATAATGGCAAAGGGTTCAGAAGTTAAGGTGTTAATGTGATCGAACAAGCTTACTAAGTGTGCAGGAAAAGTCCTAGGTACACTAGGCAAGAAGTCCTGACAAAGGGTTGGGCAAGAAGTCCTGGTCAAGGACTGGGCAAGAAATCCTGGAAAAGGGCTGGGCACCGAAGACCTGACCGGAAGTTGGGCAGAAGTCTTGGTCGTGGACTGGGCACGAAGACCTGATCGGGAGGATTGGACAAAAGTCCAACCGGAGGAGCCGGTTGGCAAAAGGTAAACTCTCCTGAGAGGAGTAGGTGAGGACGCGTTCCCCGTGCGAGGGAACAGTAGGCGTCGGTTCGACCTAGGGTTCTATTTGGGAAACCCAAAGTCAGAACCAAGACAGCATAGGTTGTAAATAATGGCTAACATATTTTACTTCTTGTGTTTTTAGAACTAACCTTGGTTACAGGGAACGAAGGAACGTGTTTCTGCAGCTGAGGCGCCTCAAAGGAGTGAGGCGCCTCACTGGGGCTAGGCGCCCAGAAGGATATGGGCGCCCTAGGTCAAGGCCAAAACAGAACCATCGAAGCAAACTGCAACGAAGCCTCTGGACCAAGTCAACTGAAGCGCCCGGGACCACACGGGCGCTCCCATCAGCCCAGGCACCCCAGTGAAGGGGATAAGCGCTGACCGAACCTACGGATAGGAGTTCGCGCAGGAGACGCCATGTGTCAGGCGCCCCCATCGACACAGGCGCCCTATGGCTGCTATAAAAGGGGGTTCACCCCCAAGGCTTCAAAGAACTTTGCTCACAACGCTTCAAGCACTTTCGCTCAAGTGCTACGCTCTGACAAGCTCCGACTTCGAGATTCCAACTCCGACAACGACCCTCTGCTCCGAACTTCGATCCACCTCGGGCGTCGATAAATTTAATTTATGAAAAGTGTTGCAATTTCAATTCCAATTCTATATCTGTACTTGAAGTTGTAAAAGATTTTACCAAATATTGAATTGTCCAACGTAAACGGTCAAGGACCATGGGCCTTGGAGTAGGAGTCGATCGCGACCCGAATCAAGTAAAACCAACTTGTGTTTGTGATTGTTTTGTTATTTTCGCTGCGTAACTGCTCTTGTTTTTCGAAAAATTCTAGATCGATATTCACCCCCTTCCCTTTATCGATTTTCTCCGATCCAACAAGTGGTATCAAAGCTGGTGGGTCAAACTTGGTGCAACCACCAGTTTGAGAGTTTTTTTCGGATTTACAAAATTTTTAAATTATTTAATCTGTCTCGTTAATCGAGGTTGGTGCTACACCACTCGATCATTTTTCGTTGCTATTAATTTCTTCCGCACTACTAATCCAAGACTCAGTCTTGGAACAAGTTTTTTGTTAAATTTTTATTAGAAAATATTAATGGCCATGCAAGAGGGATTCAGCACTGCCAGACCACCTCTTTTGAGTGGAGAAGATTTCTCCTACTGGAAGAGCAGGATGGAAATCCACCTGAAAACTCAGGTGGACATGTGGATAATCATCCAATCTGGCTTGGAGATTCCCAAGAACACAGAAGGAGTGGCACAACACTATTCTGAATGGGATGCCTCGTTGAAAAAGAAGATCGAGGCTGATGCAAAGGCAACCCAGACTTTGCAATGTGGATTGACCAAGGAGGAACTGAACCGGGTGGGACCCTTCAACAGTGCCAAAGAACTTTAGAACAAGCTGATTGAGCTGCACGAAGGAACTTCCGACACCAGGATCAGCAAAAGTGATCTGTTGCTGAATAGACTCTACACGATCAAGATGAACGAAGGAGAATTAGCAGCACAGCTCCATGCCAGAATCCAGGAGCTGGTGAATGGACTGTATACGATAGGTCACAAGGTCATAAACCGTGACCTAATCAGGTATATTCTAAACGCATTCCCAAGGAACACACTGTGGGCATCCATGGTAGATGCCTACAAGGTTTCCAGGGATCTTTCCAAAATTAAACTAGATGAACTTTTCTCTGAATTAGAACTGCATGAATAGACTAACTCTACTTTGGTCGAGAAAAGTATTGCTTTTATTACAGGAATACCTCAAGGAAAAGTCCCCAAGAAGAAGTCTCTACCAGCACCCGAGTTTGACTCAGACTCAAACTCAGAAGACAGTGAAGGGGATCGACCCAAGTTGGTTCGGCTAGCTTGGGATTACTATAAGGAGCTGAAGCACCAAACAAACAAAAAGAAAGCAAGCCGAAGAAAGGAAGATCCAGCTGAACCTTCAACAACTTCAAAGAGCAAGACTAATGTCACCTGCTACGAATGCAACAAAAAGGGACATTACAAGTCAGAATGCCCCAATTTGACGGAAACAAAGAAGGCACGAAGGAAGAAAGCTATCCAAGCCACGTGGGATGAATCTTCTTCTTCTAAAGAAGAAGAAGTCCCACACGCGAATCTTCTCACCTTAACCACTTCGGAAGACATCGACACCAGATCAGAATCGGAGCCAGACGACTGAAGGCTCACAATCTCGGAAAACGGGCAAATAACGGTAAGAGGTTATTCTGAGTATGAACTATCCAAATTAATTTGTTATTTATCTCGCAACTTGGCGAAAGCCAAAATCCGGGTCGAGTCCCTCCGACAGGAAGTAAGACTCCTGAAAGAGGAAGACGACTCGAGATCCTTGACTGAGAAAATTCAAGAAGGAAACTCCACTCAAGTTCAGAAGATTTAGAACAATTCACTTCGGGTTCCAAGGGTCTTGACATGATCCTTGGAAAGTAGAAGTTCGTTCTTAACCGATCTGGATTAGGGTATCGAACCAAGTCTAGGCAACATTCTTATTATGCTGTATTGAACCAACCTAGAACCCAAGTTCAAGCATGGGTCCCCAAGCTCTGTTTGAATAAACAAGCTGGACCAAACCAGTATTGGATCCCCAAGGATAAGATTCACATCTTGCCTAACCATTATCGAGGCTATAGTCCAGGGGGAGCCAATATAAAAACAATATTCATAATTAGATAAGTTTTTTTATTGCAATTTTTCTTTATTGCATGCTTGCTTGTTTATTTCCTTCTGCAAATCATCATGCTTAGACTTAGGACTGGTTAGACTAAGGACAAAATGACTTAATTGAAATTTGAAAAACCTAGTATTGGGTGGAGGTGAGATGATAGTACGTTAGGGAAACCATTCTGGTGGAACTAGCCGAAGCTACTGATCCAAGACCCAAACTAGTTAGACCAAAATCTTTTAAGAAGTAACTTGAAGATGAATTTTCAATAAAAGGTTTTGTCAAGAAAAGGGTTGATGATCCAATAAGGCTACGGCCAAAGAAGGCCTAATGCCTCGCCAAGACCTAGAAGCCAATTATTGAAAATCAAATTCACTTTACTACTTGTTAAATTTGAATCTAACATAAATTTCAATTAATCTTAGATTCAACACAATTTTTCAAAATAAACTTAAAACTTAATAAATTTTTTTTTCAAAATTAACTTAACCTTTGACCCAAACCTAAACCACACTTGAGCTCCTTCACCTTGACCTATTTGATTCACATGGAGCCAAGTCACTAAGCGGGAATCGGTACTGCTTAGTTAGTATTGATGATTACTCTAGGTTTACCTAGGTGAGGTTCCTAAAAACTAATGATGAAACTCTAAACCTGTTTATTGACTTATACAAGATAATCGAAAATCAAAATGATACCAAAATCAAAAGACTTAGGAGTGATCACGGGGGAGAGTTTGAGAATCAAAGGTTTGAGGAATTTGTAAAAATAATGGAAAATGAATTCGAAATGAGCTTAGTTGGTGAGCTCAATTTCTTCTTAGGATTGCAAATTAAGCAAACTAGAGATGGTAATTATGTTCACCAATCCAAGTATGCTAAAGAGTTAATAAAGAAATTTAAAATGGATAACTCCAAAAGCATAAGTACCACTATGGCCATAAATGTCAAAATTGATAGTAACCCTGAAGGTAAACCTATAAATCTTAAGCTATACCGAAGTATGATTGGAAGTCTACTTTACCTTACAGCTAGCAGATCTGATATCCTATTCTCTGTAGGAATGTGTGCTAGGTACCAAGCTTGTGCTAAGGAATCCTGTTGGGATCGGATGGCTAGAGAGGGGGGGTGAATATAGCCAACCACTTGCAACTTGAATACTTATAGCGAGTTCTGCAACTTAAATATCAGTAGCACAGCGGAAAGAGTAGAGAACAGATTATGCAGAAAATGTAACGGAAGCAAAACAAACACAACTAGCAAGATCGCTAACAAGGAGGGTTTACAAGGTTCGGGGATAACTTGCCCCTACTCCTTGGCGTGCCCTTAAGGTGGGCGATCCCTTGATCATCGGCAGATCAAGCCCCGGTTATCACCGGATAAATCAGCAACTTCCTTCTCGGTGGAGAAACCTCTCCACAGTGTGTTTCAAACAAGGATATAGTTTAAGCACAAAGAAACAACAAGAAGGATCTTACTCAAACACTTAGCAAGGACAAAAACACAGCAAGCTTCCCTGAGCTCCACCCAGTGGCGATCTCACGCAAGAACCCTTCTCCATGTCTTCCCACTATCGGACTCCAAGCCTCTTGTTTTCTCCTTCAAGCGCTCAAGTAAACGATGGTTGCTTCTCAATTGCTTGCTCAAAAGTGATGAAGATCGCAAGAACACAGCAGGCAAGTTGTGGAGAACTCAAGGCACGGCAAGAACAATAGTTCGCAAGACTTTTTTCCACAAAGCCATCCACCGCCCTTTTTGATTCTTCACATAGCACCAGGTGACAACATCTCTGTAGCTCCCAGCTACTCATCTGCCAACGCCAACCTCTACTGAGCTATCTCTGGACTCAC
Source organism: Boesenbergia rotunda (assembly GCA_024364735.1). Lineage (NCBI taxonomy): Eukaryota > Viridiplantae > Streptophyta > Magnoliopsida > Zingiberales > Zingiberaceae > Boesenbergia > Boesenbergia rotunda. The sequence goes on along the minus strand of JAGFNQ010001686.1, from coordinate 195,935 downwards.
TGAGCTCCCCTCAGTCAAGCTCCAGTCTCTGCTCCAGTCTGCAGCTCGCCGTTGCAACCTGAGATGGGAAAATGGACAAACCTGCTCCAAGGAAAGCCTCCATTGACCTCTCCTTAAGTGTTTAAATCCTCCCCTGTCACCTGTAGCTTGATCAGAATATTAGAGCAGCAAATCAACCAGCATATCAAATATCAGAGGAAAGTGGCAGTGAATCGGTTGTGTTCAGACGCGATCAGAGCATCTGACAATGCAATTTGAATTAAAGTGATAGGTCACCGGACCGATCAGAGAGCCTCCTAATCGGTCACCAGACCGATCAGGCTCCGTCCTGATCGATCCCCAACGCTCAATCAGAAATCGCGATTTCTTTGAGATTCTCCTGGACCGATCACCAGACCGATCCCAGGTCGTGGATCGTTCACCGGACCGATCCACCCTTATATGGGGCGATTTCTGAGTTTCGCAGGCTAAGCCCTCTGATCGGTCAACTGATCGATCAGGGTGTCACCTGATCGGTCAGCAGTCTGATCAGATCACCACCAGACCGATCAGGAGCCGTCCTGATCGATCTTAGTGAGAAGCCCGCGAAGCTGGATCGTTCACCAGAACGATCTGCACAGTGATCCTGATCGGTCAGCAGACCGATCAGAAGCAGTTCAGCGAGGGAACTCAACCTCACTGCTCGCTCCCTGATCGGTCACCAGACCGATCAGGAGCCAGTCAATGGGTGAAACGCATACTCCCTGATCGGTCACTAGATCGATCAGGAGCAACACAATAGGTTCCCAACCTCACTGTGTGCTCCCTGATCGGTCACCCGACCGATCAGTCATCGCTGGATCGGTCACCAGACCGATCCACGAAGGAGCAGCGTGCCAGAATCCCTGATCGATCACCAGACCGATCCAGGGACTCAAACTCAGCCCTCCAAGCTAAGTTTTCATTCACCTTAGCCCTCCAAGCTAAGGATTTTCCATCTAACTCTCCAAGTTGGGAATTTGCACCTAACCCTCCAAGTTAGGACTTTTCACCTAGCCCTCCAAGCTAGGACTTTTCACCTAGCCCTCCAAGCTAAGACTTTTCACCCAACCCTTCCGAGTTAGAACTTCATCCAACCTAGCCCTCCAAGCTAGGCACCTGACCCTCCAAGCCAGGACTTTTTCACCTAATTCTCCAGGATGGGAATTTGCACCTAACCCTCCAAGTTAGGACTTTTCACCTAGCCCTCCAAGCTAGGACTTTTCACCCAACCCTTCCGAATTAGGACTTTTTCAACACCTAGCCCTCCAAGCTAGGATTTCTCACACCTAACCCTCCAGGTTAGGATTTTTCCAACACCTAGCCCTCCAGGCTAGAATCCTCCATATCATGTCTAATCCTCCATCAGGACTTAATCATAATCATCATCATCATCAACCTAAACTAAAATCGTTGTCAACACCAAAACAACAATCAGGGTCAGACTGCATCAACAAATCCCACTTAGCAGCCCTAAAAAGAGTACTTAGGTACATTAAGGGCACCCTAAATGTAGTGATTTGGTATCCTAGGACTTCCACCTTTGAACTGTCAGGATATTCTGACTCTGACTATACTGGGTGCAAATTAGATAGAAAAAGTATAAGTGGTAGCTGCCAACTTTTAGGACATAGTCTAGTCAGCTGGTGCAGTAGAAAGCAACACTGTCTAGCACTATCTACAACCGAAGCAGAATATATTGCCTTAGAAGAGTGTGTGGCACAACTCTTATGGATGATTGATAATTAGCAATTTGACGGATAAATTTAGTGCATGTAGTGAGGGAATTTGAGGCTCTGGGGTACATTTGTTTATGAAATGATGCATAATTAGTAATAGGATGTATTTTCATTAGCTAATTAATCTTCTTGCATTTTTACAGTCATATTTCATTCTATTTGCTTTTTGGATAGCTTGTACATCATCGGATCAAAAAGGGCACTTCCAGGGTTAGGATGGATGCATAAACAAATGACATCGGACTAAAAATGTGTTCTGTGGATTCCCTGCTCGGTCTCCAATCCGATCAGGGAAGGTCTGATCGGTCCCGTGACCGATCAGAAGAGGCTGGCACAGAAGGACCCCAAACTTCAACTACTGATCAGATCTTGATCGGTCCTCAGACCGATCAGGGAGGTGCCTGATCGGTCATCAGACCAATCAGGGGTCATCCAGTCCAATCAGATGGCTTCCAGACCGATCAGTAGCTGTTCAGATGCAATCGGATGCGCTGGTCATCACAACACTCCACTTGGATCTAGCGACGATGATTGATGGAGCTTCATTGCAAATGATCTCAGCCACTCATCAGAGGAAATCAAGGGTAGAAATGAGGAGTAGAAAAGGGGGATTAGGGCAACCAAAGAGGGGATCGGATCTCATCCACAGGGGAAGGGAAAGAGGAGATGATGGAGGAAGGAAGCTGCAGTTTGACGGGTTTCTCTGAGGATTAACAGCTTGGCCGAGCCTTCTACTTCGACTCCACAGTCCATACCCTCCTCTACTCCGGCTGAGAAGCAATCAACTTTGTCGGAGCAGAGTTTCTTCCACCGGACACCAAATTTCAGCTTCCTTTTTCTTATTTCTTCTTGTTTACTGGCTGTAGAACATCATTTCCATTTCCTTTTCAGTTGCTTCTGAATTTTTGCATATTTTCCATCTTAGAACAGAAATCTCCAGCTTTGTTTCAAATTTCCAATTTAGCTTACTGTTTTACAGTTCATCTCTTATAGAAAATTGTCCATGTTTTCAATCTTTCCCTATTTGAATGCAAAGTGTTTGTGAATGGCTTAAATTGAACCTGTGCTTGATGCTAAAATGGATTGCCGTTTAGTTAGGATCTCTAGATAATCCCCTGCTGAAATTTCCTAGATTTAATTGTTCTTTTGCTGTCCAAGATAATTTAGTTAGCTTGATCCTTTAAATCTGAGGAGTGAGGACCATTAGGTAGAAGTTCGTAGCTAAGCTTAGTTGTTTTATTATCTGCAACCCTAAGAAATCATGTTTTGTCTATCCAGTTTTTATTTTTCTGCAATTTACTATTTTTCATATACCGAGAAAGTGTATGCATCATATTGGGTCCTTAAGAGACGATTCGGTTCAACTACTACTACATAATTGCTTGAAATGAGAAAATTAATTGAAACCGTAACGCGACAAATATGGTTATCAATTTTGGCGCCGTTGCCGGGGACCCTTTTTATGATGTTTGTTTATTTTTATGTCTTGCAATAATTCTGAATTTTCTAGTTAATTCTTGCATCTCACGAATTTTCTCCATTTGGTGTGCAGTGCATGACCAGGTCTTCATACTCCAGCTTGGTTGATTTTGATCCTGAGGTAGAAAGGACCTTCCACGCACAGAGGAGAGCTCAGCTAGAGATTTCTAGACTATCTACCAGCAGTGACCCTTTGTCAGAATTCCAGATGGCGAACAATAGAACTATGAGGGAGCTTGCAGCACCAGAGCTGGCTTTTCAGTGTATCCAGTACCCTATGTTGGAGGTTGATTTTGAGCTACGTTCCGGACTCATTCATCTACTCCTATAGTTTCATGGCTTAGCTAGTGAGGACCCCACTAGACATCTCCAGGAGTTTCACACCGTATGCTCCACTATGAAGCCACATGGAATTGCTGAAGAAGACATCAACCTGAGAGCTTTCCCATTTTCACTTGTGGATGGAGCAAAAGACTGGTGGTACACCTTGCCACATGATTTAGTTACTTCTTGGGCCAAAATAAAGAAAGCTTTCTTGGAGAAATTCTTCCAAGCTTCAAGGACTACTGCCATTAGAAAGAGTATCTGTGGGATCCAGCAGATTTCTGGAGAGACACTGTATGAATATTGGGAGCGCTTCAAGAAACTTTGTTCTAGCTGTCCCCACCATCAAATCAGTGAGCAGCTACTCATTCAATACTTCTATGAGGGACTTCTTCCCATGGACAGGAGTATGGTGGACGCTGCTAGCAGAGGGGCCTTAGTGAACAAGACACCTGAGGAAGCTAGAGAGTTGATTTCTATTATGGCAGCAAATTCTCAACAGTTTGGGAGTCGTCCGTTGGTGCCTAAAGGAGTACATGAGATCACAGGGCAGAATATGGAAGCTCAAGAGGTGAAGGTTAATCTTCAGGATTTGACTTCTTTCCTTAGGCAGATGACTCTCCTTCAGACTGCTCAGCAGCCCTCAGCTCAAGTAGCCCAAGCAATGAGGATTTGTGGACTTTGCAGTAGCACCTCTCATCCTACAGATTTATGCCCCCAGGTGCAGGTTCATGATGGATCTTATCTTGCAAGTCAAGTGGCGGCAGCAAATGCTTTTCAGTCCAAGCCTCAGTCTTTCCAACCTCAGCCTTATGGATACAAGCAGCCTTATAATCCCATGTCCAGCACATACAATCCAGGTTGGAGAGATCATCCTAATCTGAGGTATGGGAACACATTACATCAGCAGCAGCCTTATCAGCCACCACTTCCTGTTGCGCCACTTGCAGTCCAGAGACCACCAGGATTTTATGGTAGTCCATCTCCTCCAAGAGTTCCACCGGGTCAGCAACAAAAGCCGGAAATTCCACTTACTTTAGAGCCACTTCTCACTCATTTTCAGCAACAACATGATAGGAATGTCCAGCAACTCAACACTCAATTTCAGCAGCTTAGCACTCAGTTGAGCACTCAGATTAGTACTCAGATCAGTACCTAGATTAGCACTCAGATGAGCGCTCAGATTCAGCAACAAGAGAGAAATTTTCAGCAGTTGAGCACTCAGATTAGCACTCAATTTCAGCAGCATCAGAGGGACTATAGACAATATCAGAGTAGGACTGATGCTTCCATTCAGAACATGGAGCGACAAATTGGACAATTATCATTGGCCATCAGTCAGATACAAGCTCAAGGATCTAGTCAGCTACCTTCTCAGTCTATTCCAAACCCGAGGGGGAATGTCAATGCTATCACACTCCAGAGTGGACGGGTTACACAGGAGGCTTCTACCCCATAGACTCCTACAATACCAGAGGTTGATCTTTCGAGATCTCAGAGGGGAGTAGAGCCAGAGTCACTTCCACTACCAGAGTCACCCATTCAGTTACCTTTCCCTCAGCGGGCAGTTGGTCCAAGGAAGAATGATGACTCAGATAAGACACAGGAGTTTCAAGAGCTGATTGACATTTTTAGCAAAGTAGAGGTGAACATCCCATTGCTCAGAGTGATCAGACACATTCCCAAGTATGCCAAGTTTCTAAAGGATCTGCGCACTCACAAGAAGAAGATGAAAGGGACAAAGTTGGTCAGTATGGGAAAGAATGTCTCAGCTATGATCCAGCCAATGCCTCAGAAATGCAAAGACCCAGGGGTTTTCACAGTACCGTGCGTGATTGGAGACTGCAGATGCTATGCTAGGCTTAGGTCTATGCCTTGATTCAAGATGCTTTAAGTCAGTGCATCTGCAGTAATTGGGGCAATAATTATCAATTGAACAGCAATTAGGTTAAGTGTCAAGCTTAGAAAATCTAACTTGATCAAAACACTTAACTTGACTAACCCTAGCGAAAGATACTATTTATAACAGTTAGTAAGTAGCTAACCGGGTTAGACAGGACCCGAACAAGAACGGTTTAATTTGGTTTAGTCCAGTTTATGCTTAAACTTATTAGGGTTGGTTCAATACAAAACTTCATTTATTTTTTTTTGCTCTAATTTTTTTTGTTACAATTAGTATCATTTTTTTGATATATAGCAAAGGGGGAGAGAAAGGAAAGGATAAATTTTTTTTTCAAATTTTATCTCTTCTTCAAAAAGTAAAGCAAATAACTAAAGTGCTTAAAAGTACTTAATTGGTTCTAAGGGAAAATCTGTTTTCAGAAGTGTTTTTGGTGCACGAAGTTTCTTAAGAAAATTTTTTCTAAATATGAAAAAATTGAAAACCTTTTTGAAAATTTATCAAAGTATGAAAAACTTGAAAACCTTTTGGAAAATTTTTTCTAAGTATGAAAAGACTTGAAAAACTTTTTGGGAAAATTTTCTTACGAAAATTTTTTGGAAAATTTTCTAAGTGTGAGGAAAATTTTTTTAAAAAAGCATAGAAAGCTTGAAATTTTTTTAAGCACTAAGTCAAAATCTAAAGCACTTAGAAGGTTTACAAAAACCCACATATCTTTGAAAAACTCAGTGGGAGAATATTGATTTCAGGGGGAGAAAACTGAATGTTTTTTTAATTCTTTACTTATCAGTTTTTTTTTAAGTTAACTTTCTGAACCGTGTTACCATAAATCAAAAAGGGGGAGATTGTTGGTGCCGGAAGCACCTAAGTCAAACCTGTGTTTTGAAAATGGCAAAGGGTTCAGAAGTTAAGGTGTTAATGTGATCTAACAAGCTTACTAAGTGTGCAGGAAAAGTCCTAGGTACACTAGGCAAGAAGTCCTGGCAAAGGGCTAGGTAAGAAGTCCTGGTCAAGGACTGGGCAAGAAGACCTAACCGGAAGTTGGGCAAAGAAGTCCTGGTCGAGGACTGGGTAAGAAGTCCTAGCAAAGGGCTGGGCACCAAAGACCTAACCGTAAGTTGGGCAAGAAGTCCTGGTCGCGGACTGAGCACGAAGACCTGATCGGAAGGATTGGGCAAAAGTCCAACCGGAGGAGCCGGTTGGCAAAAGGTAAACACTCCTGAGAGGAGTATGTGTGGACGCGCTCCCCGTGCAAGGGAACAGTAGGCGTCGGTTCGACCTAGGGTTCCATTTGGGAAACCCAAAGTCAGAACCAAGACAGCATAGGCTATAAATAATAGCTAACATATTTTGCTTCTTGTGTTTTGGAACTAACCTTGGTTTCAGGGAATGAAGGAACGTATTTCTGCAGCTGAGGTGCATGAAAGGAGTGAGGTGCCTCACTGGGGCTAGGTGCCCGGATTGATACGGGCGCCCCAGGTCAAGGCCAAAATAGAACCATCGAAGCAAACTGCCACGAAGCCTCTGGACCAAGTCAACTGAGGTGCCCGGGACCACACGCGCGCCCCCATCAGCCCAGGCTCCCCAGTGAAGAGGATAAGCACTGACCGAGCCTGCGGATAGGAGTTCACGCAGGAGAGGGCACGTGTCAGGCGCCCCTATCGACACAGGCGCCCCTATGGCTGCTATAAAAGGGGGTTCACCCCCAAGGCTTCAGAGAACTTCGCTCACAATGCTCCAAGCACTTTCGTTCAAGCGCTACGCTCCGACAAGCTCCGACTTTGAGATTCCAGCGCTGACGACGCCCCTTTGCTCCGAACTTCGATCCACCTCGGGCGTCGGTAAATTTAATTTATGAAAAGTGTTGTAATTTCAATTCCAATTCTATATCTGTACTTGAAGTTGTAAAAGCTTTTTCCGGATATAGAATTGCCCAACGTAAACGGTCAAGGACCGTGGGCCTTGGAGTAGGAGCCGACCGCGACTCCGAACCAAGTAAAACCAACTTTTGTTCACGATTGTTTTGTTATTTTCCGCTGCGTAACTGCTCTAGTTTTTCGAAAAAATCTAGATCGATATTCACTCTATCGATTTTCTCCGATCCAACACTTATAGTATAATTGTGAATAATTATATTGAATAGAAATACTGAACATGCACTTGACTTAATTGTCATTACGAGAGATTAGAGATGTTCATATTGATATTGATGTAAATATTTTAATCTAGGGTAAAAACAAGTTGTTGATGTCTCAGATTTTTTCTATAGAGCGACTAGTAAAGTGTAACAGCTTTCTTAGCAATGAATGCTCAGTGTGCTTGCTATCGCATGAACCATTTCCCTAATGAATGAATTGAATGTTCTTATATGGTCTATGTGATTTGATTCGTATACGATATTTGTGACTTGACTCTTAAATAGTCTTTGTGGCTAATTCCTCATATGGTTTTTGTGACTTGACTCTTAAATAGTCTTTGTGACTAATTCCTCGCATGGTCTTTGTGAGTTAACTCGGACGAGTAGGAGATGATGGTAATGAGATTGTGGAAAATGTTGCCCACTTTTGATATGGGTAAATTATCATTTCAATCCTCTGGATTCCCATTATAAATAGGTGTCAAGTCATTCGTTGGAGAACACTTCATTCGTTGGGGAGAATGAGAGAAGGAAGTGGTAAGGAGAACATTCATGTCGGAGGAAGGGATTTGATTCGTGGACCATACGAGAACGTTCATCACTGTAATCTTCTTGTAGACGACAATAATGGTATTTCCTCCATCTTCAATTGCTCATGAAGAATCTACGAGAGATCACTGTAAGTGATTAATTGTTTAAGATTTTTTTCTAGATCATGCATTCAAAATAACAAAATGCTCATTACCACCAATAAACTAACCATGACTAGATCCAAAAACTCATGCTCATTTTCTTTAATTCCTCCAATGATTGATCTATCTAACCTACATCATAAACAATGAATCAAATGAATGACCATAAATCAAAATTCCAATAAGTTTCTAAGTTGACTCAATTCCATCAGTAGATTAATCAATCAGAAACACTATACAAAAAGGTTTTTGAGCTAACGTATCAACGAGTCACTCATACATTTTAGTCGACTAATAATATGTTGACTACAATCTATCTAATGACCGAGTCTATTTAAGTTGAAAGCTACCATCACTTGAGTACATATTCTCTCAACTCGCAACTAACACTTGTTGTCTTTGGCCATGTGACCTTTTTCAGTAAAGTTTTTTTTCTCTCAGATGCACTAAGTACATGACTCTCTTTCCACATCATTTTTCTCACTCCACTTACATTGCAACAATTCTAACTAAGAACAAAATGTTAATTTTTATAAAAATCTATGTCACATGAATTCTAAAATATAAAGAACTCACGTATAGAAAATACAAAAATAAGAAGATCTAATTTCATTGAAGATATGATATAATAATATGAAGCATAAACAAATAGTGACAAGGAACATGATTGAAGAGTCATCTTTATCTTTAGTGTCGTCCAAGCAATCAAAAATCCCTAAGCAAGACGAAGAAGTGAAAGCAAGAGGATGGTCTTCCAAAGGAATTAGAGGGTGACAGCGCCGCACAATTTGTTGTCAATGGAGAACAAGAAATTTGTTTAAGATGATGCCCTAAATCTTTAGGGACCTCCCCTTTATATAGGAAATCTAATTTGTTATCAACTCATAGATGATAACAGATTTGGCTAAAGGGTTATACACATTGAACCTGCATTTAATAATCTGAAATCCCAATAAATATAAATTAGATCATTTTAAAAGATTCAGATTGTATTTATATGTGCAACTTACAAATAAGCCCACCTAATAGAGATAATAATATCCAACAATCACCCACTTGGGTTATATGTGAGTTGTATGTTAAATACAAGTAAAATTTTAGCTGATATCAAATTTTATGGGTACAAGATACCCTTATAAATAATTTGGTCCATTAACTTCATTGGTATAGGACTAAAGAGGTCATAACTACTATATATGATCATAACACATCCCAACAGTAATCGCAATACCAATGTCATTAATGATATAGATCAAGATGCGAATGTATAGAGTGAAAATTATATGAAATGTGATCAGTAAATGTCAATTTCCAATTGGTCCAAAGTGACAAAAAAGTTTAATTATATTTGTAAATATCTTATGCTAAACTGCAATAGTAAATCATGATCCAAACTTTATGATTCCAAAAGAAATCTGTATCATCACTACTAGAATTTTTGCATTCAACAACACATAATCGACAACGATTTTTTGATAAAGTGTTGTCTTATGTCAATTTAACAACAGTTTTAGTATTAACCGTTGTTGTTGTTGGTCTGTATACATAAAAAGATAACAGTAATAACAAAATGTTGTCGTATGTATACTCAACGACAACAGTTATAAAATAACTGTTGTCTATAAGCGGGATTTACAACAACTGATGTGATAAACTGTTGTCTATTATGACAATAGACAACAGTTATATTAAACTGTTGTTGTTGTATTGTTGTGCTGTTCAAGCAATAAACAAAATCAACGGTGGATATCCAACTGCAAAAAAACCCCCTCCTCACACAAACCCCTCGCAGCCACGAGTCGATGCCTCTCCCCCTTCTTCATCGCCCGAGTCCAAGGAAGCCCCGAGAGCTACCATTTCGGCTAAGCTGGAACACCTGCGGCCCCTCATCTTCGTCTCTGTCCCGCAGATTCGACAGTACCGAGCCACCCGTGTTCCTGGCGGAGGCGCCGCCACACCTGCTGCCTCCCGCCTCTGCGAGAAAGAAACCCTAGTCCTCGATGTGGATTCTGTGTCCGTGAAGGAGTGCGAATCGGATGAAGAGCTCCTGGCCGCTGTTCGCCTGAGGATCCGCACTTTCTACGATGAGTTTTACAAGTCATCCGGCGGCGAGGTGAGCAATGCGTTCTTTCCTTCGATCTATTTCCTAGTGGTCGTTCCCTATTCGTTTTTTTTTCACGAAGAAAAAGGTTTGATTGGGCAATGAGGTCCCTATAGTGCTGATGCTATCTATTGGTTTTCAAGTTCTATTAGGATCAAGTTCGGCATCTGGAAGAAAGGGAGTTCCAAGCATTGAAAGACCGCATTGATGGTAAAAGAATAGGGTTTAAAAGAGCTGCTTGCATAAATGCCACTCTTCCATTATCACCGTCCTTAAGACATGCTGATGAACTTTATTCTGCTTGTAAGGTATGAAGATCATTCGGTGAACATGAATTGCTATAAGTGCAGTGAGCTAATTCTTATATATGTTCTATAAAATCAACTTCAATATCTCTAATGTTACACTGGTGGCTATAAATCAATGGTTCAATGTATTCATAAAAGGTGAATCTTCTATGTGCTAATCACGCTTCAACTTTGCTCATATGAAATCCATTCATGATTGAGACTCTTTTTCTTGAAATGTCGATCGAGGACTGTTGCTTGATGGAATTATATGTTTGAAACATCATAATGACTATGTGGGTAAGAACCTCAACTTCCCAACAACCTACATTTCAGGATGACTTACATGCCACTTCAATTAGATATATCTTAGACGGAATTTCCTAAGTTAAGCCTGATGTTCACAAAAAACAATGCTTTGATGTGACTTATTATATTAGCTGATTTTCTTCTCTTGAAGTTCGTCTTTCATACTTGTGCAAAATGGGAATACTTGCAATTGCACGGCCAATTGATGAAATTGCTAGGGATAACTAAGCTGCAATCTAAAATGGTTTTACCTTTTATACATTTTAAATATTTAATTCTTGCATAACCCAAAAAAGCTCTAATGAAAAGGTGATTATTTATTTGGTTATACTCAAGATTTCCCTTCTTGTATAGATAGATTAAATTTCGTATTCAAGGACCGTACTAGTTTCTGAAGACATTAAAGGTGTTGGTATTTTGTCTTTTAAGGTTTATGTTCCATTGATTTCATTACTTGGTCTCTTGTCAGTTATTCTCCTGAAATATTGATTTATGTTTTTTCCTAGAAATCAAAAAGCTTTTGTTATTTCTTCTTTCTTTGTAATGTATAAAAACACAGGATTATAATTTTTATTTAAATTTATAAGGTCACAGGACTTTTTTTATATAAATATGCAGTTTTCTCAAAATGGAGAAGAAAGAATAGTTGTGGCAACTCTAGATGTCAACCAATGTATCAAATTGGCTGATGAATTGACAGGAAAGCGTCCTAAGGTACATTCTGCTCAAAGCATATTTGGATTATACCTTCACTAAGGGTTTTAGATGCTCTTGTCTTTTATTACACAATGTGCATGAATAAGAGGTTTTCCTTTTCTCTAGCTATTTTTAAAAAATATTTTTCCAGTCTCAATTAGACTCTCGAAATTTCTTCACCATTTTCATTAATCTACATTCACGTGATTTAAGATGGATAGAAACATATTTTTACCCACTATGAATAACAAATTTAAGTTGTTAACTTTGGTTTACAACTATCGGATGTTGTTCGACCATTTATTGCACAAACAAGAACTCATTTCACTGCTTTTCTTGGTCCACATTACTTCAAAAGAAGGTTTAATTTAAGCTCTACTATTTCTATTATGTTCTGTTGTCCAACTACCATGGATTCTCTCTTGAAATGAGACAATATATTATACATTAAAGATCGTTCTTCCTTTTTTTTCCCAAAATTTAATCAATCCTCTCTTCCATTGCTGCTGTTATTGTATTTATACATGTTGATATTATTGATTTTTTTTTGTCTTAGTCATGATTGCATCCAAGGGCAACATTAATTTGCTGCCAAATGAAAACATGAACAGGTCCCGGGAGCTAGTCTGACGAGGGCATATCTAAGTAATGTGTGTGTTGCCAGTGAGCTGCAAAGAAATGGCTTGGGATATGCAATAGTTACCAAATCTAAAATAGTTGCCTACTCTTGGGGTAAATTTTCCTTGTGTTGGTTTCAATAATTCAATTCACCCTACGTTGCATCATTTCACTTGACAATAGATCTATTGAAAATAAGGAAATTTCAATTTAATGGCGGAGTAAGTATAAATATTTATTGTGTTTTGTAAAACGTACCAAGGATAATTTGCATTCCCCAATCCCATAAATTTAGATTCCTTTCAAGTTTAGTTTCATGTTTTATTGTGTTTTTTAGTTTGCTTCAGGTGCTCGGTCATCCATCACGAGGTTGCTACTTTGCCATCTAGAAACATTAATTATTAGTTGGCCTAATAAATCCAGCACAATTTGAAATTAATTTCGAGAGAGGTGCTGGGTGCTTTTAGTTTGATGCATTTAGTGCTTGCCTTGCATGACTTGGATATTCATCTTCCAGGAAATTTGCTTTGGTCGTTAATCAGTTCACATAGGTTAATCGACGAAAATATTCTGAGTGGCAATTTCACTAGTCACTTTTGAAGAAGCATATATCCAGAAAGCATCTGTTATTTTGAGGTTTATAGAATTCTTCTTGCTACCATGGATTTCTTTCATGCCTTGGGTCCCAGTCAGAAATCTGAACCATGACTTGAAATTTCTCCTATTCAACTGGAGAGAATGTGACTTATGTGACACCAATTTGATAAAATCGAAATTATTAGGATTTTTCAGAATACTTGTTAGCTATTATCAATGACATAAAGTGAAACAGTGTTATATATCTTTGTCATTTCATAATTTTCTTAAAAATGGAATCATGCTAAATCCACAATACACAGATGTACCTTGTGGTTTGTTCGCTTTAGTCTCTCTGTAGCCATAACTCAACGAGAACGCCATATATTTTCACCTTATTCGTTCTTGATTTTATTGCATCTCGAAATTTACTTACCGAAATTCGTACTATGTTTTCAGGCATAAATGATCTTTATGTTCATGTTGCCGTTGACAATGAAGCGGCAAAGAATTTGTACAGAAAGCATGGTTTTGTTTATGAAAACGAAGAGCCTACATGGCAAGCTAGATTTCTTGGCCGGCCCCGACAGCTGCTATTGTGGGCTGATCTTAGCCAAATTGACTTGTAAGACATTTTGGGTCTTAATACTTTTGGCATTTGTTTCAAATCCATAGACCATAGGTCTTCAATCAAGCCCTGAGTGATGTACTTCTTTTTTTTTTTGCCAACAAAGTTTTTTCAGATATTTCTTAATACTAGGGCATTCAAGGAGTTTGGTAATTTCCTTGAAATTTGATCCAACTAGGCTTTCTAATGTACCCATTTTGCAAATGGGTGGAAAATTACCAACCTAGATTAACAGTTGTGTATCATCCAAATGGAATCCCATCCCTTAGAGATCTTAGAAGACCAACAATAAAATACATAGCAAAATGTTCTCATTACAACTTTTAAACTGAATCTTTTTGCAACGATCCTTCTGGTATTTAACATTATTCCTTAACTTACAAACCCAGTAAACACTGAGCCACAAAAATCAATACTCATCTCTTTACATGTCATGCCATAAAAAATCAACAGCAAGCCCCCTGCTTTAGTCTCTGACTGTTGGTGAACAATTGGTAACACATGCAATGGTGAATAACTGACGTGCATATGCATTTTGGGATATCCCAAAAGACTGAGTTGAAATACTTGAAAAAGTCTTGTGTGTGCATGAAACATGCTATATCCCCTTCTTTGTGTGAGTGAGGACCATCTTGTAATGAAGACTTTGTCAATCTATCTGTCTTTGACGAGGTCTAATTGGTAGGGATTAATGAGAGTGTTCATCAAGGGTTTTATCCAGTTTGCTAGGACTGCCTCAATGAACTAATTGTATGATCGTATGAAATTAACATAAATATAAACACATTCATCCAATAGAAATTCCTTCAATACATTTTTTTTCAATATATTTTGGAGCTTCAGCAGTTCTGCCTAACATCCCTGATTGGATGCAATTCTTCAATATATTTTTTTTATTTGCCTAAACAGACACAGTTTGTGATTCAGAATATGATTCTGAATCACAAACAATCAATCAAGAACATGTGTCAGATATTTAATATGGTCGTCTGAGTATTTTCCTTGAAAAGTGGTTGCAAGGCTGTAAATGTCTAGATAAGCCAAGCTAGCAGTTTCCTTATAATTGCAAGTGCTGATACATGCATATCTTTTTTGTTTGTTTGTTTTTTAGTTTGTTATTTTTGTTGTTTGTTGATACATATCTTCATGGATCATTTTTTATTGGACATATGCATTTAATAGAATAACTAATTAGAGTGTTTGTTCTCTTTTTTCCAGCTGCAGGGACTTGTTCGTGATCATGTTTCAAGACCATTAATCTGACCTTCCAAGCTATAATTTTTGTGATTTGAACTTCATTGTAAGTTTAGTTGGGTCAGAATTATATATAATTTTAACTCTTGTAATTCGGGTCAGAAGATACTTTAGTGGTTTCGACTGTAGAAAGGTTTTTGGACAGAAGATACTTTTGTGGTTTCGTCTGTAGAAAGCTTGTGGTGGATCTTTATTGTAAATATGTTGATGATGTTTGATATATATAGTTTTTGTTTCGAGGTTTAATTATTGCCTTTTAATTGAAAATATAATGGAAATATCTTTGCTGTCAAATTGGTATGAAACTGTTGTGGAATAGTGCAAACGCACAATAGATTTTTTTAAAGCTAAACTATTGTTGTAGATAAACGGCGGCATACGACAACACAGTGATAAAACTGTTGTCGAATATAATAAAAGACAACGGTGAATATGGCATACGACAATGGTGATAAACTGTTGTTATTGATATACGACAACGGTTATAAAAACTGTTGTCGAATATAATAAAAGACACCGGTGAATATGGCATACGACAACGGTGATAAACTGTTGTTATTGATATACGACAATGGTTATAAAACTGTTGTCGAATATAATAAAAGACAACAGTGAAAAACTGTTGTGAAAATGTTGTCGAATGTGATATACGACAACAGTGGAAAACTGTTGTCAAACTGTTGTCGTAGACCAAAACGACAATAGTGATTCACTATTGTCGTAGACCCCCCCTTTAACAACATGGCCTTTAACAACAGTGGTATTTAGCCTACGACAACAGTGATTCACTGTTGTTGAATGCATTTTTTCTAGTAGTGCATATTTACAAACACCAAATACTAAACAGTAATAGTAAATCATGATACCATATATATTCAGAGTGTCTACCAAATAAATAAAAATTTCATGAATGTTTTGAACTTTAAGTACGTACAATAATCAAAACAAAATGTTTATCTTTATTATCATATATAGAACAATAAAATAAATACAGACTCCCACTATATGAGTTCTTCTTCCATAAGAAGAACTCTCATATCCACAACATACGTATGAAATACCTTAAGCACAAAGCCTTTAGTAGATCGATCAACATATAATTTGTGCTGATGTGCTCTATCATGATCTCACAACTCTGAACT
This sequence comes from Boesenbergia rotunda, assembly GCA_024364735.1. Lineage (NCBI taxonomy): Eukaryota > Viridiplantae > Streptophyta > Magnoliopsida > Zingiberales > Zingiberaceae > Boesenbergia > Boesenbergia rotunda. The sequence continues at coordinate 180,035 of JAGFNQ010001686.1, read as the reverse complement.
GTTTGTTTAATCGCTAAAAATTAGATGTCGATGTGCTTAGACTTCGATGTACTGCGATTGTTCTTAGCATAATGTTTTGTGACTTTATTATCATAATATATCCTTAGTGGCATGTCAATACCATTAACAATTTGCATTGTTGTGATGAAGTTCTATAGCCAAATCCTGTGATTAGATGCTTCATAGCATACTACCATCTCTGCCTCCATAGTAGAAGTGGCTACTAGCGTCTATTTGATGCTCTTCCAAGATATAACCCCTCTAGTAAGCATGAAAATATAGCCTAAAGTGGACCTCCTACTATCCAAACATCCAACAAAATCGAAGTCTGAATAACTAATCACCTTTAGCTGATCTGACCATGGATACATGAGCATGTGTCCTTTAGTTCTTTACAAATACTACATCACTCTCTTTACTGCTTTCAGTGTGACAATCCTGGGATACTAACATATCTATCTAACATCCCCACTATACATGTTATTTCTAGTCGAGTACAAACTTGTGCATATATGAGACTTTCCACTACTGACGCATATGGGAATTGTTGCATCTCTTTTATTTCAAGTTTAATCTGTGGACATTGCTGCAATCCAAACTTGTCACCTCTTGATACAGGTGTGTCACCAGGTGTACAGTTTTATATATCATACCTTATAAGCACCTTTTCAATATAGGCTCATTGTAAAAGTCCAAAAATGCCTCTTGAATGATCACAACATATCTATATGCCTAAAACAAAGGATGCTTCACCAAGATCTTTTATTTCAAATTTATCAGATAGAAATGACTTAGTTTGATGTAGTAGCCCCTTATTATTGCTCACAAGCAATATATCATTCATGTATAGAATAAATATAACAAACTTGCTCCCACTGAACTTGACATATATACACTGATCAATGGGGTTCTCCTTAAATCCAAATGAGGAAACAACTTGATCAAATTTTTGGTCCCAGATTCTGGGGCGAATCTAGGAATTCATCCCAGATTCTATGACGAATTACTATATTCGTCCCAGAATCTGGGACGAATCCAAGATTCGTCCCATAATTAAAATTAATTATAAATACATAAATTGAGTCCAAAACTCTACCTAGAGATATCGGAATTACACGAAATTGGTTCCTACGTGTTCGTCTACTTCTCCTGAATTTATAAGTGCTCTCAAATATAAATTTAAATATTTTGATCCAATATTTTTTATATTGATAGTTAAATTAAATATGTAAATGTATATACAGCTAATTAATCATGAGTTAAATATGAGTCAGAATTAGAAATTGATGTTAGAGAGATAGTTCTCGGAATGATACAAAACTACTTGTATGTGTTTGTCTAGCTCTCCTAATTATAAAAATGATATCAAACATTATTGAGGCTAAATTAAATATATTTAATTAATTAACATAAATTTTTTAATACTAAACTATTTAAAAAATTAAATTTGGATAAAAAAATCATTAGTTTTGATATATAAATTTAAATTTATATTTGAGAGCACTTATAAATTCAGGAGAAGTAGATGAACACGTAGAAACCGATTTCGTGTAATTCCGATATCTCTAGGTAGGGTTTTGGACTCAATTTATGTATTTATAATTAATTTTAATTCTGGTACGAATCTAGGATTCGTCCCAGATTCTGGGACGAATCTAGTAATTCGTCCCAGATTCTGGGACGAATCTAGGAATTTGTCCTAGATTCTGTGACGAATTACTATATTCGTCCCAGAATCTGCGATGAATCCAGGATTCGTTCCAGAATTAAAATTAATTATAAATACATAAATTGAGTCCAAAACCCTACCTAGAGATATCAGAATTACACGAAATCGGTTCCTACGTGTTCGTCTACTTCTCCTAAATTTATAAGTGCTCTCAAATATAAATTTAAATATTTTGATCCAATATTATTTATATTAATAGTTAAATTAAATATGTAATTAATGTATATACAGCTAATTAATTATAAGTTTAATATGAGTCAGAGTTAAAAATTGATGTTAGAGAGATAGTTTTCGGAATGATACAAAACTATTTCTAAGTGTTTGTGTTGCTCTCCTAATTATAAAAATGTTATCAAACATTATTGAGACCAAATTAAATATATTTAATTTATTAACATAAATTTTTTAATACTAAACTATTTAAACAATCAAATCCAGATAAAAAATCATTGGTTTTGATATATTAATTTAAATTTATATTTGAGAGGACTTATAAATTCAGGAGAAGTAGACTAACATGTAGGGATCAATTTCGTGTAATTCCGATATTTCTAGGTAGGGTTTTGAACTCAATTTATTTATTTATAATTAATTTTAATTCTGGGACGAATCTAGGAATTCGTCCAAGATTCAGGGACGAAACCTAGATTCATCCTAGATTCTGGGACGAATCCTGTAGTTCGTCCCAGATTCTGCAATGAATTTTGTGATTCGTCCTAGAATCTGGGACGAAAAGTATATTGGTTGCTAAATTAGGGATGAAAAAGATTCGTCCCAAAATAACTTTATATATAACATCCCATCCCTCATTTGGCCAAAACCCAAAACCCTAGATCTGAAATTGGGCGCGTGCATGGATTTGGAGCAGTGACACAGCAGGTACAAACTCTCCCTCTCTTGTTTCTTTTCTCACCTTCTACACCTCCGGTGGGCGGCGGCAGCGGGGCGCTGTCCGCGTCGTCCCGAGCCGCTGGCGTCACCGGCGTCACCCCCGAGCCGCTGCCGTCGCCGGCGTCACCCCCGAGCCCCCGAGCAGAGGGTCTATTAATATAGATGAGCACAGACACAAATTGGTAATTTATTTAACTCTCTCACTAATTTTTAATTTATATCAAATTATTTCATTATTTCTAATGGTGTTTTTTAGACTAAGGAAATGGGGAAGGAGCCCGTATTCATTGAGACTTTCACTCATGCTTTTACAAAAAAAGACAAGACTTGGAGTGGGGATAGAGCCAAATTAATAAAGGTTAGGATTAATTTTTATTTGATTTTAAAATATTATTATTGTCATTGTTTTATAATTTTTCTTATGACAACGCAGGACAAATATGATGAGTTAGAGCTAGCATTGATAAATTAGCAACCTAGCGAAAACACTGGCGGCTCTGAACCTTCTGTTGGCAACTGCATGAATTTATGGTTGGACGCTAGTAAAGAGTTGCTGGCATATCTTCCTCTTCTACCTCACGAGTAGTTTCTCCTGAGATACTTAGCTTGAAAGATGAGGTATCCCATTTGAAAGGTATAATATTCCAAAGAGATGAAGAAATGTCACAAAGGGATCACGAAATTAGAGAATTATGTCGGCAACAAGACATGATCATGAGACATCTTCAGTTAAACTCCTGCTCCAATGCAGAATCCTCCCCGTTCAGGTGATGATGGTGGCGACGATGATGTAGATCATGGTGATGATGGTGGCGACGATGATGTAGATCATGGTATTATTTTTGAATATTAATATTTGTTTGTGCAATTTTTGTTATTGTATGTTTTATTAATATTATTATTTTGTTATATGCAGCCGGTGCTAATTATGTTAATGTTAATTTTGACAAATGTATTTCAGGTCACTGAAGAGAAGCTTGCTGAAATATTTGGTAACTATGGACAGGTGAGTTTCTTGAATTTTGTCTATATGAAACAAGCTAGTATAGAGATCAATTGTTGTATCATATTCATACACATATCTCTCTATAGTTGTCTTATATGATTTTGTCTTGTTTTCTAGTAATTTTCCAAGTATTTCTTCCAACTATCAAGTAGAATGCCTTTATGGAATGATTACCTTCTTAGGCTCATAACTACATCTGATTTTTAGTTGGAATAATTACCTTCTTAGGCTCATAAGGCAGTGAGAACTTTCAACATAAATTCTTTCTTTTTTTTATCACTCATTTTTTTCCTTTTATTTCTTATGTACAACTGTATAAGAGTAGTTCTCAACCTATAGAATCTAGATCCCCAAAAGTAGTCAATTAGTGGAGTCATCCAATCAGGCTGGTTACTGCTAGTTAGAACAGCTACCACCTTGGTATCATCAACTGACGATACAGATTTGAACTCAACAAAGGTATAGTTTGGCTTGGACAAAACCACTAATTTAGCCAAATGATCAGCTAAAGCATTAGCCTGCCTAGGTACTTTTCAATTGTATAATCAAAATTCTTAAGCAAAGTTTGAACCTTACCAAGATATTTGACCATCACTGGTACTTTTTCATTGTTGTGCGAGGTTTCAAATTCAAACCATACTGACTGAGTTAAGTAACCCATTTTATTAACCTCCCATATTGTTCTGCTTTTTAAAGAACATTTGGAATTGTGAAATTGGCCTCAACAGTTCCTTTCCCCATTGGAAATTGGTTCTCTAGTTAGATATTCTGTTACTTATCATAACGTGATACTGCATCGTAACTACATTGTTAACATGAAAATTGGCATATGACTCAAATTTGACCATTGAAATCTAAGTATCACCAGCAGAACTTGTCATGCTTGAGAAATCTATGGTCTTTACCTTAGCTTGTTGTTTAAGCATGCGGAATCCCTAAGTACCTCCATCGAGCTCTTCATGATTGAGAAATTTATGGTGATTGGTGACCATCTTATCTATCACCATAGACTTGTATTATATCACGTTGACTACGTGTCTACAAAAGAATGAGATGCATATTTTTATTTGTTGTCTGCTCTGTTGTTTTCTAACTTCTTTCTTTGTGAATCATGACAGTTTTTGTTGTCTTCATTATTATATTATCTCAGTCCTCAGATCATGTTTTGGGAATGAGAACTATTTTTGAGTTGTTAGAAATGATTAACTATTTTTTAGAAAGCTAAAATGAACATATGGAGTTGTTAGAAATGATTAACTTAAAAAAAAATTGTAGAGCAATTTCATTTAATTCCAATTGACAATAATAATAAAAAAAATTTAGGTTGAGATGAAATGACGATGTTTAAAAGAGACTAACAGATTCAATAGTTAAGACCAACACAACTTGATAATGAAGATCATGATTGTTTTGTTTAAAACAAAGTTTAAAAATAATTACTCATGGTATAGGGCTAGGTCACTAACTGAAAAAAATGCTTGGTTCAAGTATGTAATATATGAGAGCCTATGGGGTTAGTGAAAAAATGCTTAAGTTAACACTTACAGGATAACTTGGGATTTCAAGTCAAATTGGTTCACAATGAGCAACTCAACTGAACCAAATATAAATTGTTTCAATTGCACACAAGGGTTGCATTTATAATAGGCAACTAATGCACGCCTCTTCCAAATTCTCAGATGGTGAATTCTAAGATGGTTAGGCAATGAAAGTGAAAGTGTAACATTCTCATATGGCACCTATAATGATCTCAAGAATTTAAGCGTAAGCATGGTGAATTCTCGGATGGCAATGGGCAATGAATTCTCAGATGGCAATAAATAAGAATTCTGAGATGGCAACTAACTTTAAGCGTAAGCAAGAGCTTGCATGGTGAATTCTCAGATGGTGTAGGCAATGAAAGTAAAACCATTAGCATAGATAAAGCATTGCTTCACAACAGATGAGTTTCTTTACACTTTCCTGTGGTGATCGAATCCATTCCCGTCAGCCTTTAGGAGATCCTTTTCTCTAGTGTGAGATCTAGGTGCTTTTAAAAGGTAAGCTCATCCTGTGAGAGTTGCCCTCTCCTATCAAGTATACTAGCCTTTCATTCCAATATCTACTAAGCCTTAAGGCAGGGAAGTGAAGAAAGTGATTTTGGGGAGCACTTTCTGATTAGAATATACTATTATACTACTTAAATGAAAGTGATTTTGTCTCAGGCAACCCGTAAGAGGAGGATCCCAAGAAATGGAATTCAATAGTAGGACTTTAGCTAGTAGCATCAAGCTAAGCCTTTACAAAGGCAACTCCTCTTTCTCTTGCTTAAAGCATGCCATCGGAAGTCAATGAATTATTTGATCTTCCAACAACTGTCAATGAAACTCCAGGTAAAGAAGCATCAACAGTAGCAGTTCTTGGCCTAGTTGCTGTAGCAGAAACTCAATCAATAGTTGCTTTAGTCAATGAATTAGTAGCTGTTAATTATATAGTAACTTACAATTCAACAGTTCTAATTCACTTTAAAGGAGAGAGTGATCCCCTAGTTGGGGAGCAGGAACGAATATAGAATGGAGTTAGGAGTTGAATCCGCCTCTTCAACTGCTACTCCTTCCCTTGGCAAGCTTTTTGCTTCGATGGAATGCTTTCAGCTATTAGATCTCCTGCTATATCACTTCAGATGGAACTAGAGCTGCTACTGTTGTAGTTAACTGCAAGATCCGATGATAGCAGGCAAGATCCGATAATATGTAAAATCTCCTATCTTAATATCCAATCCAATTGAATGCAAGTGAATTTTGAAATTGCAGTTAGAAATTTTTCGCCAAGCATTTGATTCAAATCTTTTTCCTTTGAATCTGTTGTCAATATTTCCTGAATGTTCATCATTTGATGCATTAATTATAGGATGTTTACCATTTGAATTAGGAGATTATATACTATTCGTTATGTCAAACACATTTTGTTTTTTTTTTATTATAAAAGGAAAAGTCATATTAAAAGGGGGCCAAACCTACCCTCCTAATACGGAATTACACGACTCCATCTTACATGTATCTTTTCATCCTCTTTACATCGTTTACAAATTAAACCACAGAAACAATCTCTCTTTACATCATTTACAAAATAAACCACAGAAACAATCTCTCCATATTTGCAGTCTACAAGGAATTACTCCAGCGCTCTATAGGCTCCCTCCCAAAGCGAGAAGATCAAACCATCAAAAGCAAACATTTTGCTCATAATCCAAAATCCATTTGAAGCCTCTTAAAAACAAGGCTTCAGCCATCCAATCATAATCCTCCAAGCATATAAATCCCATCAAAATTCCAAACTGTAAGTACTGCTTCTGATCAGACACCCAATTCCAGATGAAACAAATCAACACTTCTACACATGCTCAGCAGTGTCATACCACAAAAGTTTGAATCATAAAACAGAACAGCTTTATACTCAAATACTCTTGACAGCAGCCAAAAATTCCCCAAAGATCCTCTTTTACCGACTTGGGCATAGATTGTCTCGCACGCGAACTTTCAGATGGTAATATTAGCACACAACAGCAATAACTCTTCAACAATCCCTCCAATGCATCCATCAAACCCTCCTCTTACCAATACCAGTTCCATTGAAAATTCCAGATGGTAATCTTGCCCCGCTCCAACCTTGATTTGGCACGCCAGTTCAACTTAAAATCAAAATTATTCCAGTACAAAATATGCAGCTCCCACCATATCTTACTTCAGTAACTACCACCAGTCGAAGCTGATATTCTGCATCCACCATACTGTTCAGGCCATCTCCAAATTCAGGCAACAGGTCCAGGTTTCAGCTTCTGTCTTTAGCTAAGACTGCCCCACCAGTCCAAACCCCTATCCATATTTCCATCCACCAAAGCAGTAGGGACTGCCATATCTACTTCCATGAAAACCTTCAATCCTTTGTTAGGCTTGTAGCTAGCCTGAAATATGTCAAGCCACTCCTTCAAACTGTCATCTGCAACCATACCAGGATCTAGCCCTCTTCTCCCATCAACTTTCTGTCAGCAGCCCATCATCAACTTACCAAATCATACAGCTCATCACGCACAGATTTACTAGCCACCCGAATATATGGGAGACCCATTCTATCCATCCTGCAAATGCCAAATAGGAGCCTGTCAATCTCTTTTCTAACCAAAACTCTATCCCTTGGGATGCCAAAAGCTAAGTTTGCCCGGTAATCTGCTGCCTCATTTGCTTCTCTATACGTATGTGAGCATCGAACCCGATATTTCTGAATTATTCCTTTGATTTTTGTAATCAACTGGCGAAACTCCCAGCCAACCTGGGCATACTGAAGAATCTGCAGAGCCACTAGGGAATATGATTCCAACCAGATGGGGAGAAGCTTATGATTAACACATAACTCCAAGTCTTCAAGGATCGCAAACACTTCTGCTCTTACATTAGATCCCACCCCTATAACTCCATGTTTAGCCATTACTACTTGACCCTCATCATCTCGGATTATCACCCCATATGAGGATTGCCCCGGCTTGCCTTTCGAACACCCATCTGTATTGAGCTTATAAGTGCCACGGGTAGGCTTTTCCCACCTAATCAGAGAGACAACATTTACCCTCCTAGGCTGCACTTGCCATCCCAATGCCTTCGCTTCTATTGTACACCCTTTCCAATGCTGACCTTGAATGACTCCTGCAGCCATACCAAAACCAATGTACTGAATGACGTTCTGAATGATGTCCGGTGCTTTTAGCATGCGTCCTCGATGCTTGGCATCATTTCTTGCAACCCATATGAATCACACTATCGACAAGGGTATCACTTCCCTAATATGCCCATCCTGCGCCCACTTAACCCCAAACTTCCATTCCTCCAAAACAAAATATTTGACCACACCAAATATTTTCGCAAAGAAAACCCAAACTTCCTTTGCCAAGCCACCATGAAAGAAAACATGATCCCATGTTTCCATACTTTCACAGCATTGGCATTTTGAGGCCAGGACCACACCCCTCCTCTGTATAATCTCCTCAACCGGGAGTCTGCGTTGTAAAAATCTCCACACAAAAAAGGATATTTTGGGAATCAATATCTTGCTCCAAACTACAGTCCATATCCCCACAGGCGGAGACCTTTGTCTAATGACCTCCCATGCAGTCTTCATGGAGAAAATTCCATCTGACGTTAGCTTCTAGATCATCTTGTCCACGCCACTTGATTGAATCGAGGTTTCAGCGACAATTTTTTCCACATTTGCCATTGGTAATACCTCCTCTAATTTTCCCAGATTCCAGCCTTGCGTGTCTAAAAAATTCACAACTGTCGCCTCTGGATTTCCCACTACCGCATGACTTTGAGCCAAAGCACCTCTGTCTAGCCAAGTATCAAACCAGAAATTCACTTTGCCCGCACCCACAATCCAGCCAATCTCCCATTCAACAATTTCACGGATTTTACAGATTCTTCGCCAATAGGGGGAAGCATTCCCTTTTACAGCAACTCTTATTGGAGATGTCACCCCACAATACATCTTTGTCAAGAAGCAAGCCCACATAGTATTTTGTTCTCTAAATTTGAACCATACTTTCATAGAAAAAGCAGTGGCCACCTCAGATAATCTCCTCAAGCCCAAACCACCTTCCAGCCTTGGTCGACATATTTCAGACCATGCCACCCAATGTGTCTTTTTTGTTGAGATATTAGATCCCCATAAGAATCTCGCACATATCATCTCCAATTGATGCAGGATCGATACTAGAGGAAAAATAACCTGCATTAAATATAGAGGTAATGAGCTCAGCACAGTTTATATGAGAAGTAATCTACCACCATGCGAAAGCCACGAGACATTCCGTCCAAGAAGCTTTTTCCTAATTTTTTCCAGTAACGGTTGAAAGTGTACCACCTTCCTGTTCCCACCCAAGATAGGAACTCCCAAATATATAATCGGAAAGGAGCCCTCCACAAATCCAGTCGCAGCTGCAATCCGATGCCTCCGGTTCTCTGAAATTCCTTTAGCCGGGAAAAATGAGCTCTTGCTTGCATTTATCAGTTGTCCCGAGCACCTTGAATATGTTTCCAGATAATCCTTCACTCGTTTAACGCAATTTAAGGAACCATTCATGAAAATCATTATGTCATCTGCATATGCCAAGCGAGGCATTTTAACCTCGCACCTGCAGTGTAATACAAATTGGGATATTTCCTGAACAATTCATCCAATCCTCTTGATAAGTACTCTGCAGCAATAATAAACAACAATGCGGATAAAGGATCTCCCTGTCGAAGTCCACGCTTTGCAGGAAAAAATCCAAAAAGTTGACCATTGATGCAAACGGAAAACCAACAAGCTGCTACACATCTCCTGATCATTCCAATAACAGCCTCTGAAAACCCAAAAGCAAGCATCACTTTAAAGGCCCACTGCACCCTATCATAAGCTTTTGCCATATCAAGCTTCAAGATTATGTTCCCCCCCCCCCCCCCCCCCCCCCCCTAACGTGATGATTCAACTTATGATGCAATTCTTGGGCTTATTCAAGACTCTCCCCATTCTATTGGCAATTAATTTTGATATGATCTTATTCGAAACATTGCAAAGGCTAATGGGCCTAAATTCCTGCCACTGCTGTGCATTTTCTGTTTTAGGTATTAGCACAATAGTAGTTGCTAACCTGGCTCTCGGCATGATCCCTCCTTGAAAAAAATCCACCACTGCCTGATATACATCCTCTTTAATTATCTCCCAACAAGCGACGTAGAAGGCCACAGAAAAACTATCTGGCCCTACTGCACTATCTTGCCTCATAGTCCCTATAACCTGCTTAACCTCTTCTATAGATGGCATATTGATCAAGATGGAATTGTCCTATGAACTAATCAATGTAGGTATCATCTCAGGCTTTGCTAAATCACAGTTGTAATCTTCCCCTGTCAGCAAACTTTCAAAAAAATGAGCTCCTGACTTTTGTATTAAATCTGGTTTCTCCAAACAAATTCCATCCTCCCAAATTCTAAAGATCCTGTTGGACATTCTCCTTTTTTGCACCAAATTATGGAAGAACTTAGTATTTCGATCCCCCTCACCTATCCACTGTACCGCTGCCTTTTGCTTCCAGAATTCCTCCTCCATGTTTAGGGTGCGAAACGGATTAGCTTGACATCTAGCTCGATTTATTTTATTCTGATCAGAAGGGTCCCTATCATACTCTTGTTCTGCTGCCGAAAATTTATCCTCAGCTTGTTTAACCTTGTCATGAATGTTCCCAAACACCTCATAATTCCACCACTTCAAATGGGCTTTAAGCCGCTTCAATTTTAATTGCAACTTTTGAAGTCCAGTGGCTGCGCAAGGCAGCATCCAATTGAGCCTCACTGTGAGTAGGAAATTCTGGTGCTTAATCCACATGTTCTGGAACCTAAACGATGCCACCGGCTTGATGAAGTTGGGGACAGTGATAAGCATAGGGCAATGATCTGACGTTGCTCTACATAAATGTTCCACCCGAACTGAAAAATCTTAACTCTGCCATGAAGGGGACATCAGGATCCTATCCAAACGCTTCCAAATTTTGCCATTGGTCCACGTGAATCTATCTCCCACGAATCCAGCATCTACAAGACTAGCTAACATCAAAAAGTCATTAAAATCATTTACTGCTCCCACTTGGAAAGAACCCCACTGGATTGCTCGTTGGAATTCAAAACCACATTGAAATCACCACCAACCAGTCAGAAATCTTCAAATGTCGGTCTGATATCTAGTAGCTTCTCCCATAGCAACCGCCTGTCCTCTCTAGTACACCTTGCATGCACCACTGTCACCATTATGTTGATTGGAAAAATGTGAGACTGTAAACTAAGGTGCAGGAACTGTTCGTGATCTTCCAAGATTGTACAGTTAATATTAGAATCATGTAGGAACCAGATTTTACCATTACAATTTGCAATTGCAGCTTCATAATCCAATATCCTTGTCATAGACGCAACATCCAACCAGATAAATGGCTCCAGAATTCCCACAAAATTTAAATGATAATACTTCCTTATGAAATGCAGTTGACGAATGGAAGATGCGTTCCCGATCCCCCTTATATTCCAAATAAGGCCAGACATTAGAAGTTAGAGGATGAGGCAAATCTGTTTGCCTGTGCTTTGCTTCTGGTGATTCTATGACTTGTCACAATAGGAGCTTTGGCTGCTTTAAGATTGCTGGAACCACCCATGTCTTGAGCATATTTCTTTTGACTAGCTGAGACAGAAGAACTTCTTCGCAATTGCCTTGAAATGTCATCCGGCTCAGTCCTTTCCACAAAAGCCTTGGACCACTCACTGCCCTCCAATTCTCTTGCGTTGCTAAACTAGAAACCCCCACCTGATCAAACTCCCCCTTGTCCACCCTAATTCCCCCAGCCTTCGCCATGCCTTGATCTTCCACACCTTCTGTCACCATATTTGCATCCATGCAATCTTGTAGGCCACCATTATCTTCTCCCGTATCCCATATAGACGCCCCCTTTTGAACACCAAATTGATCTATTCTTTCTGCAATTATTCCACCCACCCAATTATCTCCATCCTCTTGTTCTGCTGCTTCCTGATGATATTCGCCAACTCCTTTTGATTAACTAAGCCCTTCTCCCTCCCAACCTCCTCTTGAAGCCCAGTCTTAATTGACTTGCCCAGAACTTCCTCAGCTACCTTATCAAAATCCCTTCCTTGTCCCGTGCCATTTGTGCCAACACCCACATCGACTGCTATTTGTGGTACGCACTCCACCCCCTTGCTTGTGTCTCCTCCATAACCATCAAAGGATTGAAGCGATTTCCAACCCCTGTATTACTTTGTACCAAAACCTCCTGATTTTCCAAAATGCCCTTTTTCCTAGTCGCGTCTGAAACCTTTGTTGCACTCTTGTCCACTTGAAACTCCTCTTCCTCTGTAGAACCACTGGCTTCCCATTCTCCTTTCCCTCTGCCCTCCTTCGATTCAATCTTATCCTTAAATCTTCACCTCCACCCACAGCATCCTGATTCATTGGCTTCCATACAGGTTTGGGTCTATTGCCAAGCACATAGCACTCATCCACAGAATGCCCCAAATGTAAGCAGTGTTCACAATATTTCAGATACTTTTCAAACACCACCCTCTGCAATCTTTTTTCCTCTCCAATCCCTAACCAGAAATCCTCCACTTTTGGTTTGAGGAGATCCAATTCCACACATATACAAGCAGCCAATAACCTTGACCCATCATCCATAGCTTCATCAATTTTAATAGGCTTCCCCACCATGCGGGCAATAGAAAAGAGGCTTCGCTTATTAAACATATGAATGGGAAGATCTGGCAATCGTATCCACACCGGCACCACAGAAGATTCAGCCTCGTAGGAGAAGTGAGACGACCACTTGAAGATCTGTAATGTCGCACCTCCTATCATCCATACTCCCCGAGACCATATTCTAGCCATATCCTCATTCGAAGACAAGTGAAGGAAAATGTACCCCGAACGCAGAAATCGAACGTTGTAAAAACTCGAGAGACCCAGATTTTTAAAAGATTGCAGGACAACCACAGGGCTTGGACGCATACCTGAAAACTTTCCAATTAAGGAGAATTCATAAGGCTCAGCCAAGGTTGCGACCTCCTCTTCCATATAGAACACCCCTGGCTTGTTATTGTACATCGAGATAGGCTTGAAATGCTCATCCATATCAACAAAATTCTTCTTGGAAGCACGTGGGGACATCAGCCTCAGAACTGTCGCATATGAAGGCTTAAGTGTCGCTTGATTATGAGATGCCACCGCCACATGAGGTTGAGCCACCGTCGCCACCTTAGAGGAGGAAGCTGTGGGAGGCGCGAGGTGGAGGGGGACGGAGGCACGCAGGGAGGGAGGAGCAAGGTTTCCTCCCGGCGGCATGAGAGTGTCGGCGGCCCTTGCCGCAGGGACAAGCGGGCACGCACCTACCGACAAGACAATCGCCCAAAAATTGCCCTAAATTAAGAGTAAATTGTATCAAGGGTGATGTCAAACACATTTTGTTCTGTAAGAAAAGAACATTTTGTTATGTCAAGCACATTTTGTTATATAAAGCACATTTTGTTATGTCAAGCACATTTCCTGAATAACTCATTCTGTTATTTGTTTGATTATGCAGGAAAAGAAGATAAATGAATGAAGCAAGAATGACAATGGAAGAGGTCTATATCTTGATGTTCCTGTAGTTTTTTTCATGACTTAAAGATTTTTATGGACTTATTCTAGATCACTTATCTTGTACTATATTTGGATGTTATCTGTATCGATATGGATATGATGGTATGTTTCATTTGGATGTTTTATATATGTATGGATATTTGGATGATATGTATCGATATATCGATTAGTTGTGATTACTTATCGTTTGGATGTTCTTGTTATTTGGGTGTTTTATAGTTGTATGGATATGATCATATGTATTGATTTGTACTGTTTTATATCTGTATGGATATATTTAATATAGTTAAATTGATAATATTAATTGTATTGGAAAAAATTTGAATAATTTGGGATGATTTTGCAACGAAAAAAATTCATTTTCGATTTATCGTAACCCTTTGATCACTTATTATTTGGGATGAATTTTTGGATTCGTCCTAAAATCAGGGACGAATTTATTGTTTCGTCCCTGAATCTGGGATGAATTTTTTGTTTCATCCCAAAATCAGGGACGAATTCATTGATTCGCCCCTAAATTGAGACGAATCCAAAAATTCATCCCAGAATCTGGGACGAATTCCTGATTCGTTCCTGAATCTGGGACGAATTTTTTGATTCGTCCCAAAATCAGGGACGAATTCACTGATTCGTCCTGAATCTGGGACGAATTCACTGATTCGTCCCTAAATCTAGGACAAATAGAAAATTTGTCCCTAAATCTGGGACGAATTCCTGATTCGTCCCAGATTTAGGGACAACTTCACTAATTCGTCACTGAATATGGGACAAATCACTGTATTCGTCCCAATATCAGGGATGAATTGACTGATTCTTCTCAGAATCTGATATGAGAAATAATTTTTTATAAAATTAACTATATTACAATTTGGGACGAATTGTTATTCGTTCTAGAATCTGGGATGAAAAATTATATTCGTCTCAAAATCTGGGACATTCGTCCCAGATTCTGGGATGAATCTTCAAATTCATCCCAGATTCTGGGACGAATCTACAAATTCGTCTCAGATTCTGGGACGAATTTACCTATTCGTCCCAGATTCTGCAACGAAACAGGTTCGTCGCAAAGTTTAAATTGTCATTTGGGTAACGAATTTTGGGACGAATTTATTTTCCTTGCAATTTGGCAACGAATTTTGGGATGAATTTGGGATAGAGTTTGGGACGAATTTTATTTTCGTTGCAATTTTGCAATGAATTTGGGGACGAAAAATTAATTTTTGCCAAATTCAGGGATGAATCTAGATTTTTGTCCAAAAATTTGGCGACGGCAAATCTGCAACGAAAAAGGTTTTTGTCACTAAATTCGTCCCTAAATTTTCTGGGACGAATTTTTTTAAAAAATTCATCCCAGAATATGTTGTGTCTATTGCTTTATATTTGATTCTTTAGAGCTTTTAATCGATTAGAAAAAAATCTAATCAATTAGAAGTTGATCTTGTCGCAAATTTAAGATTGTTAATTGATTGGACTTGAATCTTATTCGATTGACAACACCAATCAATTAAGTTGATATATTCCAATGGAATCTGTCGTGATATTCGTATGTTAATCGATTAGGAAATATTCTTAATCGATTGATATCAAGTTATCACGACTTAAGGTTTTTAATCGATTGGAAAAAATCCCAATCGATTAAGAAAGCATTAATTGATTGATTAATCGATTCCAATTGTTTTTGTTCACTAATTTTAGACTTGGTAATAGATTAACCGAGCAAGCCATTTGATTGAGCCATCGTGGTTTGACCTAAAAATTAAGTTAAACGTGGCGGTTCTTTCGCTCTATTATTCATAGAAACACAAAAAGTTTAGAAAATAAGTTTATCTTAGATTTTTCTTATATGATTTTCGATAATAAAAATTTATGTTATATTAGGAAAACTTGATCTAGCATACAAATAATAAATCGAAGAAAAACTTAACCTAATCGTCATGTAAACGATGAAAACCAAAGCTCTGATATCACATGTTAATTCTTGCAAAAACCCAAGCCACATGAATTCTAAAATATGAACTCACGTATAGAAAATACAAGACTAAGAAGATCTAGTTTCATCAAAGGCATACATAATAATATGAAACATAAACAAATAACGATAAGGAAACTAATTGAAGAGTCATCCTTGTTTTTAGCGTCATCCAAGCAATCTAGAAATCCTTGAGGAAGAAGAAGAAGTGGAAGCAAGAGGATGGTCTTCCAAGGGAATTAGGAGGTGATGGTGTCGCACAATTTCTTATCAATGGGAAACAAGAAATTAGGCTAAGATAATGCCCTAAACTCTTGGGGACTTCTCCTTTATATATGAATCCAATCTGTTATTAGCCCATAGATAATTACAGATTGACTAAAGGATTCTACACATTGAATCCGTATTTAATAATCTGAAATCCAATAAACATAAGTCAGATCACATTAAAAGGTTCATATTGTATTTACATGTGTAACTTACAAATAAGCCTACCTAATAAGGATCATGATATCCAACACGAAAAATTAAAAAAGAACAAGAAATGAAAACTTGGAAAAAAACAAGCATAAGAGAAATTTTTGCCCGAATGGTGGTTTCACCAATTCAGAGCAATCCCGCTCTGATATCAATTGTAGGATCGTAGAAGTGTACTAGAGATTGGGGGCAAAGGTGAATAACGCTAGTCACTTTTTCACTTTTTTTGTAAAACACAAGAGATAAACACAACGGAGATTAAATAAAACAAACACAAAGCTAATGCAATTTCTTTTTACTTGGTCCATAGCTTAGCAACTGCTTGTCCAAGGTCTGCACTCGCTGAGTGCTTTTGTTAGGTAATTCATTAATAGCACAAATATTACTAGAAAATATAGAATTCACTGTGCAAGTAAATAAAGATTAATATACCGGTGACATAGAGTAGAAACTTAGGCGTAATCATTGAAGTAGTGTTTTAGCATTGTAGCAAAATTTCAGAGCAACACAGAAGTCGTTTAAGCATATAAAGTGATTATTCAAGGTTGCTAGTCAACACTGCTTATATAAACTGATCCAAGCACCTCTATCCCTTTTGAGGCACCTCAATACTAGCCTGATCTGATCTGATCTCGTCACACCTTATCCTCATCCAAGAACCTAGATCCCTATTAGGCACCTCGATCACTAATGTGGCAAGTTTTGAGTGAAGCTCTATCCCGATTGAGTATATCCGGTCCTAGGCGCCTGGATGTTGACATGCACTGACCAATTTGAGAGTGTCACCTCATCCTATCGTGAGTCGAGGTGATCAAGGTGTCTGGATCCCTTCCACGTCCCTGTATCAACTTGGGGCACCTGGATCCCTTCCAACGCCTGGATTAGCTCTTCCAGACATCTCTATCATAGAGTTAGCAAAGAAAACACAATAATATAAAATAGATTGATTTGACAGTCTTTGGACTGTCTAGTCATGACTTTAAATTTCAAGTGAAATCCTAGATCGAATCGACGCCTACTATTCCCTCAATGGGGAGCGCGTCGTCACCTACTACTCTCAAGAGAGTTTACCTATTGCCAAACATATGGTCCTTCAGATCTATTTGGACTTTTGCTCAACATCCAATCTTGACCTTTGAGACATCCTACTAGACATTCGATCATCAACCGGTCTAGACTTTTCCTAGTGTCCTCGACCTCCAGGGCTTCCTGCCTAGTGTCCTTAACACCTAGGACTTCTGTCTGATGTTCTCGATCTGCCAAAACATCTATTCGGTTCACTCAATGAGGACTTCTTTATCCAATCCACTTGACCAGGACTTCTTACCCAATCCACTAGACTAAGTCTTCTTG
The DNA here is from genome assembly GCA_024364735.1 of Boesenbergia rotunda. Lineage (NCBI taxonomy): Eukaryota > Viridiplantae > Streptophyta > Magnoliopsida > Zingiberales > Zingiberaceae > Boesenbergia > Boesenbergia rotunda. Next base: position 162,404 of record JAGFNQ010001686.1, on the reverse strand, counting down.
CCCAATCCACTTAACCCAAACTTCATTGCTTAGCTTAAACTAGGACTTTCCTACATACTTAGTTTAGCTCATTAGATCACAAATAAGTATTAACTTTGAATATTTGTCAATATCAAAACCCAATTCGATTATCTAATGCTCCCATTACTAACAAAATCCTCTTCATTGTCATCCATGGAGGAAGAAGAATCTAATAGAGACTTGATAATAGATAGAGACGAATCTAAGATAGGGTTGTCTTGGGCTCTACTCTAGTCTACACAAAAATTATATAAGTATTATATAGCCTATAATTTGGCACCAAGGAGAATTGATATGTTGTTTCTTTTTTTTTTCATTGTTCATTTTATTTTGATGCTTAGGCCATCTTAGCCTATCTTTAATTCTTAGATCTGTCCTCATAATAGAGACCTTATTAGAAAATCCTCTTACTTCCTGAGATAGTAGAAGCCTCTGCCATAGCTAAGTCATCTTATTAACATCATTGCTACCAACTAAAATTTATTTGTTTCTAGTTGTCCGCACTGTCCAGAGTCATCCTTGTCTCCTTGGAAACTATACCCAAAGAAGGACAAGTTTCCTCCCTCTGTGTACTAGAGAGATGTGTGAATAACATTTACAGACTTAACTAGAAATTTCTCATCAATTTCCCATATCATTAATGCTATACTCGATCCTTCGAAAATCATCCATTGCAACATAAGAAGACAAACACCAACCCAGCTGTCTGATCCTGATGCTTATATCTAAGCAACACTCATGCATCTTTAGAGCCACATCTTTTGATGCAGGAGAATCATTCAATCTTTTTTTTTATTAATTTTAATAAATTATTTTTATAAGTTTTTTAATTTTTTTATATTTTTGGTATTAGGTAATTTCTATCTTTTTATATTTTAAAATTTTGAGTCCGTTTAAGAATTTTAAGATTATGAGACGGTTAAGAATTTTTTTTTCTTTCTGTTAGGATTTTATTCTTCTTTGCACCTTAGGAATTAGGATCTACATGTTAGGATTCTATCATTCCTTTGTGTCTTAGGATTTGAAGTCTATATAAACAATTATTCAAGTTAATGTAAGAGAATTTTTTTATTAATAGTATTTTTCAACAGTATCGTTTATTGCCTTATTTTCTGGTATTCCCTTCGAATCAACAGGTTGTAGAAGATTATTTTCAGTATTCATTCATGAATCAATAGATTCAATATCCTGTAGGATAATCGTTTTCCATGCGGTGTTAGTTGGTATCAGAACTCCTAGATCACATGTATGATTATTGTGGACATGATCATGGTCATGACAAGTAAGTTCTGGCTGAGGAAGCATTGTATCGTGATTGTAGCACCGAGGACAAGATACTTATGTTGGTGTAATTGTCCTTGGGTTAAGTTGACTAGTTTGACTAAGCTCAAGTTAGTTCGAGCTTGAGTTTCAATGTTTGATAATATATGAGAGAGAAGTCAAGTAGGACCAGATACTTGACTGGTAAGTCCTATTGGGGCTAAGTGGTTGAAAACTTAGTTGGAAATTAGGCAGTAAAAGTCATAACGGGGCAAGGCAGTAAAGGCCTAGTTGGAAATTAGGCAATGGAAGTCCTAGTAAGGTTAGGAGATGAAAGTTGTAGTTGAGAACTAGGCAATGGAAAGTCATAATATGGCTAGGCGGTAGAAGTCCTAGTTGGGAACTAGGCAATCAAAGTCCTAGTGGAGCTAGGCAGTGGAAGTCCTAATTGGGAACTAGGTAATGGAAAGTCCTAGCAGACCTAGATAGTAGAAGACATGTTAGGAACTAGGAAATGGAAAGTCCTAGCGGGGCAGACAAGGGAAGACCTGGTTGGAAACTATGTAATTAAAGTCCTAGCAGGGTTAGGCGGTGGAACAAGTCAAGTGGCTTAAAGATTGAGACTAAACTCTTGGTGATCGGAAGCCCAATGGAAAGTTGGCATGAGCTGGAAAGTCCAAGTGGGTCAAAGGATGACTGGACACTTGGTGAAAAAGCTCTAACAGTAAAAGGTTGAGCGGATGCTAGACAACGGGAAATCTCAACAGGTCATGAATTACTCGATGTTGACACTACAAAAATAATAGCCAATAGCGACGGACTTTTTTTATTGTCCATCGCTATTGGCGACGGATAGATAGTATCCATCGCTAGAGTTGTGCGCCAAGTCAAACCCCTAAATATAGCGATGGACTTGGTCAAAGTCGTCGCTATAGCGACGGATAATTTAAATTATCAGTCGTTATATTTAAACGCCAGATCAAACCCCTAAATATAGCGACGGACATGGTCAAAGTCGTTGCTAATCTGCGACGGACAAGTTAATCCGTCGCAATAATAGCTAAAAAATGCGACGGCCCCCTTCCCCCGCGGCCACGCGATCCGGTGAAACCCTAGCTCTCCCCTCTCCGACGCGCTCTCGGTGATTCTCCTCCGGCGAACCCTCCTCCGATCCTAGGTACTCGAGCTAAGCCACATTTGCCGTATTTTCGTCGTTGGATTGTGCTTCCGCGGCGGCGTGGTCTTCTCCGGGCAGGCACGGCTTGGCACGGCCGCGCGCGGCCTCCCACGGCCTTACGCGGCCACCCGCGGCCTCCCGCGGACGTTCGCGGGCAAGCGCGGCCGGTCGCCGCGGCCAAGCGCGGCCGCTCGCGGCCTGCTGCGGGTGTGCACCGACTACTACGCCCGCCCGCCGGCTGCTGCAGCCAGCGACGCCTGCTGCGGCTGGCGACGCCTGCTGCGGCTGGCGACGCTTGCTGCGGCTGGCGACCCCTGCAGCGGCCGGGGACAGTAGCAAATATTTAATTAAGTAATTAAATAAATAATTAATCAGTTAATTAATTAATTAATTACTCATTTAATTAATATAGTTAATAATTTTTATTGTTAATTCATTAATTTTGTAATTAATTGATCAATTGGTTGATTAATTTTAGATTAATTGTTTGAGTAATTAGATTATTAAGATGATTAATTGTTTGATTAATTAGATTAATTGATTCATTAATTAGATCATGTTTGATTAATTTTAGATTAATTGTTTGAATAATTAGATTAATTTGTTGATAAATTATTGGATTAAATATATTTATTGATTCATTAATTAGATTATGTTTGAATAATTAGATTAATTGTTTCATTAATTAGATTTATTAATTTATTAATTAGATCATGTTTGAATAATTAGATTAATTGGTTGATTAATTGTTTGATTAATTAGATTAATTGATTCATTAATTAGATCATGCTTGATTAATTAGATTAATTTCTTAGTATAGCATCAATATCAAATTTTAATATGGATCATAATATGTGTGGTTTGATTAAATTGTCTTATCTGAATTCAGATACAATGTATCCGAACAAGGCATGGATGTATAATAGGTTAGATAATAGATTTATCCGTGAAGAATTTTTTGCTAGAGTGGAAGAATTTGTTAACTTTGCAAAGTGTCATCCTGAGTGTTTGAATGGCACAAAGTTGAAGTGTCCATGTAATCAACGCAAATGTAGAAATACAGCTTTCCGTGATGAAGATATAGTGAAAACTCATATCGCTAGGTATGGATTTGTTCCAAATTATTACAACTGGTATTGTCATGGAGAGCTGTATGTATATCAATTTGGTGGACCTTCTGTTGCATCATCATCGAACTCAATTGGACCAAAGACATCATATAACCCTGCTGAGGCAATGCAATCAATGGTTTATGATGCAATGAATGCTTTTGATCAATCAAATGTAGAACAAGTACCTACTTCTGATGTTCAGAAGATGTATGACATGTTAAAGGCTAGTGAAAGAGAATTATGGGAAGGTATTCCTTCTGGTCATTCTCAATTATCTGCTACTGCATGATTATTGAATATGAAGGCAAAACATCATTTCTCAGAACGATGTTATGATGACATATGTCAACTTATGTCAGAGTTGCTTCCAACTAATAACTGCATGACTGATAGTTTCTACAACACTAAAAAACTAATCAGAGACTTGGGTTTGACAATTGAGAAGATACATTGTTGTGTCAATAATTACGTGATCTATTGGAATGAAGATAGTGAGTTGATGGAATGCAAAATCTGTAATCATCCTTGTTACAAGCATGGTGCTCGCATGGTAAATAAGAAGAAGAAGAAAAATATTCCTTACAAAGTCATGTATTACTTTCCTTTGACTACTAGACTCCAACGTTTCTATGCATCAGCAGCAATAGCAAGTCATATGATCTGGCATCAAAACCATGGACATGATGGAGACATTATGTGTCATCCTTGTGATTCCCCTACATGGAAACATTTAGATTCAACATTTTCTTCCTTTGCTATGGAACCACGTAATGTCAGACTTGGACTTTCTGCAGATGGATTTCAGCCATTTGGAAGTTATGGACAACAATATTCATCGTGGCCTGTTATGTTAACACTATACAACTTACCACCATGGATGTGCATGAAAGATGAATTCATTTTTCTTACTATCTTAATTCCAGGTCCTCAAAATCCAAAAGGGCAAATAGATGTATTTTTGCAACCTTTGATAGCTAAGCTGAATTATTTATGGAATATAGGTTCAGAGACGTATAACATTGCTACAAAGTCAAACTTTTTAATGCATGCAACATTGTTATGGACTATTAGTGATTTTCCTGCTTACTCAATGTTATCAGGATGGAGCACAGCTGGAAAGTTAGCATGTCCACATTGTATGAGTCAGTCAGATGCATTTTCTTTGCCCTTCAGTGGAAAGATTTCTTAGTTTGATAATCATCGAAAATTTTTACCTCTTGATCATCCATTCAGAAGAAATAAGAAACATTGCAAAAGGAATGAAGTAGTTAGGAAGCTACCTCCAGTTGGGATGTCAGGCGAAGGAGTGTTAAATGAAATTGATAGTTATAGATTTCTACCAGTATATCAGTATGGTTCAGATGATATCAACAAGTATATTGTTAAAGTCAACAAATGTGGTTGGATGAAAAGAAGTATTTTTTGGGAGCTTCCATATTGGAAATATTTACTTATTCGTCATAATTTGGATGTGATGCATATTGAGAAAAATTTCTTTGATAACATCATTAATACTGTCTTACATGTGCATTCGAAAATAAAAGATACAACAAAATCTCATGAAGAATTGAAACAAATAGTTAGCTGGCCTGAGTTGCATCAGAATGAAACAACTATTGAAGTGCCAAATACGATCACTATTCAAAACTCCGATGCTTATCAAAATGAAGAAGTTATAATCAACTCCGTTGATTCAGAAATATAATCAGCATCTCAATTACTTATAGATGAGAATGTCTCTTACGAGGAAATTGATGATGGTGAAATATCTAGCAGTGAGGAGGTCGATGTATCAACGGATTCAAGCGATGAAAACTTGCATGTTAATTTAGTTCCATCAGATTAGGATGAGTTAGATGTATTGAACATTAACTATGATGTTTGTATTAAGATGAGTTGTTAATTTCGTTCATTCTGCTTGTATTGAACATTAACTATGATGCTTGATTATCCCATTGCTTGCTTTATTTACATTGTCTTCATTTGCATGCTTCCATTTGCATGCTTGTTTACTGAATTTTGTTTTAGCTATTCTTTTTATCTGCCTAAACTTTGTGTATAATCAGGTACCATCACCCCGTGATCATCAGATTAGACTTACAGTCATCGGTTACAGGTAAGTATATATATGTAATTCTTATATATTTTAGATCAAAATTTGCTAATATATTTTTATTTTTTTCTACAGTTTTATACCGGATGGGTATCAGGTCTCTTCCTATATTTCTAAAAAATTTAAAGAAACACTGTCACCTTCGACCATATGGGGGCATATTGAAAATGATTTGAAAACATTTTATTACGAGCAGTTTTTGGTAAGTAGTTTAGATGCATATTTAATTTGATGTTACAACTTTTTTGATACAACAACAACAACAACAACAACAAAGCCTTATCCCACTAGGTGGGGTCGGCTATATGGATCCTTTTACGCCATTGAGTTCTATCCCCTACTATATCATCATCTAGATTTAAATAAAATTTATCTTGTTTTATTGTTGCCAACCAAGTCTTTTTTGGTCTTCCTCTCCCTCTTTTAATGTGCGTATTTATCATAGTTTCACATCGTCTAACAGGGGCATTTATTGGTCTTCTAAGTACATGTCCGTACCATCTCAAACGTGTCTCCCGAAGTTTTTCTTCAATAGATGCAACTCCGACTTTCTCTCTAATACTCTCATTCCTTATTCTATCCATCCTCGTATGTCCACACATCCACCTTAACATCCTCATCTCTGCAACTTTCATCTTTTGCTCATGTGCTCGAGTCATAGCCCAACATTCAGCACCATATAACATAGCAGGTCTAACTGCCGTTTTGTAGAACTTCCCTTTAAGTTTTAGAGGTACTTTACGATCACATAAGACACCCGATGCTAATCTCCATTTCAACCATCCTGCTTGTATTCTATGTAAGACATCTCTCTCAATTCCTCCATCACTTTGCAAGAACGATCCTAAATACTTAAAGTTCTCGATTTTAGACAACTCATCATCTCCTATCTTAACAATTGTTTCACTACGTCTAGCATTGCTAAACTTAAATTCCATATATTCAGTCTTTACTCTACTAAGCCTAAAACCTTTCATTTCTAGAGTTTCCCGCCAAGATTCTAGTTTAGCATTTACTCCTTCACGTGTCTCATCTATCAAAACAATATCATCTGCAAACAACATGCACCATGGCACTGTATCTTGAATGTGCCTAGTGAGTTCATCCATGATTAGTGTAAAAAGATAGGGACTTAAAGCTGATCCTTGATGTAACCCTATCCTTATTGGAAATGCTTCAGTCAATCCACCTGAAGTCTTCACTCTAGTCGTTACATCTTCATACATATCTTTAATTAGGTCAATATATGTTACGCTAACGCCTCTCTTTTCTAGAATTCTCCATATAATTTCTCTTGGTACCCTATCATAAGCTTTTTCTAAATCAATAAATACCATGTGTAGATCTTTCTTTTGCTCCCGATATTTTTCAATTAATTGCCTAAGAAGATGTATAGCTTCTATTGTCGACCTTCCAGGCATGAACCCAAATTGATTTTCGGTTACCGTGGTCTCCTTCCTCAATCTTTTTTCTATTACTCTTTCCCAAAGTTTCATGGTATGACTCATTAATTTAATACCCCTATAGTTTGCACAATTTTGTATGTCTCCTTTGTTCTTATATAAGGGAACTAGACTACTTACCCTCCATTGATTAGGCATTTTTTTTGTTTTCAATATTAAATTAAATAATTTTGTAAGCCATTCAATACCTTTTTTCCCTAAACATTTCCATACCTCTATTGGGATATCATCCGGTCCCACGGCCTTTCCATTTTGCATCCCTTTCAAAGCTTGTTCTACTTCTGAAGTTTGAATTCTCCGATGAAAATTAAAATTTCTATACTCATTTGAAATACTTAAATTGCCTAAGTCAAGTTGGTCCCCTAAACTTTCATTAAAAAGTTGATGAAAGTAAATCTTCCACCGCTCTTTTATTTCGCTATCATTTACTAGTACTCTATCGCATTCATCTTTAATACATCTTATTTGACTAAGGTCTCTTGTTTTCCTTTCTCTTGCTTTAGCTATTTTATAAATGTCTCTTTCCCCTTCTTTTGTATCTAAATTTTGATATAATCGTTCAAAAGTTTTATTTTTTACTTCATTCACTGCTTTCTTAGCCTCTTTCTTGGCTATTGTATATTTTTTTAAGTTTTCCTCGTTCTTACAAATATATAATTCCTTATAAGCTATTCGTTTTTCTTTCACTTTCTCTTGTACTTTCTCATTCCACCACCAAGATTCCTTCCTTGGTGGTGCATGCCCCTTTGACTCACCGAGTACATCCTTAGCTACTATTTTCAACTTTGATACCATCTTATCCCATGTCGTATTAGAGTCGCTATATATTTCATCTAATGCTTGTATTCCTACCTTCTCCTTCAATATGTTTTGCTTCCCATCCTTTAACTTCCACCACTTAATTCTAGGAGTCGTGTATATTTTTCCTCTATTGATATTATAACTAAGGCGTATATCTAACACTACTAATCTATGTTGGGTAGTTAAGCTTTCTCCAGGGATAACCTTACAATCTTTACAAATCTTCCTATCTCTCTTCCTAACCATAAAATAATCAATTTGTGATTTATTATTCCCACTTTTGAATGTGATCAAGTGTTCTTCTTTTTTCTTAAAAAATGTATTAGCTAGTATAAGGTCATATGCTATCGCAAAATCCAATATAGTTTTTCCTTCTTCATTTCTTGTTCCAAACCCATAACCCCCATGTACTCTCTCATATTCTTCATTTTTCGCTCCGACATGTCCATTTAGATCGCCTCCTACTAAAATCATTTCATTTGGCGGAATGTTTTGTAATACCTCATCTAAATCGCTCCAAAATCTTGATTTAGTTTCTTCATCTAATCCTACTTGAGGTGCATATATGCTAATTACGTTCACAACTTCTTTCGCCACTACTATCTTGAGAGCTATAATTCTATCCCCCTTTCTAACTACACCAACAACTTCATCTTTTAAAGAACTATCTACAAAAATACCCACTCCATTTCTTGTTTTACTCTTTCCTGTATACCATAACTTAAAACCCGAGTTCTCTATCATTTTTGCCTTCTCACCTACCCATTTTGTCTCTTGCACACACAAAATACTAATTTTTCTCCTAATCATTGTATCTACTACCTCCATTGTTTTACCAGTGAGAGTTCCTATATTCCATGTTCCAAATCTGAGACTATTACTTTTCTTATAATGTTTATTCTTAGTCCACCTATGGTGTGAGAACTCTTGCCTATTTAACACTACACCCAAGTTCTCATGGAGATGTAGCGGTCCTTGCCGAGACGTTACAGTCGGACCCTGCAACGCGAACCCTTGCATATTTAGCACTACACCCGGGTTCTGGAGATGTAGCGGTCCTTGCCGAGACGTTACAGTCGGACCCTGCAACGCGTTCCTTCCGGGGAACATCCTAGCATTAGCATAATACTTTAATGGATCCATTCATTGAGTATTTGCCATAGTTTTTTTTACGCTGGCTGGCAACCTAACGCAACCCTCCTCCTTTATCCGGGCTTGGGACCGGCCATGACTAGGTCGTCACAGGCGGAGTTTTACAACTTTTTTTGATACTAACCATATTATTTTTTTTAAAGAAAAGGTACACCTAGGAGGAGGGTGCAGAGGAGGAGTTTAAGAAAATATGGAATGCCTACTGCTCCAAATTGTATAGGGACATGGTATACAAGTGGAGAAAGAAGGTTGATAGGCCAACAGAGGTCCCTGAGACGATTTGGGCAGCATGTCGAGCTGTATGGGATGGCCAGCACTAGCAAGAGAATGTTGTGATTGCTCGAGCCAATCGCAATTCAGAGCTTGTTGGCCCCATCACGGGATCCACTAAGCACACGGCTGGATCCTGTTCCATTGTCCAGCATGCCAGTGATTTGGTAAGTAGTTTTTATTAAGTTATTAAAGGCATTTAGTATGTTTTTTTGGATATGTTTAAACATTATATTTTGTGTATACAAGCTGCTGAGTTACAGAGACCTCCCACTAGTTGGGAGGTATTCAGCAAAACCCATAAGAAAAAAGATGAGTCATGTGTCGATCGACGCTCCCTAGCAATCAATGTAAGTATATTAATTATATTTTATTTGTTTTAACATTTTATATAGACTAATTAGATTATTATTTCACAGGAAGCAATGACCACTAGAGTTGCAGGGGCACAGGCGTCTCAGCCTGTTGCAGAGGAGGAGGATGCACAACCTCTTTCCACTGACGATGTGAATCAGATTTATTTCGATGTCGTCGGTGGGAAGAGGAAGACCGCCCTATATGGCATGGGCTCTCAGGCAAAGATTACATATGATCAGATGAGAGTTCCAGGGGTTAGGGGACGTCCAACATCCTCCTCCTCTTCCTCTAGTGAGGTTTGTCATTTGAGGGAGGAAAATGATGCCCTGCGGACTCGAATCATGTCGATGGAGTCGACGTGGGCCGAGAGGGACGCAGCGTGGGCAGCGAGGGACGCAGTGAGGGATGCTGAGTTGAGTGATTTGCGGGCTCGCCAGGCACACACTAAGGAGATAGTCAGACACATGCAACCTTATACAGCGACCCTGACGCCGATGACACAGATGCCAGCCCCTCCCGCCCCTCGTTTTGAGTCTCAGGAGACACAGGATCCTCAGGATGCCACACAAGAGTAGAGATATTTTACTGGTATGTTCTATTTTTTCTCTATATTTTTTTAGTAACAATGGATTGAGTTATTATATTCATAATGATTGTCTTCTTATTACTTCATTTCTGTTTACAGATTGCACATCATCAGAGTTGAATTCAGATTTCTTCCCCCGCTTGAAAGGTATGCATATTTGATATTATTCCTTAATTGTTTCTTATTTGTTAATTTTCATTTACATATTTAATATTATTAGAGTTATATTTATATATTAATTCTATTTAACTTTCTTTTTATCATATATTCTGTAGGATCATTTTTTCTTCCCTTCCTTTATTCACTCTGATATTCATGTACGCAATGTTTCTCCCTACTGCCTTTAACTTTTGGTGTATATAGTTCTTTTCATATAGTCTGAATTTTGTTTAGCTTCTTTTGATGTATACATTTGGATATTTACTGTTGTTTGTATTGGATAAACCAATGGAAAGTTTGAATGTTTACTCTTGTTTCAAAGTTTGGGTTGTATAAGTTTGGAAATGAATGTTTGGATTGGATAGTGGATTCAAAATGAATGTTTGGATGTATACATTAGGAAATGAATGTTTGGATTGGATTGGATTGGATTGGAAATGAAAGTTTGGATTGTTGTGAATGTTTGGATGTTGAAATATTTATTTCTGTCTCATATTTGTTTGGATATTTGTATATGTTATTGATGTATCTATGGGAAGGGGGAAAAATAGCATTTGGTTGTGAAAATTTTCCAGGTTTAGCGACGGATATTTTTAAAAATCCATCGCAAATAGCGACGGATTATTGACTTTTCCGTCGCTATCACGATCGATTAGCGACGGGGTTTGACCAAATCCGTCGCTATTACGATATATTAGCGACTGAGTTTGACCATATCCATTGCTACAACGATTATTTTGCGACGGATATTTGACCAACCATCGCTATGAAATCCCCCGGCCACGTCACCCCATTTTCTCGATTTTTGCGACGGGATTATATGTCCGTCGCTAATCTAGCGACGGAGTTTTTCCCTGCCGTTGCTACCTTAGCTCTGCGATGGGTTTTCGGCCGACGATGCTAACTCCGTCGCTAGTCCATCGCTATTAGTGTTTTGCGATGGAATAGCGACGGATTACGTCCGTTGCGAAATGCTATTATTTTTGTAGTGTGAGCAATGGAAGTCGTAGTAGGTTGAGGTCAATCGAATACCGGACAAGATATGATTTCAGTCATGGAAAGGCTAAAATTAGGGTTAGTAATCGATTGTCAAGGAATAGAATCGATTAACAAACCCTAAACCCAAATTTTTGGGTTTTGGTGCTCGAATCGATTGACTTAATCGATTGAGCAATGCCAATCAATCAAGGGTAGGAGATGTGATTCGAACAATAAATGTTCGAATCGATTAGATAGATTACCTAATTGATTGGAACCTGTTCAATCGATTGGGCTCATCGCCTATTCGATTGGGAGCTATTTTCGTGAAAAATAGTAGAGTTTGGAATTGATAGGTAAATTGATTACTCTAAGGCCAATCGATTGAGATACTTTTCGGTAGAGAACAGAAAGATTGGGAATCGATTAGATAGTTTTTCTCTCGCGAACAGAAAGCTTCGAAATCGAATAGGAAATCAATTAGAAGCTTGAATCAATTTGTATGACTCACAAATCAATTAGGAGTTCAAAAAAGAGTCATTCTGCAGGTTGAAAGGTCAAATTATCATGTGGCAATCGATTGGAATGAAAAGCTAATCGATTAGCAGATGGAAATCAACTCGAGGAGATTCTATATAAAGGGGAGTTCGTGTAGATACACCAATTCTTGAGGGTTTGCAGGGGAAGTGTTATTGAATTTTCAACCACCAAGAGGCAATCCAAATCAACAAGCAAGCATCCAAAGCAAAGAATTCATTATATAGTGTTGTGCTTTTGTTTTCCATTCGTTTTTGGTGTTGTTTGTATTTTGTTCTTATGAGAATAGTTTGTACGAGGCTTCTCTGTCTCTAGAAAATTTCTAAAAATGAGGAATTTCATACTGGATGAGATCGTGAAAGGCATACCCTTGGATTAATCATATCAAGGAAGTGGAGACTAAGAAAATCGAAGGTGTTAGTGATTAAAAGCTTTGCTTCGAGTTTTTCGTTGTCAATCAAGTTTGAAGAATAGAAGAAAGATATTCACTCCTCCCCCCACTCTCTAGCTCATACCAATACTAACAACTTGATCTAAGAGACTTGTCACGGAGTTAACCCAGTATCTAGCAGCACAAGATCTTGAAGATCATGAGGTACATGGTCGAGGTCATGAAAGATAGGTTCCGACTGAGAAAACTTTACAATGTGATTATAATGGCCGATATTTTAAAAGTCATAAGTTCTCTTATACTAATTTTTCATTTCTTTCATAAATCCATATCACATTCATGCTCATCTTTGGGAAAGTCATGGTCAAGAGGAGTGATATGTGAAATTTGGGTTTCCAGTGATCTTCCTGAGTTTTCTGATATATCATAGACAGAAGTTTGTTGATTGGATTAACGAGAAGAAGAGATTTTTTTTTATTTTAAGGAAGTATACGATCGTTTGAAAATCAAATTGATTGTCATCAAATTCAAGGGCCTAACATCGACATGGTGAGAGCAGTTACAATGCTCATCAGACATGTTCCGGAAGGAATCGACATCGACGGCCAGTCACCAGGGTTCAACCCACGCGGACGCTGACGCTGGAGGAAGAACTTCACACCCTGCGAGATTAACACGAGCGTTAGGGGGACACGCCGGAGGTTGTCCGGCGGAGCCCACTCCGACGCTCAAGTTAGTGCTGTTAGTAGGAGCCCTAGAGCCAATTATATGATGATTGACTAGGGACTTTTTGTATCATATTCTATCATTAATAAAGGCATGATTGGTTATTATACTTACTTTGTATTTGTGGCAAATAACTAAGTATAATAATATTCTAGGGTAGTAGGTTCTTATCTACAATATATCAATTGGTTGAATCGATAGTGAGATGATGAAGAGAACACTACTCTAAACTATTCCTAGTCAAGTATTAATATTCAAGGACAATATTAATGCATGGAGACTAGCATGTAGGTCAACTGATGACTTGAGCTCACAAGTCATGGATATGTGATATCAAGTTGACACATGGGTATACATTGGAGAATGTGTACTGAATTGACCCGCCATGAGAAAGTTTCATAGATTGTCATATGAGTGTCATAAACATTCTCATGTGACTATTAGTATGAATAGTCCTTAGACCTCAAGTCACTACGGTTCCCTACATAAGGAGTTATGTACTTTGGTATCGTCAAACGTCACCCGTAACAGGGTGGACTATAAAGACGATCACTGGGTATGTAATGAATTATGCGGAGGGATGTGAGTGATGTAGATGGTATCTATCCCTCCCATATGACGGGAGTGATATCTATGGGCCCCTTGATCGAGTAGGACTACTGAAACGCATGACCATGCTCAAATGAGTCAATATGAGATATTGAGCTCATTTGTTTGAGTGAGTCTACTCGGGGATCAAGAAACACAAGATTGATTGAGGATGATACGGTCTATCCTCATTAGTCAATCTAGATATGAAGGATAGAAGGACAAGGTCATACACTATCATAGTCACGGAGGTTTAGTCGGATCTCGACTTTTCTTGTTACTTGGGTAGCAATGATGCATTGCTAGATGCCGCTCATTGCTTATGTGTCTAAAGCGTTTAGGCGCATTGTCAACGTCACGAGAACCTATTGGGTCACACACTAAGGACACGATGCTTCGGGAAATCTAATCGGCAGATCAGAGCCCGAGTTGGGAACTCAGGAGATCAGAGCCCGAGTTGGGAACTCGGGAGATATGATCGGGAGCTCGAGTTAGGAACTCGGGAACTTGAGTCGAGAGCTCGGCACTCGGCAGACTGAGCTGGGAGCTCGGCAGACTGAGTCAGGAGCTCGGCACTCGGCAGATTGAGTCGGGAGCTCGGCACTCGACAGACTAGGTCGGAGCTCGGCAGACTGGGTCGGGAGCTCGGCACTCGGGAGACTAGGTCGGGAGACCTAGTCGGAAGCCCGAGAGGCCCGGTCGGAATTGCATGTGAAGGAAAGAGAAAAGTCTCTCTTCATTGGATGAAGAGAAGGTGAAGAGTCACATGAAAAGATGTACTCTTTATTGGCTTTAATGAAGGGAAGTCAAAGAGACAAAAGACTCTTCATATTCATGGGATGAATATAAAAGAGACTCTAGTCATTTTGAATGGGGTGTGAGCTTTTCTTCTTCCCTTCCTCTCTTCTTCCTCTCCTCCCTCTTGGCCGAAACCCTTGTGGTTTCTTGGTGGTCTTGTGAACTACCTCAAGTTGCTAACACAACTAAGGTAGTTCTTCCCGAAGTTGAGAGATTGTGTCCGTGTGGATACAAATAGAGGCACGGAACATTGAACGTGCAAGAGATCCGGCGCATCTTGGACGAGCGGGATAAGCAAAGGGCACGCTCCAAAGGTATACACTGTAGATAGATCTATTAGATAGATAAACTTTGTACGAGTTTTTCTTTCGCATGGATCGCTCGAGGGTTCTTGTTTCTGCTGCGTTTTATGTTTTGGTGCCGGGAGAACCTAACAAGTGCCTCGATCTAGGAGATGAAGGGAAGGCAGAAAAGAATATGCGTGAAGTAGGGAGTGTTGGTGCAAGATGCATCAGTAATGTCCTCCTCTAGTGTTTCAATGTTTAGCAATATGCTTAAGTTAGTGATACATTGAACAAGGTAAGGGTGAGTCAAGAAATCAGTACCAAAGTGAAGAAAAGTCCTAGTTAACCTAGGCAATAAGTCCTGGTTCGAAGAATTGGGCACTAAGTCTTGATCATGGATTGGGCACTGAGTCCTGGCCGTGGGTTGGGCACCTAAGACCTGACCGAGGGTTGGGCATGAAGTCCTGATTCGAGGAATTAGGCAATAAGTCCTGGCCGAGGGCTGGGCACATAAGTCCTGACATAGGGTTGGGCAATATGTCTTGGTCGCGGACTGGGCACGAAGTCCTGATTCGAGGAATTGGGCAATATGTCCTAGCCGAGGGTTGGGCACCGAAGTCCTGGTGAGTGAAGCTGGGCACTAAGTCATGGTGAGTGAAGCTGGGCAAAAGTCCAACCGGAGGAGCCGGTTGGCAATACTGCTCCTAAGAGGAGTAGGCGAAAGGCGCGTTCCCCAGGAAGGGAACATAGGTGTCGGTCCGACCTAGGGTTTCGGGGAAATCGGAAGTCAGAACCAATTCGTTAAGGCTAAGAATATATATGTGCTTGTCTTGTGTTTGTGTATCTTACAGGTACCTAGAATTAAAGGCAAAGCAGGCGAACAAACACACAAAAACGGCCTTGAAAGCTGCTCCTGGGCGCCTAAATGGATACAGGTGCCCCAAGCATTCAGGCGCCCCGGAAGCCAGGCACCTGAATGAATTAGGCGCCCAATAAGCTCCTGGGCACCCAAGACTGGGTCCTTAAGCAGCTTCGCGAAGTTTGCGATTTGGATGGATTTTTTACCGCTACTGAGGCGCCCCATAGCAACACAGGCGCCCTAGCTAAAGCTATAAAAGTGGCTTCAACCCCTCAACTCAGACATCAACGAAAACATCAATCTAAGCATTCCGAGTGACGACAAAGCTCTAGAGACGAAGCTCTGCGACCAAGGAGGATCAGGAGGAAGTACGCGACACTTCGGAGTTCCAGATCGGCCGAGCGTTCGACTTTTTGTTTGGTTTGTGTTTACTTTATGCATTTATGTTTCTCTATCTTTTGATTGTAAAACGTGCACTGTAAGACGGGTTTCTCCGCCTCCGAAAAGTCCGGTAAAGATACCATTAGAGGATGGGCGCTTCCCGTGCTTAGGCCTTGGACGTACTGACCCTGGGGGGTTGGGAACCAAGTAAACCTGCATGCAGTCTGAGTTGTTTGTTTTTCTCTTTCTTTTTTTCCTCTGCTACTAACTCTCTGTCTAGAACAAACAAACAAACCTTGACATTTACTACAAGTTCCCGACAAAATTTTAACAAGTCGATATTCACCCCCCTCCTCTATCGACGGCACCAGTCCCCACTTGTGGCATCAGAGCCTGATAGCTCTTCACCGGACTAACAGCCGACGGAGCAAAGACGCTAGGAATTGAGGGGGAGCCAGGGGTGAATCAGGTATATTTTTAATTATGGTAAATTTTAAATTTCATATTACATGTTTTAAGTGCAGGGAGAGAGGACACTATAAAAACCAGTGTCCTACTCGTAAGACTCTATCGTCACCACTAGCAGCTAAGGAGGTACCAGCACTAGGAGTCCGGAGGGACAAGAGCCACATCAAGTGCTTCAAATGTCAAAAGCACAGACACTACAAGAATCAGTGTCCGACTAAGGTACGAAAAGTTTATGTTTGCAAAAATTTTCAAATTCCTGCACAGTCATACAGTAATGTTGATAATTTATATAAGTTAGATAATTATTCTAATAAATTAGAATTTTTGCATAGTCAAATTAATATATCAAAAGACGAATTACCAAATATAGACAGTAGTAAAATATCAGAAATTAATTCTTTAATCTTCAATATCAATGCAATAATTGATAGAATTAATTCTAATATTTTATCAGATAATGCTGATAAGGATAATAATACTTCAATTTCTAATATTTTTGAAAATGTTAATAATTACAATATTAATTAATGATAATTTTAAGGATAATGATGAAATTATTTCTTATATTTTATCTGAAGATAATCCTGATAATCTAGAAACTTTTGTAGATGAAAAAGAAGATTTAATTAATATTGATTTATTGGATAATACTGATAACTACTTTGAAATTAATTATAAAACATTAATTAATAATCCTGAAAATTATTCTACCTACTATGAAGATGTAGAAGAATATAGCCTTGATGATGAGGGTGAGGAGGAAGAAGAATTTCTTAGAATCAAGACTACACTTAATAAAGTCTACAATAATTCAAACAAAGCAGAAGTATTAGAAAAACTTGAAAAATTAAATGAAAAAGAAATAGTAGACAAGTCAGATATTTGTGAATTAATGAAAATGATGCAGTTAGATCCACAACTATTAACTAACCCAGAAATTAATTTAACCTTAATTAAATCTTAATTATGTTAACCTTAGTTAAATCTTAATTATCTTAACTCAATTTAATCTTTAATTAATTTAATTATAATTAAATCTTAATTATCATAACTCAATTTAATCTTTAATTAATTTAATCCTATTTAAATCTTAATTATCATAACTCAATTTAATCTTTAATTAATTTAATTCTAATTAAACCTTAATTATCTTAACTCAATTTAATCTTTATTAATTTAATTCTAAGTAAACCTTAATTATCTTAACTCAATTTAATCTTTAATTAATTTAATCTTAATTAAATCTTAATTATCTTAACTCTATTTAATCTTTTATTAATTTAATTCTAATTAAAACTTAATTATCTTAACTCAATTAATCTTTAATTAATTAAATTAATGATTAAACCTTAATTAATTCTTAAATAACCTCAACGTTTAATGATTTCAACTTTAATTAATTAATTCTTAATAATTACACCTAATTAATTCTACAAATTAAATCTTTACTCAATCCTTAATCCACAAACTAAAATTCAAATTAATTATCTTTAAGTATGAAACCAATTAAAATTCTACCCAACCGAAACCTCCAATTTAATAATATTAAATATGTCAAAGTGGGTTGGCATATTCGCGGGTTCACACGATATGTATCAAATCAGAAATTTAATACATTATTAGAAACTTAAGTAAAATATTTTGACTTGTTTGACTCATGCATAATTGTCATGTACATGCATTTGCTTATTTTTTGTAAATATATAACATGTCATTCATGTTTAATTTTTCGCATGAATTAGAACAGTTAGATAGGAAGAAGACTGATTGATACTTGCCTAACCTAGTACCAGGGTAGGGCGAGATGATAGTACGTTTGGGAAGCTTAGCTTAGCAAAGTGGAACTAGTCGAAGCTACCTCGCCACATCCTAAACTAGTTAGACAAGAGTTTTTCAAAAAGTAAAATAAAGGTATTATTTTCTGTAAAAGGCTTTGTCTAAGGAAAGGGTTGATGATCCAATAAGGTTACGACCAAAAAAGGTCTCTGTGCCTCGCCAAGACCTGGAAGTCGATTATTGAAATATACTTTTAGATTAACAATTGATTAAACTCGAATCTAACTCAAGGTCAACCAGTCTATAAATAAATTAAGAAAAATTATTCAAGCATCTCACAATACACCCATAAGGCAACCAAGCTTGCTTGTATTGAGACATTTAGAATGGGTGAGATGTTAAGGACTAATTAATTGACAGATATTTTTCAAAAATATTTTCAAAATCCTTAGAATATTTTCCTAAAAATTTATTTTCAAAATAATATTTCAACATAATAATGTTTTTATGAATTTCATGCTTGCCTGATTGCTTAAATACATAATACATTTTCAAAACTATGGCTTTTCGAAAAATTGTTTGACCTGCACTCTTAGACACAAACCTGTTAGGTCAACACTAAAGTCCCTTAAGACACTTAGATAGAGTCAGACGGTGTCGGATACAGGGGGAGTTTTGTTTAAAAAAAGGTTATTTTTCTTTCAGATCTTTTGCTTTAAAAATTATTATCATTTCAAAATGTGTTTTCGAAAATTGTCTCAAAAACTCATTTTATCCTTCAAAATATTTTTTTTAAAATTATGTCTTTTATCATAATATTTCAAAAATGCATTTCAAGAATTGTGCTTATTGCTCTTTTGATTTTGATAAACCCTAAAGACTCAGAGGAAGATCACTTGTAGTCAACAAGCTTCCTAGGACTGTGTCAAGTTTAGGGGAGGCCAAATTAAAAGAACTATTTTCTAACAATTGTTTTTCAAAATCATTACATAATTCTTTTGGTTTGAATCAAACCCTAAGACTCAGAGGAGGATCACTTGTAGTCAACAAGCTTCCTAGGGCTGTGTCAAGTTTAGGAGGAGGTCAAGTTAAAAGAACTATGAAATATTTTGTGTTCATACAGTATATTTTCAAAATCATTTTGAAAACATAAGTATTTTCTTTTCAAAAATCATATTGTTTTTGGTCTTAAAAAATTACTTTATGAAGATATTATACTATCATTTTCAAAAAAAAAAAGGGTTATCTTTTTGACTTATGGAATCACTTTTGAAAATAATTTTACTTGAGTTTGGAGAATTTCCAGGACACTTAGCGAAATTTCCTTGCAGCTAACAAGGGTTACTAGAATTGTGTCAGACTGGAAAAGAATCCAAATCAAGAACTTATTTTCAAAATCCTTTTTGACTTTTGAATCAATTTGAAATAATGTTTACTTGAGTTTGAAGAATTTCTAGGACACTTAAGGAAATCTCCTTGTAGTTAACAAGGTTTCCTAGGATTGTGTTAGACTGGAAAGAAACCAAGTCAAGTAAAATATTATGTTTTCACAACAAAATTTTATTAAAAAAATTGCAAAAATATTTTAAGTGAAAAATGTTTTTCAAAGTACTATTATTTGTTAAGTACACAATAATTTTTCAAAGTACAAATTTTTTCTTACAATATCTCTCAAAAGTACTAAGTGCAAAATATTCTTTCAAAGTACGAATACTTTTTAAATGCACAATATTTTTCTGAAGTAAAAATCTTTTCTAAGTGCAACTCTTTTCTAAGTTCAAAAACTATATTTTTCCACGTTCAAAATATTTTTCAAGTGCAATTGAAATACTTAGTTTTTTTACGTTCTTTCGAACAAAGGGGAAGAGTTTTCAAATGTTTAAAAAAAATTATATACTTTCAAAGAATTATCCCAAGTACTTTCAAAAGGAGAAGAAAATTTTCAAGAAATTTTCGTTGTTGGAGCAAGTTTTTTTGTCATTTTTTTATGTATGACAAAGGGGGAGAGAGAGACTTAAGTTAGAAATATTTTTTTAGTTTTCTCCCAAGGATCAAAATTTAGATTAAATTTTTTCCATTTTATCCCAAGGATCAAAACTTAACCCTTAAATCCAATCTGACTTAAGATATTGTCAAGCATCAAAAAGGGGGAGATTGTTGGTGCAAGATGCATCAGTAATGTCCTCCTGTAGTGTTTCAATGTTTAACAATATGCTTAAGTTAGTGATACATTGAACAAGGTAAGGGTGAGTCAAGAAATCAGTACCAAAGTGAAGAAAAGTCCTAATTAACCTAGGCAATAAGTCCTGGTTCGAAGAATTGGGCACTATGCTCTGATCATGGATTGGGCACTAAGTCCTGGCCGCAGGCTGGGCACCTAAGACCTGACTGAGGGTTGAGAACGAAGTCCTGATTCGAGGAATAGGGTAATAAGTCCTGGCCGAGGGTTGGGCACCTAAGTCCAGACATAGGGTTGGGTAATATGTCTTGGTCGCGGACTGGGCACGAAGTCCTGATTCGAGGAATTGGGCAATAAGACCTAGCCTAGGGCTGGGCACCGAAGTCCTGGTGAGTGAAGCTAGGCACTATGTCCTGGTGAGTGAAGCTGGGCAAAAGTCCAACCAGAGGAGCCGGTTGGCAAAACTGCTCCTGAGAGGAGTAGGCGAAAGGCGCGTTCTCCGGGAAGGGAACATAGGTGTCAGTTCGACCTAGGGTTTCACAGGAAATCCGAAGTCAAACCAATTCATTAAGGCTAAGAATATATATGTGCTTGTCTTGTGTTTGTATGTCCTGCAGGTACCTAGAATTGGAGGCAAAGCAGGCGAACAAACACACAAAAACGGCCTGGAAAGCTGCTCCTGGGCGCCTGAATGGATACAGGCGCCCCCAAGCATTCAAGCACCCTGGAAGCCAGGCGCCTGAATGAATCAGGTGCCCAAAACTGGGTCCTTATGCAGCTTCGCGAAGTTCGCGATTTGGATGGATTTTTGACTGTTACTGAGGCGCCCCATAGCAACACAGGCGCCCTAGCTAAAGCTATAAAAGGGGCTTCGACCCTCCACTCAGACATCAACGAAAACATCATTCTAAGCATTCCGAGTGACGATAAAGCACTAGAAATGAAGCTCTGCGACCAAGGAGGCTCCAGAGGAAGTGTGCGGCACTTCGGAGTTCTAGATCGGTCGGGCGTTCGACTTTTTGTTTGGTTTACATTTACTTTATGCATTTAAGTTTCTCTATCTTTTGATTGTAAAACATGCACTGTAAGACGGGTTTCACTGCCTCCAGAATGTCCGAAAAGGATACCATTAGTGGACGGGTGCTTCTCGTGCTTAGGCCTTGGACGTACTGACCCTGGGGGTTGGGAACCAAGTAAAACCTGCGTGCAATCTGAGTTGTTTGTTTTGCTCTTTCTTTTTTTCCGCTGCTACTAACTCTTTGTCTAGAACAAACAAACGAACCTCGATGTTTACGACAAGTTCCTGACAAAATTTTAACAAGTCGATATTCACCCCCTCCCCCTCTATCGATGTCACCGGTCCTCACAAGTGGTATCAGAGCCTGGTAGTTCTTCACCGGACTAACAGCCGACGGAGGAATGATGCCAGGAGTTGAGGGGGAGCCAAGGGTGAATCAACTATATTTTTAATTATGGTAAATTTTAAACTTCATATTACATGTTTTTGTTGGTGCTTGGATGGCTAGAGAGGGGGGGTGAATTTAGCCAGACACAGAAATATGAACTCTTGAAATTTCCGCACTTGAAGGTTAGCAGCGGAAGCAACAAACAGAGGCAGAAAAACAAATGCAAACTGAAAATAGAAACTACCAGCAACCTAAAGACGCTAACAGGGAGGATTTACAATGTTCGGGGATAACTTGCCCCTACTACTTGGCGTGCCCGTGAGGTGGGCGATCCCTTGATCGTTGGCAGATCAAGCCCCGGGAAATCCGGATAAACGAAACCTCCTTCTCGGTGGAGAAACCTCTCCACAGCAAGTCTCAACAGATATGAAATAAAAGCACAGAGACACAAACAAGAAGGCTTACAGAGCACTCGGATAGAAGGAACACAAGAACTCTACACAAGCTCCACTCAGCACAAACCTCACTCAAGAACTCCATGCTCTTCTGTCTGCTTGCTGATGGACTAGCCATGCTCTTTGCCTCTTCCAAGCGCTCAAGTTTGCAGTCTCAAAGAATTGCTTCAAGGATCAGAGTAATGCTAGAGCTTCAAAATTCAAAGTGATTGCAAAGGGATGAAGAGTTGTCGCATGAAGAGATTCGTTCTCTTCTTCTCTGCCCACTCTTAAGCTGCTTCCCGTCGCCAGTCACCAGGTCACAGACACCAGATGCTCCTGTGCAACGTTGCTCATCTGCAACAGCCCAGCTACCCCTGACCTCTCCAGTCGAGCCCCAGGTCAGCTTCCCAGCCGTTCCCCAGAGAACGTTGTATCCTGTAAAGGAAAACAGCCAAAACTGTGGCACCGAAAGATCTCAGTTGACCCTCCTCCACTATTTGAAATCATCCCTGCATCACCTGCACACTTAATAGAAGTTTAGCAAATGAAATCAAACGTGAATCAGTAATAGCAGAAGAGATCAGAGTTATCAGAACAAAATCAGAGTGAATCAGAATGCGATCAGAAGTCTGACAACGTATTTGAATTAAAGTTTTCAGCTACTGATCGGTCACCAGACCGATCAGGGTAAGCCCTGAACGATCAAGCTCTAGCCTGATCGGTCCACAGGGAGAAACCAAGAATCACGGCTTCTTGTGATCGGTCACCGGACCGATCCCAGATCGTGGATCGGTCACCTGACCGATCCAGCCCTTGCTGGGGCTTTCCGCAGCTTCCGCAGTCCAAAACCCTGATCGGTCACCTGACCGATCAGGTTGTGCCCTGATTGGTCTGGTGACCGATCAGGTCACTCCCTGACCGATCAGGAGGCATCCTGATCGGTCAGGATGAGGAATGTCACGACAATTTGATCGGTCAAGAGTCCGATCCAAGTTTCTCACAAAACCTACTGACCTCTCCCTGATCGTTCACCAGAACGATCAGGAGCCGAACAGTAGCTTTTGGCTCTCCCTCTGATCGTTCACTAGAATGATCAGACTTGTCTGGATCGGTCACCAGACCGATCCACAACAGGGAGTTTGTGCCAACTCCCTGATCGGTCTCCAGACCGATCCAGCTCCGACCAATTCAGCCGTGAGTCCAGAGAACAGCCTCCCTAGCCTTCTCTGACTCATCCTAGTCCCAGGGAACGAACTCACGTGCCCTCTCCGACCAGTACACGCAATGCTCAGTCCCCCGGACCAAGACTTCGTGCCCAGCTTCACTCACCGGGACTTCATCCAACCTAGCTTCCCCAGCTAAGACCTGGCTTCACTCACCAGGTTTCAGTCACCCGGCTTCACTCACCGGGATTTCCCTCACCTGGCTTCACTCACCAGGGTTTCAGTCACCTGGCTTCATTCACCAGGACCCGACTTCACTCACCGGGGTTTCCAATCACCTGGCTTCCCTCACCAGGACCCGGCTTCACTCACCGGGGTTTCCGTAACCCGGCTTCACTCATCGGGAGTCGTGCCCAGTCCCCGACCAAGACTTAAATCAGACTCATCTCATTAACCTAAACTGAAATTGGTGTCAACACCAAAATAACAATCAGGGTCAGTCTGCATCAACAATCTCCCCCTTTTTATTGTTTGACAACCCGATTTTAAGTTTAGGAATTTGAAATCAATTGTAGTAATCCAATCTCACTATCGTAGGAGAATCAGAGTCCTCCCCTTACAACAGTTATACTCGTAAACATCCTAAACTTAACTAACCACACTCTCCCCCTTTGTTAGACACCGAAAAGGGTGTAGACTGGTTGTTAAGTTTAAAAAATTCCTCCCCCTCAAACCAAGGTTTTCCCAAAAATAACAAAGGATAAGAATTTTGGAAAAATATATGAAAAGCATATGAAAAGATACTGCACGATAAAACAGTCATACGCATCATATGAAATAGAATACGACATGAAATAGCAAGTCATACAAGAAATCAGTCAGATAGTCAGATACATCACAAGTCATGGAAGCATAATCAAAATCAGAGTACAAACACAATCAATCCTAGGCAGGTGGGTCGTCAGACTGCATGGGGTCATATGTCGTGTCATCGTCTGGTAGAAAACACCCCGCGGCAGTGCTGCTGGTGGGTGCAGCTCCAGGATGTGTAGGCTGGTACGGATGACCAGTTGCCCAAAAGCGCCACTCAGCAAACCACGCCTGCTGCTCGAAACGGATCCCAGAGACGTCGGACTCTAACGTGAGTAATCTGCGGTCGATAGACTGAACGTCAGAGCGGACCTCCTGTCGCTAGAGCTCGGACACATGTAACTCATGCTGTATAGCCTGCTCTAGCTCCACGACCTGCCACCAGAGATCAGGATCCGGATCGTACTCGTAGTCGGCTGCTGCGGGCGCCTCGTGATGTCCAGGTGGTGCGGCTGGTACCTGTATGTGTGCGCCCCGAGGTAGCTCTCCTAGACCTCGCCCATACTTCCACTGAAGGCCCTGGCCCTGAGGTCCAACAATGATGCCAGACTTGGCAAACGCGCGTTTGCCAAGTCGGCAATCCTGTCGAACCATGGACACGGTCCTGCCCTTGGTCACATCAATACCGACTGACTGAAGCCAGTCGGTAATAACGTGACCAAAAGGCATGTAAACAGTGCGACGGCTGGGACTATAGGTCATAATGGAACCGAGAATGCATGCCGTGATATCAAAATCGAGGAGGCGATGCATCCCGTAGAGCATCAAGTAATGGTAAGGGCGGATCTCAGCCAGGGGTTTTGACTTGATTGGGAGAATGCAGTTTGTGATAATCTTGAAGAGGATATAATCAATAGGAGAGAGACGAAGAGCAGCAAAAGTAGGGAAATCAGGCCCTACCTCATCGAGACCATCTAGCCTAGGGTGTCCAAGAAAATGCTCGTAGATGGAGTCTGGGGTGACTCCCTCAAATGGAGGCAGCAAAGGATCTGGAAGGTTAGGGTAGAAAGAATAGAAATTTGGCGATCATCGAACGCCAAGAAACTCAGAAAAATTACCATAGGTAAAATCAAGATTCGTTTTGGCTACCCTAGTTGTAAATTCTAAACGCCCTTGTGGTCCCAGTTGAATATTGTTATAGAATTCTGATACAAGGTCAAGGTTGATGGTTCTCTCAAGAGAAAGGAAAAAGTCAAGGTTGTAGAAGTCAATAACCTCTTTAATAGAGGCACAGTGCTCATATAGGAACGGTCTATCAATAGACCTATAAAGGAGAAGTTTGAACGTTTGATTTTGAAAGGTCTGTTCAAAGGCGGCATTGGGGAACCTAGAGCTGGAGGAAGGTTGAGGCCTAGTAGATGAAGAGGGAGCTCTGGATCGTGAGGTACCCTCGGCAGGTTCTTTGCCCTTGGAAGATCTCTTAAGGATTGTAATAATAGGTCACGGCAACAAATAAATCATCAAGCGAAGGTTGATTTGATCATGTAATTAATGACACATGAAAAAGATAGGAAAATAAGGACATGGCATTAAATTGATCAAGTGAAGAAAAACAATGACCAAATGAAGTTCACACAGAATGATCAGATGAAATTAGGTTTAATCAGTGAGATTAAGGAAAATGAACAATTGATCATCATGGCAAAAATAAATCACACAACCAAAAGATCAATGCGATTGAAATTTGAGGGCACGGCAAGGTAAAGGCAAACACACCACAATGTGAAACATGATAATTAGCAGATCATTAGGAAACACAAAAACCATAATAACTGCAAAAATGATAACACACTCACTTGGGTGCCATAGAGTGAGATTGGTTGGATCATGTGGGGAGAACAGAGAAATCGCGCAATACCTTGGAAGGCACCTTCAAATAGGCTGCGCAGAGAATGGAGCTCAGAAACTCACAAAGGGCTCGCAGAGGACTTGCGCAGGAAGAAGATACACACGATGCTTCAAGAACTTGACCTCCAGAGAAACTCCAGAGAACACACAAGGAACTCGCAGTGAAGAGGACCCGTGCACTCACAAACCTCACAGTGAGCAGATCTCGCCGAACGAAGAACTTGTTGAGCTCTCACCGAAGACCAGGAAGAAGAAGCGCAGGAAGAAAAACTGGAGCAAACTGGAGTAGAAGATACTCGAGCGCAAACTGAGACTCACGCAAACAAGAAAGAGGAGCTCACAGCACTCGCGGGAAGAAGAGAGGAATTTCTCAATGCGATTTGCGCAAAATGAGGGTCGGCTAGGGTTTGGAGGTATAAGGGTATGGAGTTAATAGGTTGGTGGACCGATCCACCAACCAAAATTAATGTTATCATCCGATCCACCGTCCGATCTCGGGGTTCCCAGACCGATCAGGGAAACTCCTGATCGGTCTGGCTGAGTCCTGATCGGTCGGGTGACCTATCAGGGAAGCCCTGATCGGTCTGCCGATCGATCAGGGAGCGAACAGAGAGTTTGCGAGGTTTTATGATCCTTCTGATCGGTCGGTGGACCGATCACCAAGGTGGCCAGATCGGTCAGTGGACCAAACGAGTCGAAGGCAATAGATTTTCGTGGTTTTCTCACGGGATTGCTTGATCGGTCTTTATGACCGATCAGGCCAACCCCTGATTGGTCCGGTGACCGATCAGGGAGGTCCCTGATCGATCCGAACAGAATCACTTAGTCGTGGTTCTGTGAGCTCACTGATCAGTCTGTCGACCAATCAGCCCTACACCTGATCGGTCCGGTGACCGATCAGGGAGGTCCCTGATCGATCCGAACAGAATCACTTAGTCGTGGTTCTGTGAGCTCACTGATCAGTCTGTCGATCGATCAGCCCTACACCTGATCGGTCTATGGACCGATCAGAAATCAGAAACTATCGGATACGTTTCAAAACTTCAGTTTCAGACTTTCCTTCGATTTCTGAAAAGATCAGATGGAAGATTATCGATCTTGGAGGTGTTCCCTCGACTAGAATTGATCCCTTAACAAAAATCAGGAGTCCTTATGGGTATAACATCCTCTCGGTTGTAAAACAAGAACCCAACCAATGAAGTCATAATCAATCAAAACATACATCCAATTTGTAACAAGTTTGTAGCAAAATAAGTCTCCAATCAAGTTTCCTTGATTGGAATGTCCAAGTATGATCATGGAGCCAAATACACATGTATTATGCATTGGTTTTCCCCATACTTGGTCAACTTAATGATTATTGTCTCGTCAACCTAATTTCTCAAGGGATGCATTAACATTTTGAGTAATTAGGTTGATCCTAGCATCTCACCCCATTTCTAGCAAACAAAAATATTTTGTTAAACCTTATAGTTCGTGTGAGATGTCCCCAAGTTGCCCAATAATTTTTCCCCAACAATTTGAAATGATCATGAAGGGTTTTGTTTTCTTTTCAATTCTATGAAGCATGACACATTCCCAACTCCCTTCGTAAGAAACTAAATTCATTCTCAAGGAGTGGTTTAGTGAAAATGTCCGCTAGGTTCGATTTTGACTCTACATGTGAGAGTACAATATCTCCTCTAGCAACATGATCTCTAATGAAGTGGTGACGCACTTCAATGTGCTTGGTCCTAGAATGATGGACTGAATTTTTTGTTAGGTTTATCGTGCTTATGTTGTCACACAACACTTGCACACCCTTGTAGGTTAATCCATAGTCCTCTAATGTGTGTATCATCCACAACAATTGTGATACACTCTCTCCCATGGCGATATATTCTGCCTCGGTCGTGGAGAGAGCAACACAATGTTGCTTCCGACTTGACCAACTCACTAATGATGAACCTAAAAATTGGCAACCCCCACTTGTGCTCTTCCGATCCAACTTGCACCCAGCATAGTCAGAATCGGTGTAGTCAATTAAGTCAAATGACTCGGTACGGGGGTACCAGAGACCTACTCCAATCGTGCCCTTAAGATATCTCAGAATTCGTTTAATGGCAATTAAATGAGATTCCTTGGCACAAACTTGGTACCTAGTGCACATACCAACAGCGAAAAGAATATCAGGTCGACTAGCTGTGAGGTATAGCAGACTACCTATCATGCTCCGATATTGGGTTAGGTCAACAGGCTTACCACTCTCATCATTGTCTAATCGTGTGTTTGTTGCCATGGGAGTGGTTACCTCTTTAGAATCACTCATGTTAAATTTTCGGAGCATCTCTAGAGTGTATTTGGATTGGTGCACATGGATTCCATCTCGAGTTTGATTGATTTCAAGTCCAAGGAAGAAAGTCAATTCTCCCACTAGACTCATCTCAAATTCACTCTCCATGTGTCCAATAAATTCATTCAAATAGCCCTTGTTGTTGGAGCCACAAATTATGTCATCGACATATATTTGGGCTACAAATATATTGTCACCATCTCTTCGTAAAAATAGTGTAGAGTCTATTTGTCCTCTCACGAAGCCTTTTTCGATTAGAAATGTCGACAACCGCTCATACCAAGCCCGAGGTGCTTGTTTAAGGCCGTAAAGCGCCTTCTTGAGCTTGAACACGTGGTTTGGAAATTTGGAATTCTCAAACCCCGGAGGTTGTTCGACATAGACCTCTTCTCTTATGAAACCATTTAGGAAGGCCGATTTGACATCCATTTGATAGAGTCTGAAACCTCTATGTGTTGCAAATGCAAGCATCAATCGGATAGATTCTAATCGTGCCACGGGAGCATAGGTCTCATCGTAATCAAGGCCTTCAACTTGACTATAGCCCTTGGCTACCAAGCGTGCCTTGTTTCTTACGATTTCTCCCTTATGGTTCAATTTGTTTTTGAAGACCCATTTGGTTCCAATAATGGTGGTCTTCTTAGGTCTAGGGACTATGTCCCAAACTTGGCTTCTCTCGAATTGACCTAATTCATCTTGCATGGCAATGATCCAATCGGGATCATGCAATGTCTCGTCAATTTTCCTAGGTTCAATTTCTGAAATTAGGGCAACCTCATTAGCCTCATTCCTAAAGAATGATCTAGTTCTAACTCCATGATGGATATCTCCAACAATTTAGTCTTGGGGATGACTAGAGGCTAACCTAGTTTGCCTTGGTGTTGGAGGTGCTTCTTGGATGGTGTCACTAGACACAGGCTCAGCCTCAGGGTCCGGCTGAGCTACATGTTGTCTAGGTTCACCGTCATCAGTCTCATCAGCACCATCTCCACCACTTGGACTTTCATCCAAACCTAGTTTCCTAAGTTCGAATTGAACTCCTTCTACATCTTCTGATTGATCAATTGCTTTTGGAATTTCCTCAAAAACGACATCAGAAGATTCTTCGACCAATCTAGACTTTTTGTTGTAGACTCGATAAGCGTTGCTGACAAGGGAGTACCCGACCAGTATCCCTTCATCAGCTTTCGCTGTGAACTTTCCAAGATGATCCTTGGTGTTTAGAATAAACACCTTACACCCAAACACCCTAAGATGTTTAACTATAGGTGGTTTTCCAAACCACAGTTCGTGAGGAGTCTTCCCTAAAAATCTATGAATGAGGACACGATTTTGCATATAGCAAGCTGTGTTCACAGCTTCAGCCCATAAGTAACTCGGTAGAGAGTACTCATTGAGCATGCTTCGTGCAGCCTCTTGTAAGACTCGCTTCTTCCTCTCTACAACACCATTTTGCTGTGGTGTTCTAGGAGTGGAGAACTCGTGTCTATAACCTCTCTCTTGACAAAATTCTAAAAATCTCTGGTTTTGAAATTCTCTTCCATGATCACTCCTAATTATTTTAATTGTTGTTGATTTTTCATTTTCAATTCTTCTACAAAATGAAATAAAAACATCTAGGGTTTGATCCTTATATTTTAGAAAATAGGTCCAAGTATATCTAGTAAAATCATCAATGATCACAAAATAATATCTACTACCGTTCAAAGATATTATAGTGCTACAATCAAATAGATCCATGTGAAGTAAATCTAAAGCGATAGAAGTACTTACAGCGCTTTTACCTTTGTATGACAATTTCGTTTGCTAACCCATTTGACATGCATCACAAAGCTTGTCCTTTTCGTACTTGATGCTTGGTAAGCCATGAACTAGTCCCTTGTTGGCCATTTTTCGGATGTTCTTCATGTTCACATATGCCAATCTCCGGTGCCAAAGGGTAGACTCATCTTCTCTTGACATGAAACACTTAACAGAAACATTAATAGCACTTTTAAAAGAAACTTGATAAATGTTATCTATCCTTGTGCCTACTAGTACCGTGTCAAGTATGTCATTTTGTCTAACTAGACATTGACTTGAATGAAAACCAATTGTGTAACCCGCATCACACAATTGACTGACACTTAGGAGATTAAATGTCTTCCCCTTGACTAGAAGGGCATTTTTAATTCTAAGACATTCGGATATTTGAATGTCTCCTATCCCTACAACCTTAAGACTACCATTGCTACCAAAAGATATATTACCTCTATTTTTACTTTGAAGGGTAGTGAATAAGGATCTATCACTGGTCATATATTTGGCGCACCCACTATCAACGAACCAAGTTGATAGATGCTCCCCCTTAATCAAAGCCTACACAATACGAAAAATGGAAGATTTAGGTACCCAAATCTTGGGACCTAAAGCATCTACAATGCATGACTTAGGTACCCATGCCTTGACCACTTTCCTTTGGATCCTAGGAACCTTATGTGATCTAACATGAGTCCTAGACATCAAGGAAACAAAAGTCGGTTCTTTAAGTCGGTAACCTATACCGGCCTTGTTGTAAACCGCCCTTTGTGCATTTAAGATCATATCCAAAGTCTTAGAGCTAGTTGAGAATTTCTCAAGAAGGCTCTTGAGTCTCTCAACCTCACCCTTCAAGACTTTGTTTTCATCTTCTAAGATTTCTACATGCAAATCATCAAGATCCTCATCCTTAGAGGATTTCAATTGTTCTACTTCTACTTTTAATGATTTAACCTTTTCTTTAGATTTCTTTAACAATTCGGTTAAGCATGCAATAGTTCTATAACATTTGTCTAATTCGAGAGAAATTACCTCTTCATCAACCGAAGAAGATGAAACCGCGTTTAAGGAGTACATGGATTCATCATTGCTCTCCTCATCTTCAATAGTCATGAGATCTACATGGCGGGTACTCTTTTCCTCCTCTTCTTCAGATGAACTAAAAGAAGATTCATCCCACGTGGCCTTCAAAGCCTTCTTCTTCTTCTTGGATTTCTCCTCCTTCTTCTTTAACTTTGGACATTCACTCTTGTAATGTCCTTTCTTGCTACATTCAAAGCAAGTAGCATTAGTCTTATCAACTTTAACTTCACTAGGGTTACCTTTCCCTTTGTATCGTCGGCTCTTCCTCATTATCCTCCTTACGAAATTAGCCATCTCGGATGAAGATGACTCGCTATCATCCTCCTCGGACTTGGACTCAGATGAAGAAGAAGAGACCTCCTTCTTCTTCTCCTTCTTCTTTTCCTTCTTCTTCTTGGTCTTGTCCCCTGCAACAAGGGTAATCCCCTTCTCCTTGGGGCCTTTGTTAGCCATTTCATGTAGCTCCATTTCACAAAACAAATCATCCAATTTAACAATTGACAAATCCTTGGAAACTTTGTAGGCATCCACCATGGATGACCATAAGGCATTCCTCGGAAAAGCTTTTAGTACGTACCTCACAAGGTCACGCTTCTCGACCTTTTCATCAATAGAGTGGAGACCGTTGAGTATCTCCTTGAATCTACCATGAAGTTCACTTACCGTTTCACTCTCCTTCATGGAGAGATTTTGGAGCTGGTTGAGGAACAAGTCTCTCTTGGCTATCCTTGAGTCCCGGGTGCCTTCAAGAAGCTCAATGAGCTTGTTCTATAGATCCTTTGCGCTTGTGAAGGGACCAACTTTGATTAGCTGGTCCTTGGTCATCCCGCATTGCAAGGTGACCACGGCTTTCGCATCGGCTTCTCCTTTCCGAGTTTGCTCAGCCAACCATCGTGAGGACTCCAACTCTTTTCCCTCTGCGTCTCTTGGAGGGATGAATCCTTCCTTCACGGAGAACCACATTCCAATATCGGTCTTGAGGTAGTACTCCATTCGAGATCTCCAATATTGAAAATCAGATCCGTCGAAGAAGGGAGGTCGGGTGGTGCTAAATCCTTCTCTCATTGCCATTCTTGTTGACTCTCGGGTGTTAGTCCGTTTGAGCAGAACCCCAAGCTCTGATACCACTTGTAGGTGCTTGGATGGCTAGAGAGGGGGGGGTGAATGTAGCCAGACACAGAAATATGAACTCTTGAAATTTCTACACTTGAAGGTTAGCAACGGAAGCAACAAACAAGGCAGAAAAATAAATACAAACTGAAAATAGAAACTACCAGCAACACAAAACGCTAACAGGGAGATTTACAAGGTTCGGGGATAACTTGCTCCTACTCCTTGGCGTGGTCGTGAGGTGGGCGATCCCTTGATCGTCGGCAGATCAAGCCCCGGGAAATCCGGATAAACAAAACCTCCTTCTCGGTGGAGAAACATCTCCACAGCAAGTCTCAATAGATATGAAATAAAAGCACAGAGACACAAACAAGAAGGCTTACAGAGCACTCGGACAGAAGGAACACAAGAACTCTACACCGAGCTCCACTCAGCACAAGCCTCACGCAAGAACTCCCTGCTCTTCGTGTCTGCTTGCTGATGGACTCGCCAAGCTCTTTACCTCTTCCAAGCGCTCAAGTTTGCAGTCTCAAAGAATTGCTTCAAGGATCAGAGTAATGCTAGAGCTTCAAGATTCAGAGTGATTGCCAAAGGGATGAAGAGTTGTCGCAAGAAGAGATTCGTTCTCTTCTTCTCTGCCCACTCTTAAGCTGCTTCCCGTCGCCAGTGGCCAGGTCACAGACACCAGACGCTCCTCTGCAACGTTGCTTATCTGCAACAGCCCAGCTACCCCTGACCTCTCCAGTCGAGCCCCAGTCAGCTTCCCAGCCGTTCCCCAGAGAACATTGTATCCAGCGAAGGAAAATAACCAAAACTATGGCACCGAAAGATCTCAGTTGACCCTCCTCCACTGTTTGAAATCATCCCTGCATCACCTGCACACTTAATAGAAGATTAGCAAATGAAATCAAACGTGAATCAGTAATAGCAGAAGAGATCAGAGTTATCAGAACAAAATCAGAGTGAATCAGAACGCGATCAGAAGTCTGACAGCGTATTTGAATTAAAGTTTTCAGCTACTGATCGGTCACCAGACCGATCAGAGAGGACTCTGATCGGTCACTAGACCGATCAGAGAGGACTCTGATCAGTCACCAACCGATCAGGTAAGCCCTGAATGATCAGGCTCCTGCCTGATCGGTCCACAGGGAGAAACCAGGAATCGCGGCTTCTTGTGATCGGTCAATGGACCGATCCCAGATCATGGATCGGTCACCTGACCGATCCAACCCTTGCTGGGGCTTTCCCCAGCTTCCGCAGTCCAAAACCCTGATCGGTCACCTGACCGATCAGGTTGTTCCCTGATCGGTCTAGTGACCGATCAGGTCACTCCCTGACCGATCAGGAGGCATCCTGATCGGTCAGGATGAGAATGTCGCAACAATTTGATCGGTCAAGTGTCCGATCCAAGTTTCTCACAAAACCTACTGACCTCTCCCTGATCGTTCACCAGAACGATCAGGAGCCGAACAGTAGCTTTTGGCTCTCCCTCTGATCGTTCACCAGAACGATCAGACTTGTCTGGATTGGTCACTAGACCGATCCACAACAGGGAATTCGTGTCAACTCCCTGATCGGTCTCCAGACCGATCCAGCTCCGACCAAATCAGCCCTAAAGTCCAGAGAACAACCTCCCTAGCCTTCTCTGACTCATCCTGGTCCCAGAGAATGAGCTCACGTGCCCTCTCCGACCAGTACTCGCAATGCTCAGTCCCCCGGACCAAGACTTCGTGCCCGGCTTTACTCACCGGGACTTCGTCCAACCTAGCTTCCCCAGCTAGGACCTGGCTTCACTCACCAGGGTTTCATTCACCCGGCTTCACTCACCGGGATTTCCATCACATGGCTTCACTCACCAGGGTTTCAGTCACCTGGCTTCACTCACCGGGGTTTCCATCACCCGGCTTCACTCACCGGGGTTTCCGTAACCTGGCTTCAATCACCGGGAGTCGTGCCTAGCCCCCGATCAGGACTTAAACCAGACTCATCTCATTAACCTAAACTAAAATCGGTGTCAACACCAAAACAACAATCAGGGTCAGACTGCATCAACAGTTTTAAGTGTAGGGAGAGTGGACACCATAAAATCCAGTGTCCTACTCGTAAACTCGATCGTCACCACCGGTGGCTAAGGAGGTACCAGCACCAGGAGTCCGGAGGGACAAGAGCCACATCAAGTGCTTCAAATGTCAAAAGCACGGACACTACAAGAATCAGTGTCCGACTAAGGTATAAAATGTTTATGTTTGTAAAAGTTTTCAAATTCCTGCACAGTCATATAGTAATGTTGATCATTTATATAAGTTAGATAATTATTCTGATAAATTATACTTTTTGTATAGTCAAATTGATATATTGAATGACGAATTACCAAATATAGTAGTAGTAAAATATCAGAAATTAATTCTTTAATCTTCAATATCAATGCAATAATTGATAGAATTAATTCTAATATTTTATCAGATAATGTTGATAAGGATAATAATACTTCAATTTCTAATATTTTTGAAAATGTTAATAATTACAATATTAATAATGATAATTTTAAGGATAATGATGAAATTATTTCTGATATTTTATATGAAGATAATCCTGATAATCTAGAAACTTCTGTAGATGAAAAAGAAGATTTAATTAATATTGATTTATTGGATAATACTGATAACTACTTTGAAATTAATTATGAAACATTAATTAACAACCCTGAAAATTATTCTACCTACTATGAAGATGTAGAAAAATATAGCCTTGATGATGAGGATGAGGAGGAAGAAGAATTTCTTAGAATCAAGGCTACACTTAATAAAGTCTACAATAATTCAAACAAAGTAGAAGTATTAGAAAATTTTGAAAAAGTAAACGAAAAAGAAAGAGTAGATAAGTCAGATATTTTTGAATTAATGAAAATGATGCAGTTAGACCCACAACTATTAACTAACCCAGAAATTAATTTAACCTTAATTAAATCTTAATTATGTTAACCTTATTTAAATCTTAATTATCTTAACTCAATTTAATCTTTAATTAATTTAATTCTAATTAAATCTTAATTATCTTAACTCAATTTAATCTTTAATTAATTTAATTCTAATTAGTCTAGGATGTGGAGAAGCAACAAAACAGCCTACAGACCTCGAGGGGGGTTCTCCTTCGTCTCCTATCGCGACAACAGAGGGAGAGGCTGCGCCCCCTCCCCCTGCCGAGCAGCCAATGACCTGGGGTATCAAGACGAAACAACGGAAGCGGCTGAACCCGAAGCCTCGCCCCTGAAGAGGTTGAGAAAGGGCCTAGCCCCAGAGCTTCTGCCCTCCATTGATGAAGAGGACACGGTGCCTCTGTCCCAGAGGGTTCGGAGAGAACCCTCTTATCCCGCTGCGGCCGTCACCGTTCCTATCGCTTGCGACCAATCCGCACCGACCGATCCCCCTGTTGCACAGCGAGGCAAGGGGGTATCGCTTGATGTGCCTACTGATGGTTGCCCAATACTAGTGTCACGATGAGCACTCAAATTTAGATATTTATAAACTGAAAACCCTTGGCTAACAAAGTTAAGTGTAGTATAGGGGCCTCAGGTCATATTTTTCTAAGGACTAGTTGAATGAATGATTAACTCAAGCTTGCAAGTGTTATTTGTCGTTAGATGTTTGGGTTTCTAGATAAAATGGGGGTTTTTAGCGATAAGGAAATGACAATGTGAAATAAAATGAACTTAACTAAAGCATGGTATGAATAGGCAATTGCAAGAATTATGCTTAACCTAATTGACAATTGAGCAACTAAATTCAAAAGCAATGGACTGAAACTTAAAAACTAAACTTCAATGCAGGAAATAAATTGTAGAGAATTAATTGCAGGAAACGAATAGCAAGGAATTAAAACTAAGCAAGACAATGCTTTAAAACTTGGCTTGAAATGTAGTTGGAACAAACTAAGCTATGTGAAGAAAATAAATGCTTGGAACAACAATTATCCTAGATTAAAGCATCAAATCAGTTCAGCACAAGACTTCCCTTGCCGTCACACAAAGGATAAGCTAGAAACCCTCTTGGCTCAAGAATCAGCGAAGGAATACTCTCTAGATCAATCTGCTGCGAACCTGATCGGTCAACCAACCGATCTGGACCTCTTCTAATAGGTCACGAGACCGATCAGAGTCATCTCTGTCCGATAAAGTGGTCCGAGCAGTGACTGGATTCTGCCTCCAATCTCGTCCTCCTCGAGTGGCTAGCTTGCGATCGATCTCAGAAGCTCTTAAAAGCCCTTTAGAGAACCCCCTGCGTTGCTTTGACAGCTCCGGACGATGGAAATCAACCATCAACAAGGCTCGATAGGCAAAAGCAGCAGCTCCGGCGAAGCCCTCTCCTAAGATTCCAGAAACCAATTTCGATTAGAAAACTAATAAGAAATCATACCTCGATGATTCGAAATCTTGAGGAGAAACAGATCTGGTGTGTTGGTCGCGCGATCTGAAGAAAACCAATGAAGAACATACGAAGAAGTGGAAAGGAAACTACGATCTGTGCTACTCTGCTCCTACGCGACGACGACCCGATCTGGGAGAGGGAATTTTTGATTTAAATCCTCCTTTTGAATTTTGGACGGCTGAGATCTTCTTTGCTCCATCCAATGGTCAGATCAAGTCCGATCTGAACCAAACCTTACAGATCTCGATCAATGGATCTAATCTACTTCTCCTTAGCTCGGACCAATCAGATCAGCGATGGATGACTCAGATCTTCCCTTCTCTTGATTGAATGGTCTAGATCATCTTGAGCTTGATCCAACGGTCAGATTGCTTCTGATTTGGATGAAATTTTCAGATCTTGATCTGTGATCATGATTGACTCTATCTTGAACTTGGATTGATCAGAAGTTGACTGATGGCTCAGATCTAGCAGTTCTCTTGAATGGACGACCCATATTAATCCGATGCTTGATCACCTTGATCCGGATCCAATTCTGGCTCAAGTTTGACCCAATCCGATCTAGGTCCATGATCATTTGAAGCCTACAAAATTATATTCATATTTTAATGCCAAAATATCTCAAATATACAAAGATTTGAATCAAAAGCCAAAATCTAAAGAATTCATGAAACCTAATATAAATGCATACTTAAGCATATAAAAGTGGATCAAAACATAGATTTGAGAGTCTAAATTTATCAACAACATGGTAATTATCAACTCCCCTACACTTACTCTTGGGCGTCTCGCACAAGCTACTAGTAAACTAAGATGTATCCCCCTAGATTATTCTCAATCATAGTTAGAAGCAATTGAAAGGAAATTACCTAGGGTTGTCAATTCTCAAAAATCTAAACTCAGTGGACTAGTATCTTGTCCTTAAATCAACAACTTAGCATACTTCATCCATCATGACTCATTGAGATGAATTAAACTCAAAAAAACTTACAAGGGAATTTAGTGTGGCTCTCTTCCTAAGTTCTATATTTTTGATAAAGTGGAGCTCACTCAAACACAACATGGTTCTTGCACTACCATAAGCTTGCTTATTATCTACTCTCCACCATCATTTTTGATTTGGATCCACATCTACAAAAGCTTATTCAAACAAAGTATAAGAAATATAGAATGATAGAAATGTAATAGAAATTCAACGAACTTGAAACTAAGGATTCATGATAAAGAAAATAAAGGAACATGACTTGATAAGGAAATATGGAAAAGTAATATGGCATAATAAGAAAATATGAAAAAGTAAGAGAGTGGAAGACTTGGATACTCAAAATTGTTTCCCAATGCACTTTGCCCATTTCTTTTGACTTATCTTCAAAGTTGTGGTGGAGTAGGAAGTGTATAGTGCCTCTGATTTGGATGAAAATAATGCTGAATGAAATGTGCCCAGGTTTGTTCTGTGCCAGCCTCCACTGATCGATCACTGGACCGATCAGACTTCTCCTGATCGGTCAAGAGACCGATCAACTCTGCCTCTGAATGGACTGGAGCTCATCTGATCGAACTGGCATGCTTCTGATCAGTCCGGAGACCGATCAGGGCTCCAACAGAAGCTGGTTTGCAGAATTCTGAAACTGCTCTGCTCAGGTTCTCTTCTTTTCCATCAATACCACATCTCAAATCCAACTAACTCCTTGTTCTCCACTTCAAATTCAAAATCTAACCCATCACTTGATTTCCACTTCATATTTTCCTTTTCTTTTCTTTTCTTTTCTTTTCTTCTGTTTTTTCTTCTTTGCACCCAGTTTTTTTTCTCTGTTTTTGCTTCCTTTTAGCTTCTCAATTTTTTTTCTTTTTAGCACTTTCAAACTCAATTCACACTTGAATTGTACAGCTCATTTCATCTTCAACAGAAACCTATACAACCAAACTTGATACAATCTCCTTCAATTGGCACCTTTGCTTGTATGTTGCCAAATGCCACACTTATCCTCTATATTTGATCAAATGCTTGATCCTCCCCCACACTTCAACTTTTGTCCGTCTCGGGCAAAATAACATCAAGAAACATTAAGAATAACCAAGTCCAATGAAAAAGATTATGATGAACATGAAGATTGGGGAAGTAAAATGGAATATAGAGAAACAAAATTGCAAAAATGATATGAGGAAGGAAACAAGATGATTCACCTCTATAAATGTGGTCCAATCATATAAATATAGCTTTGAAAGAACCTAAGCATGTTCTAGAGTACAATCACATGTGTGTATCTCACAAATAAGACTAATCCTCACTAGGTAAAAAGAATTTATCTCAAGTTATCAATATAGAGTTCTTAACTAAGCAGTACTCAAGTATCCAAGAATTTTCATCCATTAGCTCAAATCCTAAGTCTTGACAACCAAATTTAATTTTCTTTCAAAGGACTCTAAAATGATATAAGAAAATCTAGATGGATACAATTATTTCTAATCATGCAAGAATTAAGGTGCCAAGAAGACTAACATTGTATCTACAATGAATCTTTATTCAATCTACACTACTCAAGCATTTATTAGCAAGAACACATTTTTAAAAGAAAATTACTGCTTGAAAACATGAAAGTGATATTTACAATGAAGTAAAAGTGTAAGAAGAAACAACTCCCCTTCAAATTGGGTAAAGAGCACGTAGCATCCATCTTGGGAGAACTATCCTCATGTGATCAATCTCATATTGCACAGATGTCTCCCTTATCAATTTAGCATAAGTAAATTCCGGTGGTCGGAGACGATTAAGGTTCAGAATCCATTCTTGGGGTAAATAGTTGCAAGTTAAAGTAAATTCGACCCCTCCCATTACATGCTCTTTGGAAGTTCTTCCGGGAGGTTGGAGTCTATTAAGTTTGAGTACCCATTCTAGAAGCCTCCGGGATCCTGCAAAACCATTAAAAGAAAATACCTCCCGCACACATGCAGAGTAAGAAAGGAATGAAATATAAACAACCTCTACATAAAATGAATCAAGAAATACGTCACATCCAATGAAATCAAGCTTAGGTACATTAATGAGTTTTTTATAATGAATCTCTACATAAGATGTGTCAGGCAATTCATCACAACCAATAAAGTCAACTCTAGGTACCTCTATGAGTTTTTCACAAATAGTTTCCACATATGATTTATCAAGAATTTCATCACAACCAATAAAATCAATTTTAGGTACCTCTATAGGTTTTTCACAATCAATTTCCACAAAAGATGTGTCAAGACATGCTTCATATTCAACAAAATCAACCCTAGGTATCTCTATAAGTTTTTCACAATCAATCTCAGCATAGGATGTATCAACAAATATATCATAGCCAACAAAATCAATACTAGGTACCTCTATGGAATTTTCACAATTAATTTCTACAAAAGATATATCAAGTAATTCATCGCAGCCAACAAAATCATCCTTATGTACATCTATGAACTTTTCACAATCAGTTTTTACATAAGATGTATCAAGAAACGTATCACATTCAACAAAATCAATTTTAGGTACCTCCATGAGTTTTTCACAACTAGGATCCACATAGGGTATATCAACAAATACTTCAACCCTAGGTTCCTCTATGAATTCTTCTAAAGAAATAGGAGCAATACTTACCTTATCATGCTGAAGAATACCTGGAGGTTCTACAAGAGTAGATGTATCCATGGCCTCCTCCTGGTCAGGTAAAACCTCCACTTCAATCTCATGTTCTGGTGGACATTCAACGAAGAGAGGTGATTCTTGGGTCCTTGCTTCCACCATGCAAGTCCCTATACTTTCTGGCTTATCTTCTGAATCTTCTAATGTATCAATCAAAGTTGGTGGTCCCTGGGGCTCAGTGCAATCCCCTACACCTGTAGAATCATCTACAACGCATGCTTCATCAACAATATCAGCAACAAACATATTAGAAATGTTAGGACTAACATCAACTATATCATCACAAAATAAAAGTTTAGAAGGGTCCTGTAAAATTTCAGAATTGAATTCAAGGTTGTCACAAGCTTTATTATCCATCTCCTCCACTGCCTCTATAAATAATGAATGCCCAGTAGGTATGGGTGGTCCCTGGGACTCAGTGCAATCCCCTACACTCTCACACCTATCCTCTGAATCTCCTGACATCCCAATCAATATAGGTGATCCCTGGGGCTCAGTACAATCCCCTACACCTACAGAATCATCTCCAACTGCAAATGAATCTGAAACTTCCTTCAACTCAGCCTCCTCTAAAGCAACTGCCTCTTCTGCCTCCTCTAAACTAGAATATCCTCTCTGAATATCAAGTGGAAC
Organism: Boesenbergia rotunda; assembly: GCA_024364735.1. Lineage (NCBI taxonomy): Eukaryota > Viridiplantae > Streptophyta > Magnoliopsida > Zingiberales > Zingiberaceae > Boesenbergia > Boesenbergia rotunda. The sequence goes on along the minus strand of JAGFNQ010001686.1, from coordinate 121,192 downwards.
TTCCTCAGCAATTAAATCTGCCTTAACATCCCCATCTACAATTTCCATGCTAATGGTAGAAAAGTCCTCTCTAGGGTACTGTGGGAAGTGTAAAAAGACTTTTGGTTCTTCCACTTGAGCTGAAAATTTTTGAAATGGATATTGAATAGGAATTTCAGGAGGAATAGCTGCTGTAGGTGCCCTGATTTTATAGATTTCTTCTTCTTCTTCCACCAAAATTGCAAGATCAATTGAAGAAGGACTTATGCTTGCACTAGGATGGCAACCAACTGAATTTGAAGTCTTTTCAGGACTGATTTGAGCTGGAAAAATAGGTGCTGGAAATTTTTCATAAAAATCAACCCTTGGAATGTTTAGACTTGAAACAACTTTCCCATTCCTCAAAATTATTGCACAATCATCCCCCTTAAGATTTTGAGTAGCTTGAGAAGGTAATTGGCTTGATCCTTGGGCTTGCATTTGATTTATTTCACTAACCAATTTTCCCATGTGTCTCTCAATATTTCGAAGAGTAGAAGCATACTCTTGTTGTTGTGAATTTTTTTGTTGTATGAGTTGTTGCAAAATCCCCTCAAGCCTTTGTTGTTGAGCCTCAAACTCACTAGAATCCTCAAAATCTCCTTGATGAGCATAGGACTCTTGTTGGTCTTGAAATGTAGCATACTCTTGTTGGTCTTGGAAGGTAGCATTAGGTTGCTCAAAATTATAAGTAGGCGGTGAATTCTGAAAATAAGGTGGTTGGGGCTGATTAAATTGTTGATTCGGCTGTGAAAATGGCTGAAAATTAGGCTGGAAACTTGGTTGGAATTGCTGAGAATCGTAGCTCTGAAAATTCTGAGTTTGAGGTGGAAATAAAGCTTGTGAAGGCTGAAATTGTCGATAATTCTGATTGAATGGTTGAAAATTTTGCTGATTATGATAGTAACCTTGCTGAAAATTTTGGAATTGTGGTTGAAATTGCTGTTGTGGCTGATTCCAAGGTTGGTTTTGCTGAAATTGTTGGTTTGGTTGCTGAAAATCTTGATAAGGCTGGAAGGGTTGAAAATTTTGCTGAAAATTTTGGAATTGAGAATAGGGTTGCTGAAAATTCTGACAAGGCTGCTGAAAGTTTTGAAAATACTGATATTCTTCCATGGAACTGCTTGAATAAGTAGAAAAATTTTCAATAGCTTCTCAAACTCTTAAGATCACCACCTGCAATCTTGGTCACAAACAAACAAAATGGCAGCAACAGTATACAAAAAGATAAAGCCAATGAGAATAGAATCAAAGAATATAAATATTAAACACAAGCTCAAATTAAACAAACTTCAACTAGTGAATCCCCGGCAACGACGCCAAAAATTTGATGGTTGCCCAATACTAGTGTCACAATGAGCACTCAAATTTAGATATTTACAAACTGAAACCCTTGGCTAACAAAGTTAAGTGTAGTATAGGGGCCTCAGGTCGTATTTTTCCAAAGACTAGTTAAATGAATATTTAACTCAAGCTTGCAAGTGTTATTTGTTGTTTGATGTTTGGGTTTTCTAGATAAAATGGGGGTTTTTAGCGATAAGGAAATGACAATGTGAAATAAAATGAACTTAACTAAAGCATGGTATGAATAGGCAATTGCAAGAACTATGCTTAACCTAATTGACAATTGAGCAACTAAATTCAAAAGCAATGGACTGAAACATAAAAACTAAACTTCAATGCAGGAAATAAATTGCAGAGAATTAATTGCAGGAAACGAATAGCAAGGAATTAAAACTAAGCAAGACAATGCTTTAAAACTTGGCTTAAAATGTAGTTGGAACAAACTAAGCTATGTGAAGAAAATAAATGCTTGGAACAACAATTATCCTAGATTAAAGCATCAAACAGTTCAGCACAAGACTTCCCTTTGCCGTCACACAAAGGATAAGCTAGAAACCCCACCCTCTTGGCTCAAGAATCAGCGAAGGAATACTCTCTAGATCAATCTGCTGCGAATTGGCTCTCCTGATCGGTCAACCGACCGATCAGGACCTCTTCTAATCGGTCACGAGACTAATCGGAGTCATCTCTGTCCGATCAAGTTGTCCGAGCAGTGACTGGATTCTGCCTCTGATCTCGTCCTCCTCGAGTGGCTAGCTTGCGATCGATCTCATAAGCTCTTAAAAGCCCTTTAGAGAACCCCCCTGCGTTGCTTTGACAGCTCCGGACGATGGAAATCAACCATCAACAAGGCTCGATAGGCAAAAGCAGCAGCTCCGGCGAAGCCCTCTCCTAAGATTCCAGAAACCAATTTCGATTAGAAAACTAATAAGAAATCATACCTCGATGATTCGAAATCTTGAGGAGAAACAGATCTGGTGTGTTGGTCGCGCGATCTGAAGAAAACCAATGAAGAACATACGAAGAAGTGGAAAGGAAACTACGATCTGTGCTACTCTGCTCCTACGCGACGATGACCCGATCTGGGAGAGGGAATTTTTTATTTAAATCCTCCTTTTGAATTTTGGACGGCTGAGATCTTCATTGCTCCATCCAATGGTCAGATCAAGTCCGATCTGAACCAAACCTTACAGATCTCGATCAATGGCTCTAATCTACTTCTCCTTAGCTCGGATCAATCAGATCAGCGATGGATGGCTCAGATCTTCCCTTCTCTTGATTGAATGGTCTAGATCATCTTGAGCTTGATCCAACGGTCAGATTGCTTCTGATTTGGATGAAATTTTCATATCTTGATCTGTGGTCATGATTGACTCTATCTTGAACTCGGATTGATCAGAAGTTGACCGATGGCTCAGATCTAGTCATTCTCTTGAATGGACGGCCCATATTAATCCGATGCTTGATCACCTTGATCCGGATCTAATTCTGGCTCAAGTTTGACCCAATCCGATCTAGGTCCATGATCATTTGAAGCCTTCAAAATTAGATTCACATTTTAGTGCCAAAATATCTCAAATATACAAAGATTTGAATCGAAAACCAAAATCTAAAGAATTCATGAAATCTAATGTAAATGTAAACTTAAGCATATAAAAGTGGATCAAAACATGGATTTGAGAGCCTAAATTTATCAACAAAATAGTAATTATCACCTAGCTCTCACCGGATGACCCTGTGGTGAAGAAAACAACGACAAAAGACTCCCAATCCATTCAAATAAAGGGAACCCCCTCCGATAGTTTGCAAATAGCGTCTAGCTCGGAGGAGGTCATCCCTGACGCTAGGGATGTTCCAGGTCAGTCGGGACGGCATGCCGAGGAACTTCTCCCTCCTCCTATTCAGCCGAGATGGTCAGCTGGATCAGCCCGATATCTGGGCATGCTACACCAGTCCCTACTGACGGTAATGGTGCTTGATTTTTTTCTCCTTGTTTCGAGGTTTTGCATTAACTAGCCTTGATAGGGTTGAACGAGCCCTGGCCGAGACGAAGGATGAAGAAGCTGCCCAACACAACAGCGGTAGACTGAGGCAACCCTTCGTTTGTGGTCCATGGAATCCCCAAGGGAGACGCGCCTGGGAAGGGCAGCTAGAGATCCCTCTCGGGAACACCTCGGGAGGTTAGGCCCCGAGAGCACCTCAGGAGCGGTGGCATGTGAAAACCCCAAGCACTCCACCGGGGGGGAGTCCTAGCAGTGACCGACATCATACGCTGGCCTCTCTCGAGGTATAGATAAGCACCCCCATCATAAAAGGTCTTTGCGACCCTTGAATCTCACAACGGGCCGAAGCCGATAATGAGGCAGACCTTTTCAAAAGATATCCCATGGACACCGAACAAAGGGGGGGGGACGTGGCTTAAGTGCGGGAGATGCGGCATCGATTAGGGGGCACGTCTATCCCGTCGTCATCGGTATAAAAGGTAGTCCAACCGCTCCGGTAAAGGAGTTACGATCTCTCGTTTTACATACTGTCTTTCTTTCCCATTGCGATTACCCTTCGGACAACCTACTAACTTGAGCGTCGAAGTAGACTCCGCCGGACCCCTGCCGGCGTGTCCCCTAACGCTTGTGTTAACTTCGTAGGACCTCAAGTTCCTCCTCGACGCAGTAACTTCCACACGGGCCGAGCCTCAGTGACTGGCCATCGTCGACGACTCCTTCCGGAACAAATTTGGTGCCGTCTGTGGGAAACTTAGCAAAGCACCTGAAGGAGCACCGATGGCAGGATCGGAGGGATAACCCCTTACCCTCACCAGAGATGTGGAGTCCTTGTAGTGACCGACCTCATATGCTGGCCTCTCTCGAGGTATAGATAAGCACCCCCGTCATAAAAGGTCTTCGCGACCCTTGAATCTCGCAACGGGCCGAAGGCGATAATGAGGCAGACCTTTTCAAAAGATATCCCATGGACACCGAACAAGGGGGGACGTGGCTTAAGTGCGGGAGATGCAACATTAATTAGGGGCACGTCTATCCCGTCGTCATCGGTATAAAAGGTAGTCCAACCGCTCTGGTAAAGGGGTTACGATCTCTCGTTTTACATACTGTCTTTCTTTCCCATTGTGATTCCCTTCGGACAACCTACTAACTTGAGCGTCGGAGTAAACTCTGCCGGACCCCTGCCAGCGTGTCTCCTAACGCTTGTGTTAACTTCGTAGGACCTCAAGTTCCTCCTCGACGCAGTAACTTCCACGCGGGGCGAGCCTCAGTGACTGGCCAACGTCGACGACTCCTTCCAGAACAAATTTGGCGCCGTCTGTGGGAAACTTAGCAAAGCACCTAAAGGAACACCGATGGCAGGATCAGAGGGACAACCCCTTACCCTCACCAGAGATGTGGAATCCTAGCAGTGACCGACCTCATACGTTGGCCTCTCTCGAGGTATAGATAAGCACCCCCGTCATAAAAGGTCTTCGCGACCCTTGAATCTCGCAACGGGCCAAAGCCGATAATGAAGCAGACCTTTTCAAAAGATATCCCATGGACACCGAACAAGGGGGGGGATGTGGCTTAAGTGCGGGAGATGCGGCATCGATTAGGGGGCACGTCTATCCCGTCATCATCGGTATAAAAGGTAGTCCAACCGCTCTGGTAAAGGGGTTACGATCTCTCGTTTTACATACTGTCTTTCTTTCCCATTGCGATTACCCTTCGGACAACCTACTAACTTGAGCGTCGGAGTGGACTCCGCCGGACCCCTGCCGGCGTGTCCCCTAACGCTTGTGTTAACTTCATAGGACCTCAAGTTCCACCTCGACGCAGTAACTTCCACGCGGGCCGAGCCTCAGTGACTGGCAATCGTCGACGACTCCTTCCGGAACAAATTTGGTGCCGTCTGTGGGAAACTTAGCAAAGCACCTGAAGGAGCACCGATGGCAGGATCGGAGGGACAACCCCTTACCCTCACTAGAGATGTGGAGTCCTTGCAGTGACCGACCTCATATGTTGGCCTCTCTCGAGGTATAGATAAGCACCCCCGTCATAAAAGGTCTTCGTGACCCTTGAATCTCGCAATGGGCTGAAGCCGATAATAAGGCAGACCTTTTCAAAAGATATCCCATGGACACCGAACAATGGGGGACGAGGCTTAAGTGCGGGAGATGCGACAACGAGTAGGGGGCACGTCTATCCCGTCGTCATCGGTATAAAAGGTAGTCCAACCGCTCCGGTAAAGGGGTTACGATCTCTCGTTTTACATACTGTCTTTCTTTACCATTGCGATTACCCTTCGGACATCCTACTAACTTGAGCGTCAGAGTGGACTCCGCCGGACCCCTGCCGGCGTGTCCCCTAACGCTTGTGTTAACTTCGTAGGACCTCAAGTTCCTCCTCGACGCAGTAACTTCCATGCGGGGCGAGCCTCGGTGACTGGCCATTGTCGACGACTCCTTCCGGAACAAATTTGGCACCGTCTGTGGGAAACTTAGCAAAGCACCTGAAGGAGCACCGATGGCAGGATCGGAGGGACAACCCCTTACCCTCACCAGAGAGGAACTTGACCGTCTAGTGGCTAACGCCATTAAGGAAGTGCTGGAGCAGCACCAAGTTGAACAGGTTGCCCTGCAACTAGGGGGTCCGGCGAGGGAGGAGATCCCTAGAGTCTCCGCCTCGCATTCCCGAAGATCCGTCACCCCGGTGGGGCAGCAAGATGGAGCAGCCCAAGGCCCTCAGAGAGAATCCTCTGGAGATGTGGAGAAGGCCCATTCGGTGTCCTCCAGTGCTCAGAGGCATGAAGAGGGACCAGGGAAGAGGGATGGACCGAAGATCTCTCAGAAGACTCCCTCTACCCCTTTCTTGTCCGAGATTGTTGAGGACCCCATGCCGAAGCAGTTTCGCGTGTCGGGGATTCGGAGGATCACGTCTATAAATTCGAGAATGCGGCACTTCTGCACCAGTATACTGATGGGGTGAAGTGTCGGGTGTTCTTAAACACTTTGTCTGGAGCAGCTCAGCGGTGGTTCCAGAGGTTGCCACAGGGTTCCATCAACTCCTTCACGGAGTTCAAGACGGCCTTCCTCCATCATTTCGCGAGTAGCCAGTGCTACCAGAAGACAACACTTAACCTGTTTACTCTTAAAAAAAAGCCTAAGGAACCGCTCAAGTCGTACATACTAAGGTTCAACCGGGTGGCGCAGGGCGTACCCAGCGTGACATCGGAGATACTCGTCAGCGCTTGCACCCAAGGGCTCGCTGAAGGGGACTTCTTCCGGTCCTTGGTGAGGAAGCCCCCCACTAGCTTTGATGATTTGCTGGGATGCTCAGTCAAGCATGTCAATGTAGAGGAAGTACAGTACGCCCGGCGCAAAGATCCAGTTGGAGCTCCTCCTTCGGCAGCCCCTCAGCCAGACAGAAGGGAGCCCTCGGCTCCGGTGCGGGGAAAAGACCTTCCGCCCAGGAAGGATCACTGGATCGGAAGGCGTCGGCTGGTGGAGACGGTAGACACTGAGCAGCCGGAGTCATTGCCAAAGTACTGTAATTATCATGGCAGTTTGACTCACTCCACAGAAAAGTGTCATGCCTTGAAGAAGAAGTTCACTGAGCAAGAAGACACCAAACTTCGAAGAAAGTGGAACAAGTCGGGGTATCACCGAAGGTCTCCACGGCGAAGCTTTTCCCCTCGACGATGGCCCGCAGGGGAGAACGAAGTCCGACCACGGTCCCGATCGCGATCGAGAGGTAGGAGTCAGGGGCCCGCACCCCGAAGATCCCTCTCCTTAGAGAGAGATCCCCAAAAGGGCAAAGCCCCTATGCGGGGCCCTCCTTCGGGCCATGTAGGGGTTATCTCCGGAGGACCTACTGGAGGGGACTCTAACCGGGCCAGGATGTCTTACACCCGGCGGTTGAAAAACTACTCCATCGGGACAAGCCAAAGCCAGGTGTCCGGCCCTACAATCTCGTTCGGGCCATCCAACCTCGAAGAAGTGGAAGCTCCCCATGAAGACGTCATAGTGATCGTGGCTCGCATTGCCAATTATGAGGTGAAACGCATCTTCGTAGACACAGGGAGTTCCGTGAATATTCTGTACAAAGAGTCATGGGAGCAAATGCAGATAGACGAGGATGAACTACTCCCCGTCTCGACCCCATTGATTGGTTTCACGAGATATCGAGTGCAGCCGTCGGGGCAAATTACCTTGTCACTTCATTGGGCAGCGATAGGCTCGAGAGAACCCGGAGGACTCCTTTCCTAATTGTGGATGCGCCCTCCTCCTACAATGTCATCTTGGGCCGCCCAGCACTCAACACCTTCCAGGCGGTGGTCTCTGTTTACCACCAGAAGATCAAGTTCCCGGTGGGCGATCGGGTGGTGGAAGTCCGAGGGGATCAGCTAGTGTCCCGTCAGTGCTACAGCGGGGAAGTCAGGTCAGAATCTCGGAAGAACCCACGAGGCATGTAGGGGTAGCTGCCAAAGAAAAATAAAAAACTCCAGAGGTCTCGGTTCGGCTGGGGTCTTAGATCCTTCTAGTCTCGGTAAGATTTGCAATTTATTCAGAACCTCTGTTTGTCCCTCTTTGTGATCTCGTAGCAAAATCAAGTAATAAAAGGAGTTGCTTCTTTCAAAATGACTGTGCGCTACTAAGGAATTCAAAAACCCTAATACCCCGCGGTATAGCCGACGCCCGGGGTACTTAGGCTTAGTCTGGGACATACGCGCCCAACCAAGTAAACAAAACCCTAATACCCCGCGGTACACCCGACGCCCGGGGTACTTAAGCTTGGTCTGGGACATACACCACCGACCAAGTAACCAAAACCCTAATACCCCATGGTACAGCCAACGCCTGGGGTCTTAGGCTTGGTCTGGGACATACGCACCCGACCAAGTAACCAAAACCCAAATACCCCGCGGTACAGCCGACGCCCCGGGTACTTAGGCTTGGTCTGGGACATACGCGTCCGACCAAGTAACCAAAACCCTAATACCCCGCGGTACAGCCAACACCCGGGGTATTTAGGCTTGGTCTGGGACATACGCGCCCGACCAAGTAACCAAAACCCTAATACCCGCGGTACAGCCGATGCCCGAGGTACTTAGGCTTGGTCTGGGACATACGCACCCGACCAAGTAACCAAAACCCTAATACCCTGCGGTACAACCGACGCCCGGGGTACTTAGGCTTGGTATGGGGCATACACGCCCAACCAAGTAACCAAAACCCTAATACCCCGCGGTGCAGCTGATGCCCGGGGTACTTAGGCTTGGTCTGGGACATACGCGCCCGACCAAGTAACCCAAACCCTAATACCCGCGGTACAGCCAACACCCGGGGTATTTAGGCTTGGTATGGGACATACGCGCCCGACCAAGTAACCAAAACCTAATACCCCGCTGTACAGTCGACGCCCGGGGTACTTAGTCTTGGTCTGGGACATACGTGCTCGACCAAGTAACCAAAACCCTAATACCCCCGGTACAGTCGACGCCCTGGGTACTTAGGCTTGGTCTGGGATATATTCTCCCGACCAAGTAACCAAAACCCTAATACCTCGTGGTACAGCCGACGCCCGAGGTACTTAGGCTTGGTTCGGGACCTATGCGCCCGACCAAGTAAGCTAAAAACCCTAATACCCTGCGATACAGCCGACGCCCAAGGTACTTAGGCTTGGTTTGGGACCTACGCGCCCGATCGAGTAATCAAAAACCCTAATACCCTGCGGCACAGCCGACATCCGGGGTACTTAGACTTGGTTCGGGACCTACGTGCCCGGGCAAGTAATCAGAAGCCCTATTACCCGGCGGTACAGCCAACGCCCGGGGTACTTAGGCTTGATGTGCCCGACCAATTACCCCAAACTCTACTACTCTGCCACACGGGAGACGTAACCAGTCCAGAAGCATAGACAATATGGCATACCCAACTACGGGAGTTATACACACATAAAAGGTTCTGGAAGGAATCGTTTATTTTATTGACATTAAGAGATACATGAAGATGCACATCTCGGGAAGTTACTAAGACACGCGCCAAGTATCTAAAAAAAAAATGGCACCCTTCTGTATGGGTTTTTTCTGTGCCACTTCCACCTTTTTGGGGGCTCGAAGTCATCTTCGGATAGCTAACGAAGCTGGACGCCTGAGGTATCACATGAGTAGCTCGGGTGCTCCCTCCAGTAGTCGGGGACGAAGCTGGACGCCTGAGGTAACACATGAGTAGCTCAGTGCTCCCTCCAAGTAGTCGGGGACGAAGATGGATGCCTGAAGTAACACATGAGTAGCTCGACCCCACCTGGACACCCCCTCTCCTTTTCATAAAGAGGCAGAAAAAAGAGGAGGGGGAGCAGCAACTGCAATTTCTTTCCGGGGCGTGTAAAGACGCAAAGAAGAATTGCCTTAACAGGAGATGAGGAACAGCCGCCGCAGCTTCTCAACGAAAAGAAGAAAGAGATAAGCCAGTGGTTGCAGCCCTTCCCCTCTTCATGATGACGTATCCCACAAAACACCATCCTCCGCCCAAAACATGGGGAAAACAAGGATCTGGAAGAGGATGGCGTCTACTGCACAGGAGGTAACCATCAGGATACGTCATCTCCTCCATGCTCCTTGGAGGGTCGTGTATGGTCTTTTTGAAACTCTTCAGATAACCCGGGAGTCCTGCATCCTCCAGGATCTTCATAGAGACCCAGGGCGTCATCTCCACCATGCTCCCCGGGGAGGGTCACAATATAGATGCCTATCCCACTCGGGGGTCCCTCAACCATGAGTACTATGGTATCTCCAAGGTTGGGCATTGAGGATACCAATGAGGAAGAAAGAAGCAAGCAAGCGGAAGAGATGGAGAAGACGTTACACCCTCCTCCCCCTATTTATGTAGATGGTGGCCGATCCGGGTAGTTAATACAGGCAGTTAATGCAAAGAGGATGCAATCACGCCAACAGGTGCCGAAGCATCATTTCGACTTGCGCGCTCATACTGTGCCTAGGAACCCGCAACTCTTAATGAGTCTAATCAATGAGATCGGCGATAATACGGAGAGGATGGTTCGGAAACCATCCACGCGCTTCGGCAGGAAAGATCGGCGAGGACCCACCGCAGACATAAATGTGAGGTACGAAGAATTGACTTAAAAAATTATCAAACACCAAAATCAACCTCAAAGACAATCGACGGTTGCTCAAGTACGAAGCCGCATATCGCAAGAGCACATACATAGGGAAAATGATTACACTAAGTCAAAATCAATACAACCGGGACTTGTCTCTCGGGCAAACATCGGACCACTCGGGGCCTCGAAAGGAGACCTCTACTTAGCTTAGAGAGGCATCTACAATCTCGGGGCAGCGTCAGAAGGAAGGAGTTGCTCCTTCTTCAGCTTGTCAATGGCCCCATGGAAAGCCTGCTGTAAGCGTTCCATCACCTGGCCGGCTATAATGGCGCGGAACTCCTCAGACTCTAGGAACCTCGCTTTAAAGCCCAGCTCAGCCTCCTTAGAATCGAAAACTTTGGCCGCCCGAAGGGTCAAGAGCTCGGCCTCGGCAGCTTCATAAGAACGCCTTACCCATGCCAACTCGGCAGCCATCTCCGATTGCTCGGACAAAGCCTCTCTGAGCCTCTCTAAGGTGGCCCGCTCATCTGACCGAGCCTGGATTAGATCATCCTCGAGGACAGAGGCATGGTCGGTGGCCATCAAGAGACCAGACTCCACTTGGCCCAATAAGTGCTTCTCTCTCTCTTGGAGCTGATCTCTCTCCTGCATCATCTGGAGGAGGTCCTTAGAAGCTGACACAGCCTTCTCGGATGCCAGGCGTTCTCTATGCTAGGAATTCTGAAGAGCCTGCTCCTGGTCCTGCAAGAGCTTCCGCAGGCGCTCAACTTCCTCGTGAAGAGCTCTGATGACGTCTGCCTGCATCACTGCTGACTAGTGCTCCAGATTAGCTGTTGCTTCCGCCTGCAGGGCTCAATGGAGCAAGGCCTCCACATGGGGCCCAGAATATAGGCCTCGACCAATTACTAGGCAATTCTCAGCTGCTTGCCATCGCACTGAAGGATCATCAGACGGACAAAAGAAAATCCAAAGTAATAGCAATTCGCACCTTCAAGAGTGTCTCCCGAAGACTGGCGAGGGGTCCAGCCGAGGCCCGCATAACTACCCCTTCGAAGGTGCGGGGGGTTGATGGACCCAAAATAGCTGTCACGAATGTGGGTCTCAAATTTAGAAATTTATAAAGCTGAAAACCCTTTGGCTAACAAAGATTAAATGTAGTAAAGGGGCCTCAGGTCATATTTTTCCAAGGACTAGTTGAATGAATGTTTAACTCGAGCTTGCAGATTTATTTGTCGTTTGAATGTTTTGGGTTTTTTAATAAAATGGGGGTTTTGTGATATGGAAATGAAATGACAATATGAAATAAAACTTGGAACAAAATAGGCTTAACTAAGCAAGGTAATGAACTAAGGAAGTGCAAGAACTAAACATAACCTAATTGACAATAGAACAAGTAAATCCAAACTATAGAATTGAGTTTAAAGAACTAATTGCAGGTAATAAGTTGCAGAGAATGAATTGCAAGGAATTAATTGCAGATTAAAGGAAACTAGAACAAAACTTGGCTTAAGCACATGGCTTGAAATGTAATGGAAACAATTATAACAACTTGAAGAAAACAAATGCTTGAAACAAAATTACCCTAAATTAAGACATCAAATCAATTTCTACTCGAAACTTCCCTTTGTCGTCACACAAAAGATTAGCTATGAACCCCCTAGCTCAAAAACCATTGAAGAAAACTCCCCTGCTCAGCTTGCTGTCGGTTTTGCTTGATTGCTCTCCATGATCGGTCAACCCGACCGATCAGGTCTTCCTCTGATCGGTCACAGGACCGATCAGAGTCCTCTCTGACCGATCAACCAGATCGGTCAGTGGCTAGAATCTGATCCCTATCGCTTCCTCCTCAATTGTCTGGTCGCCGTTCGAGCTCCCAAGCTATCAGAACACCTCCGAGAACCCCTCTACGATCCTTCAACAGCTCCGGTTGACAGATACCAGCAGTCAGCGAGGATCGAATGATGGAATCAGTAGCATCAGCGGAACCCCCACCTAAACTTCCAAAAGCAAAATCAATTAGCAAACTGACAAAGAATCCTTACCTCAATGATCTAAAACTAGAGAAGAAATAGATCTGATGTGGCCGCGCGATCTAAGGAAGAAAACTGCAAAGAAATCGGCTAAGAAATGAAGAACAACGAAGAACTCTACTCTACTGGCGATGGAAGCTCTGCGACGCGACGCGGCTTGGAGAAGAAGAGGGAATTCTGTATTTATACATTCCACTTAAATTTAGACGGCTGAGATCGTTCTGGCTTCATCCGACGGTCAAATCTCCTCAGATCTGATCCAAACTCCCCAGATCTTGATCAATGGTCCTGATCTACTTGTCCTTAGCTCGGATCAACCAGATCTGTGGCAGATGGTTCAGATCAGCCCTTGTCTTACTTGGATGGTCTAGATCATCTTGAGCTTGATCCAACGGTTGAATTAACTTTGATCTGGCCGAAACTTTCAGATCTTGATTCATGAACTTGATTAAGTCTATCTTGGGCTTGGATTGACCAGAAGTTGACTGATGGTTCAGATCTAGCCGTTTCTTGATCGGATGGCTCATGTTAATCCAAGCTTGATCACTTTGATCCGGATCCAATTCTAACTCAAGTTTGACCCAAATCTGATCTAGGTCCATGATCATTTGAAGCCTACAAAATTAGATTCACAATTAATGCCAAAAATACCTCAAATATAGAAAGTTTGAATTAAAAACCAAAATAGAGGAAATACATGAAACCTTAGGTAAATGCAAACTTGAGCATATAATAGTGGATCAAAACATGGATTTGAGAGCATAAATTTATCAACAAAATGGTAATTATCAACTCCCCCATACTTACTCTTGGACGTCTCGCACAAGCTACTAGGAAACTAAGATGTATCCCCCTAGATTAGTCTCAATCATAGTTAGAAACAATTGAAAGGAAATTACCTAGGGTGGTCAATTCTCAGAAATCTAAGCTCAATGGACTAGAAACTTGTCCTTAAATCAACAACATAGCATACTTCATCCATCATGACTCATTGAGATGAATTACACAAAAAAAACCTTGCAAGGGAAGTTTTAAAGTGGCTATCTTCCTAAATTCTACATTTTTGATGAAATGGAGCTCACTCAAACACAATCATGGTTCTTGTCCTACCATAGGCTTGCTTATTATCTACTCTCCACCATCATTCTTGACTTGGATCCACACCTACAAAAGCTTATTCAAACATGTTAAAGGAATATGAAATGATAGAAATGACCAGGAAGTTCAATGAACTTGATACTTAGGAATTATAATAAAGGAAGTAAAGAAATGTGATATGAAAAGGAAACATAGAAAAGAAATATAGCATGATAAGAAATTATAGAGAAGAAATATGACAAAATAAGAAAATATAGAAAAAGTTTAGAAAGTGGAAAACTTGGACACCAAAAATGCTTCTAATGCACTCTGCCCTTCTGATGGTGTCTTCTAGTGAAATCAGAGTTGTGGTGGAGTAGGGAGCAAACCATGACTCTTTGATTGCTGAATTTGGTGTGCCAGCGTCTGTTGATCGGTCACTGGACCAATCAGCCAATGACTGATCGGACTGGTGACCGGTCTGTGATACCCCTGATCGGTCTGGAGACCGATCAGGTGACGATCAGTAGCTGGTTTTGCACATTCCTGAACTGCCTTCAGCCGAGATTTCAGACTCCCAATCAACAACTCACTCTGGAATACAACTTTCTTCTTGTTCACTTCTTCAAATACAGAATCCAACCCATCACTTACTTCCACTTAATGATTTTTCTTTGTCTTTACCTTTTCTTTTCTTTTGTTTTTCAGCTGCTCTATTTGTCTGATTTTTTTTCTTCTTTTCAGCAGCAATGTTTTTTTTTTTTGCTTCAATGCCTTTCAATGGCTAGCTCCAACTGGCGCAATCTGAAATGTGTAGCCCTTTCAAAGCTTTGCAACTTGATACTATGGAATGAAATCTTCCTTTTGTTCCTACTTGATACTTGGTCCAATGGAGCTTGTTTCCCATCCAAATTTGAACTTAAAGATATCTCTTTGCTCTCTAACTTTCTTTTTCTTTTGCTTCACTCTTCAGATTCTTCAAAATTTTCTTTTTATTGCAGCTGAGCTGATGGGTATGGTTGCAACTCATTCTTGATACAAAACTCCTTCAAATTGGCACATTTGCTTGTATCAACCAAAAATTTCAATTGCCCTCAAAATTTGATAGAATGCTTGCATCCTCCCCCACACTTAAATTTTTGTCCATCTCGGGCAAAGTAACATTAAGAAATATCAAAGTAACCAAGTCCAATGCAAAATATTATGATGAACATGAAGAATAGGGAAGGGAAAAATAGCATAAGAGTGTATCAACAAGGAAATTGCAAAAATGATATGAGAAAGGAAATTGCTAATTTACCTCTATAAATGTGGTCCAATCATAGAATTATAGCTTTGAAAAAACCTAAGCAAGTTCTAGAGTACAATCACATGTGTGTATCACACTTATTATGACAATCCTCACTAGGTAAAAAGAATTCATCTCAAATTATCAATCTAGAGTCCATAACTAAGAAGTACTCAAGCAACCAAGAATTTTCATCCAATGGCTCAAATCCTAAGTTTTAACAACCAAATTTGATTTGCTTTCAAGGGACTCTAAAATTATATAGGAAAATCTAGATGGATACATTTATTCCTAGTCATGCAAGAAATAAAATGCCCAAAAGACTAACATGGTATCTACAATGACTTTTATTTAATCTACACTAACCAATCATTATTAACAAGAACTCATTTAAAAAGAAAATTCTACTTCAAGAAAACATAAAAATGAAACATGCAATGAAATAAAATGTAAGAAGGAACAAACTCCCCTTTATTTCTGGAGGTCGGAGTCGATCAAGAAATAACTTCCATTGTGGTAGTGGAGGAGTATGGGTGATTGAGAGAGCATTCTTCATGTGATCCATGTCATGGTGCTTGCTCCCCCACACTTAAATTTCATAGAAAAATGTTCAGGTGGCCGAAGGCGATTAAGGTACAAGATCCATGTAAGAGGTGGAGAGCTTCGAATTAAAGTAAGATCATCTCCTCCCTCTTGATGCTTTTTGGAAGTACTTCCAGGAGGTTGGAGTCTGTTTAGATAGAGCACCCACTCCAGAAGTCTACGATGCCCTGCAAAACCATGCAATACCTCCCTCATGCGTGCAGGGTAGGAAAGAAATGTAATACCATCAGTTTCTATATAGAATGTATCCAAAAATACATCACATTCAATAAAATCAATTTTGGGTACCTCAATAAATTTTTCACAATTATATCCACAAAAGGTATATCAAGAAACATATCACAACCGATGAAATCAATTTTGGGTACCTCAATGGAATTTTCACAATTATTTTCCATAAATGATATATCAAGAGATGCTTCACAACCAACAAAATCAACACTAGGTACCTCTAGGAAATTTTCACAATTATTTTCCACAAAGGATGTATCAAGCAATGCATTACAACCAATGAAATCAATTTTAGGTACCTCTATAGGATTTTCACAAGCAGTCTCTACATAAGGTATATCAAGAAATGTTTCAAGAATTGTATCACATTCAACAAATTCAACACTAGGTACCTCTATGGATTTCTCACAATCAAATTCTACACAGGATGTGTCAAGAATATCATCACAACAAATAGAATCAATTTTAGGCACCTCTAAAAAATTTTCACAATCCATATCTACAAAAGATGTATCAAGTAATTCACCACATTCAACAAAATCAATTTTAGATGCCTCTACAGATTTTTCACAAACAATTTCTACAGAAGATGTGTCAATAAATTCATCACAATGAACAAAATCAACCCCAGGTTCTTCCATGAATTTTTCACAATCAGGCTTTATATATAATGTATCAAGACATACTTCACATTCAACAAATTCAACACTAGGTACCTCTATGGAATTTTCAAAAGAAATAGGAGAAATACTTACTTGACCGTGCTGAAGAATACCTGGAGGTTCTACAAGAGTAAATGTAACTGTCGTCTCCTCCTGGTCAAGTACATGCTCCACTTCAGGTTCAGGTTCTGGTGGACATCCAACTGAAATAGGTGATTCTTGAGTTCTTGCTTCCACCATGCAAGTCCCTACACTTTCAGACTTATCCTCTGAGTCTTCTAATATATCAGTCAATGGTGGTGGTCCCTGGGACTTTGTGCAATCCCCTGCACCTATAGATTTCTCTCCAGTGCATGCTTCATCAATCATATCTGCAACAACCATATTAGAACAATTAGGACCAACAAAAACTATATCATCACAAAATAAAAGGTGAGAAGGGTCCTGTAGAGCTTCAGCTTCAAATTCAAGGCTGTCACATGCTTTTCCATCCATCTCTTCCACTTCCTCCTCAGCTAATTCATCCTCATCTTTCTCTGAAATCAAATCTCCTCCCACTATGTCCAGTAACACTTCATCAGCAATTAATTCCGCCTTAACAGTCTCATTTAGAATACTCATGCTAATGCTAGGAGGATCCTCTCTGGGGTGCTGGGAGAAGGTAAAAGAGACTTTTGGCTCCTCCTCTTGAGCTGAAAATTCTAAAATTGAACTCTGAACAGGGATTTCAGGATGAATGCATGCTGTAAGTGCCCTAATTTTGATGATTTCTTCTTCTTCTTCCACCAAAACTGCAAAATCAATTGAAGAAGGACTTAGACTTGCACTAGGGTCACCTTGCACTGATATAAAATCAACTCCAGGGCTGTTTTGAGTGG
The DNA here is from genome assembly GCA_024364735.1 of Boesenbergia rotunda. Taxonomy (NCBI): domain Eukaryota; kingdom Viridiplantae; phylum Streptophyta; class Magnoliopsida; order Zingiberales; family Zingiberaceae; genus Boesenbergia; species Boesenbergia rotunda. Next base: position 103,954 of record JAGFNQ010001686.1, on the reverse strand, counting down.
GGAAATGGAATGCTGGAAATTTTTCAGGAAATTCGGCATTTGGAGTGTTTAAACTTGAAACAACCTCTTCATTCCTCAAAGTTGGTGCATAATCATACCCCTTAAAATCAAGAGTAGCTTGAGAAGGTGATTGGCTTGATCCTTGGGCTTACATTTGATTCATTTGATTAACCAATTGTCCAAGGCGTCTTTCACAATTTTTAAGAGGAGAATCATATTTTTGTTGTTGCAAGAGTTGTTGTAACATCTCCTCTAGCCTTTGTTGTTGAGCCTCAAGCTCTCTAGAATGCTCAAAGTCTTCTTGATGAATATAGGACTCCTGTTGAACTTGATATGCAGCATTAGGTTGCTCAAAATTATAAGTAGGTTGCGAATTCTAAAATTGAAACTATTGGGTTGATCAAATGATTGATTTGGTTGCTGGAATTGCTGAAAATTGGTCTGGGAATTTGGTTGGAATTGCTGAGAATTGTAGCCCTGAAAATTCTAGATCTGAGGTTGAAATTGTGGCGGTGAGGGCTGAAATTGTGGAGGCTGGAAACTCTGATTGTATGGTTGAAAGCATGGCTAATTAGGATTATAACCTTGCTGAAAATTTTGTAATTGTGGGTGAAATTGCTGATGTAGCTGATTGAAATATTGGTTTTGCTGAAAATTAGCATAGGGCGGCTGAAATTGTTGGAAAGGTTGACTTAGCTGAAAATTTTGCTGAAATTGTTGAGGTTGAAACTGACAATTTGGTTGCTGGTAATCTTGATAAGGTTGGAATGGTTGAAAATCTTGTTGAGAATTCTGGAATTGGAAATAAGGCTGCTGAAAGTTCTGAAAATACTGAAACTCTGCCATGCAACTGCTTGAATAAGTAGAAAAATTTCCAATAACTTCTCAAACTCTCAAGATCTCCACCTGTAGTCTTGGCCACAAACAAACAAAAATGGCAGCAAATGTATACAAAATGATAAAGCAAATGATAACAGAATCAAAGAATATAAATATTAAACACAAGCTCAAATGAAACAAACTCAACTAGCTATTTCCCCGGCAACGGCGCCAAAAATTTGATGGACCCAAAATAGCTATCACGAATGTGAGTCTCAAATTTAGAAATTTATAAAGTTGAAAACCCTTTGGCTAACAAAGATTAAATGTAGTAGAGGGGCCTCAGGTTGTATTTTTCCAAAGACTAGTTGAATGAATGTTTAACTCAAGCTTGCAGGTTTATTTGTCGTTTGAATGTTTTGGGTTTTCTAATAAAATGGGGGTTTTTGTGATAAGGAAATGAAATGACAATATGAAATAAAACTTGGAATAAAATAGGCTTAACTAAGCAAGGTAATGAACTAAGGAAGTGCAAGAACTAAACTTAACCTAATTCACAATGGAACAAGTAAATCCAAACTATAGAATTGAGTTTAAAGAACTAATTGCAGGTAATAAGTTGCAGAGAATGAATTGCAAGGAGTTAATTGCAGATTAAAGGAAACTAGAACAAAACTTGGCTTAATCACATGGCTTGAAATGTAATGGAAACAATTATAACAACTTGAAGAAAACAAATGCTTGAAACAAAATTACCCTAAATTAAGACATCAAATCAATTTCTACTCGAAACTTCCCTTTGTCGTCACACAAAGGATGAGCTATGAACCCCCTAGCTCAAAAACCATTGAAGAAAACTCCCCTGCTCAGCTTGCTGTCGGTTTTGCTTGATTGCTCTCCATGATCGGTCAACCCGACCGATCAAGTCTTCCTCTGATCGGTCACAGGACCGATCAGAGTCCTCTCTATCCGATCAACCCGATCGGTCAGTGGCTGGAATCTGATCCCTATCGCTTCCTCCTCAATTAGCTAGCCGGCGTTCGAGCTCCCAAGCTATTAGAACACCTCCGAGAACCCCTCTATGATGCTTTGACAGCTCCGATCGACGGATACCAGCAGTCAGCGAGGATCGAATGATGGAATCAGTAGCATCGGCGGAACCCCCACCTAAACTTCCAAAACCGAAATCGATTAGCAAACTGACAATGAATCCTTACCTCGATGATCTAAAACTCGAGAAGAAATAGATCTGATGTGGCCGCGCGATCTAAGGAAGAAAACTGCAAAGAGATCGGTTAAGAAATGAAGAACAACAAAGAACTTTACTCTACTGGCGATGGAATCTCTGCGACGCGACGCGGCTTGGAGAAGAAGAGGGAATTCCGCATTTATACATTCCACTTAAATTTAGACGGCTGAGATCGTTCTGGCTTCATCCGACGGTCAAATCTCCTCAGATCTGATCCAAACTCCCCAGATCTTGATCAATGGTCCTGATCTATCTGTCCTTAGCTCGGATCAACCAGATCTATGGCGGATGGTTCAGATCAGCCCTTCTCTTACTTGGATGATCTAGATCATCTTGAGCTTGATCCAACAATTGAATTAACTCTGATCTGGCCGAAACTTTCAGATCTTGATCCATGAACTTGATTAAGTCTATCTTGGGCTTGGATTGACCAGAAGTTGACCGATGGTTCAGATCTAGCCGTTTCTTGATCGGACGGCTCATGTTAATCCAAGCTTGATCACTTTAATCCAGATCCAATTATGACTCAAGTTTGACCCAAATCTGATCTAGGTCCATTATCATTTGAAGCCTACAAAATTAGATTCACAATAATGCCAAAAATATCTCAAATATATAAAGATTTGAATTAAAAACTAAAATAGAGGAAATACATGAAACCTTAAGTAAATGCAAACTTAAGCATATAATAGTGGATCAGAACATGGATTTGAGAGCATAAATTTATCAACAAAATGGTAATTATCAGGGGTGTCGCCTCGCCCCTCAGGCGGCAATGGACTCGGTCGGAGAAGAGGTCGTTGGACATCGGAAGCTTCGGGGGGCAAGTTGGAAGAGACAGAGGCGTCCTCTGCGGAACTAGAAGGCCCCTCCGACAAGACCCCCTCGGGCAGAGCCTCCTTTAGTTGCACCGAGGGGGCAGATTGCACCGAGGCCTCCAACACTGCATCCAACCTCCCCTTAGTCGATCCAGCTTCATCCGGTAATGAGTACGCAACATATCCTTACCCGGGGGAGAGGTGGCTTGGCAAAGGGAACGGGAGGGGAGCGCCGGGATGGATGATTCCAAAGTGAAGACCGGCATCTGCAGGGGTGACTCTCTCGGAGGATGGCGTCGTCTCCTTGGGCACCGAGGAGAGAGGAGGGGAATGTACCATACGCCGCTTCTTCAATGAGGGCCCAAGCCCTTGGGGAGCCGCCGCTTCTGTCGGCCAAAGGACGGGGTGGCCGATGGAGTCAGTGAAGGGGAGGATTCCTCGTTCACCCTTCCAGGGCAGGCTGGTCTCGGAGGAGAGCCACCCCATGAAGGAAGATCTGCCGCTTGATCAGGCTGTTGAGCCAAAGGGCCTTGGCCCCCAACCGACGGGGATGTAACAGTAGCCTCGACCCTCTCAAGTGAGGCGACCACACGGGGCGAGACAGCAAGCCCATCAAAGGACTCGGCGGGGGGCAGGAGGAGTATCAGGAGCGACCGGAGGAGGGTTCAGTGCCTCCTTGTTAGCCTCCTCCCGCTTGATGAGCCAGCTCATCACCTTGGCAAACATGACTTCCTCTGCGGAAGCTAAACAGAGAGAGCATCTGTTAGAACCAATGTGCATGGGAGAAAAAGGCGAACATACCTAGGGTGGGGCTGATCCGTGTTACTTTAGGGCTAAGGCCCGCCCGGTACATAAGTTCTTCGCTCTGCACGAGCCCTGGGCCACTGAATTCCATACCCGAAAGTACCTCCCTAGCATGCTGGTACACCGGACTGTGAAGAAAGCCCTCTAGGAGAGGAGGAGTCGACAAATCCAATATCAAACACAGGGGGCTGAAAGGTAGTGATGGTAGCCGAATGAAGAAGAATTTCTCCTTCCACCCTTTATGCGAGGAAGGAAATCCGCCTAGAAACCTATGGCCCGGACGGGCCGCGAAACTAAAGACTCCTCTTTGTTGAGGCAATCTGTGGTCTGAGTAACCATGAGTTTTGATGTTTGGGCAAAGGGTTTAAGTTAGGTTTACCCTTGTGTATTTGATATGTGTATGTGAGTGTGCAGGTTGTACAGGTTACACATATTAACTTGGCTGGACGACCTCGGTACGGTGAAGGGTGGCATAGAGACAAGCTGGAGGCTTGTGTGCACCCGAGGGACCTTGGAGAGCAGGGACGATGAGCAGAGGGGCACGGACTTCGAGACATCTGTGAAGGATGGCATGGAGGCAAGTTGGAGGCTTGCGTGTATCCGAGGGACAGAAGCTGAAGATGAAGAGGGCGCGAAGGCAATAGTCGAGGCTGCTGATGAGGAGTCAGTTGAGTCGTGAGGGTACGAGTGTTGTGTGATTGTACTCGGGAAATCCTAGGGTTCGAGTGCGGAGTGAAATTTACTCGGGAAGGGTAACCTTAGGTGTGTGAGAGGACCAGTCGACTGCCCTGGGAGGCAGTCGATTGATGAAACTCACAGAAAGGTTTTGGCTGGGGACCAGTCGACTACCCTGGGAGCAGTCGACTGGTAAAGTCAAAAACTAGTCGTTACAACGAGCCGTTGGACTGCTGTTTGGTTGGCACTAGTCGACTGGTAAATGGGCAGTCGACTGGTGGCGAGGGTTTCATCCTTAGTCCTATTTAAGAGGACTTCGTGTTGCCTGAAAAGGTTGACGAATTTGCTCTTGGTTAAAGGTTAAATAGTAGTCTTGGTGCTCAGGTATTGTCGAGGTGCTGTGATGAGGTTTCTCCACCCACAAGGAGCGACAAGGGCTAGCCGGAGGTTATCCGGGGAGTGATCCACCAAAGGATTCTTGGAATAGTCACCCTTAGGGGTGGATACCAAGTAAATCGTTCTTGTTAGCGTTGTTTGTTTTCATTATTATTGTTTCCGCTTGCGCAACTAACAACGTAGGTACAAGAAGAACCAAAGATTTGCTATTCACCCCCCCCCTCTAGCAACGTACAAGATCTAATAAGTGGTATCAGAGCTTGGACCGCTTTTGATTGGACTAACCGCCAAAGGAGCAAAGAATGCTAGAAGAAGATAATGGAAGATAAGTTGGGGGATGACATCTACGCTCCACCTCCCTACAATCATGGAGATTTCGGTTATTGGAGGATGCGAATGAAGACGTGGTTTGACATGGATTGGGAGTGTACGATGATTATAGAAGAGCCTTTCAAAATTCCAAGAGACAAGCATGGAAAAAGGCTTTGACCTAGATCTTGGACTAAAGAGCAACAAAATCAATCTAGGGCAAATGACAAGGTAATCGATATATTGATTAATATTTTGCCTAACTATGTTTTGAGTAGTGTAGATAAATATGAAATGCACATGATCTATGGAAAAAGATAGAAGAAGTCCATGAAAACCCTACACGAGTAGAAGAAGAAGAAGAAGAGCCCAAGGAAATGGGCTTAATGGTCCAAGAAGAGGAGAAGGACCAATCGGATGAGGAGAGGAGCTTGACATCCGAAGCGCAGAAAAAGGAAAAAGAAACGGAATTGTCAATATTCGAAAAAGAAGAAGTATCCACATCCTCAAGTGAGAAAGAAAGTGAAAAAGTATCCACATCAAGGATTGAGGGGGAGGAAAGGTCATCCTCAACACCGGAGCAAGAAGAAGTTAGTACCTCCACCAAAGCCAAGAAAAAGGACCACATCATATGCTTTAGATGCAATGAAAAGGGACACTACAAGGACAAGTGTCCAAAGGGTAAGAAAAAGGAGGTACACTCTAAACCTATCTCAATTCAATTAAAATCTAACATGAGTTGTAGGAATGAGGAAGCTCAAAAGAAAAGAGAGAAGATTCAATGCTTCACATGTGGAGAGCTAGGGCACTACCACACCAAGTGTCCAAGAAAAGGAGAGTTAAAGAAATTGGGACACTTGAAAAGATGGGAGAAAGAAGAAAAGAAGAAGAGAAGAAGCCCCCATCAAGGAGGAACTACAAGGGTAAGGGAGGTAACCCCTAATCTTAAATTTAAAGGCAATTCAAATTTAAGTTCCTCCATGCATGCTAGAATTAATGATAAATGCTTGATTGTGCATAGCAATGGTTTTAAATATAATGATAGGAATAGGGTTAACAAGGTAGATCAAAACCCTAGAAAGGTCATCCATCATGAAAAATCAAAGACCTCTAGACCTAAGGATCAAGGCAAAAATCCCAAGAAGGGAGGAATGTGCCTAGAAAGGAGGGTAGGTCTAGGAATGTCCAAAGTGGACATGTGGATTCTAGGTTTAGGAACCTAGAAAGGGAGAATTAAGCTTTAAGGGAAAAGCTTGATAGGTTAGAGAAAACCCTAGAAAGATTCACTATTTGATCTAAGGGTTTAGATATGGTGTTGGGTGGCTTAAATCGCACCAATGACAGATCGGGGTTGGGATACCGATCTAAGAACTCCATGCCAAGGGGAAAAATATGCTAGGTATCATATGATTATGGCAAGAAGGGGGAGTCCAAAAATGGCAAGGGAATGTCATTTAAAGGGAAAAAGAGGGTTGAATTTGTAGGCCAAGAGTCACCAGGGAAACACCGGTATGGTTAGTATTTGTTGAGTCACCTAGGGAGGTGACTAGGGCTAAGAGCTCAAGAGGGAGCTCTAGGAGCCTTTGGGATATGTGGTGAATGGACGTTGGGAGAGGTGCTCCTAGAGGTCTAGATGGACCATGGAGTGTGCCAAAAGAATTGGAGATGGACTTGAGTCTCAATTTTTGGGTTTTGGCATGGTGTTCTTGAGTTTCATTCATGAAAATATGACATTGGGGTCATATAGCATGAAGGTTGGCTTTTGATGTGCAAATGTCATATAAATCAATGCCAGGGATGCATTGTGGATTGGTATGGGCAGCGACATCAAGGGGAAACCAAAACTAGGACTTTTGGTTAAGGTTTGAGTGAACCTTTTTGCTAGTTTTGGGTTTTGTGTCAAACTTGAGAATGGCGATAGATACATTTTGGAATGTATTTTTCCTAAGTAGGTATGGGTACCACAAATGTCTTCACAAAATTTGAAAATTTTTGGAGATTTGTGAAATTTCTGGCGCATTTCTGAATTTTATCAGAAAGGCTGAAATTCTGATTTTCAGAGTATCAGTCGACTGGTCAGGGTTGATTTTTATATCAGCAGCTCGGTATGTGTCCAAATGATGCAAAATAAGTGTATGGGGGGCTAGTACACATTGTTTATGGTCATTAGGAATTAAAAGAACCAATGATTGGGATATTGTTGGGTTCTTTTTGATGTTAGGCAAAGAGGGAGAAGTGTTGGGTTTAATTTGGGAAACCAAACACTCCTTTGCTAGAAACCCTAGGTTTAGGGGGGAGCTGAGATGAAGGGGGAGCATGGTTGCTCCATTCTTAGCATAAGGGGAACCTTAGAGAGGTTCTTAAAACCCCTTTGTAAGTCCAGTGTACGGGGAGCTTTGGAAAAGCTTTAAAACCCCGTTTTGGTGAAAAGTCCTAACTCGGAGGGTTAGGTGTGGAAAATTCCTAACTTGGGAAGTTAGGTGTGTGGGATGCCTTGGGATAGGATGCATGATTGAATTGCATGTGCATTGGCGGTGTAAGTCTGAGATGGAGTCTTGGCAGTGTAAGTCCAGTTGTTTGTTTAGCATTGTCTTTGCTATATATTACTATTTGTTTTCCCTAACTTAAACGTATTATCAAAATCAAAAAGGGGGAGATTGTTGAGGCAATCTGTGGTCCGAAGTGACCATGAGTTTTGATGTTTGGGCAAAGGGTTTAAGTTAGGTTTACCCTTGTGTATTTGATATGTGTATGTGAGTGTGCTGGTTGTACAGGTTACACATATTGACTTGGCTGGACAACCTCGGTACGGTGAAGGGTGGCATGGAGACAAGCTGGAGGCTTGTGTGCACCCGAGGGACCTTAGAGAGCAAGGACGATGAGCTGAGGGGCGCGGACTTCGAGGCATGCGTGAAGGATGGCATGGAGGCAAGCTAGAGGCTTGCGTGCATCCGAGGGACGGGAGCCGAAGATGAAGCGGGCACGAAGGTAATAGTCGAGGTTACTAATGAGGAGTCAATTGAGTCGTGAGGGTACGAGTGTTGTGTGATTGTACTCGGGAAATCCTAGGGTTTGAGTGCGGAGTGAAATGTACTCGGGAAGGGTAACCTTAGGTGTGTGAGTGGACCAGTCGACTGCCCTGGGGGGCAGTCGACTGATGAAACTCACAAAAGGTTTTGGCTGGGGACCAGTCGACTGCCCTGGGAGCAGTCAACTGGTAAAGTCAAAAACTAGTCGTTACAGCGAGCCGTTGGACTACTGTTTGTCTGGCACCAGTCGACTGGTAAATGGGCAGTCAACTGGTGGCGAGGGTTTTCAGCCTTAGTCCTACTTAAGAGGACTTCGTGTTGGTTGAAAAGGTTAACGAATTTGGTTTTGGTTAAAGGCCAAATAGTAGTCTTGGTGCTCAGGTATTGTCGAGGTTTGTGGCGAGGTTTCTCCACCCACAAGGAGCGACAAGGGCTAGCCGGAGGTTATCCGGGGAGTGATCCACTGAAGGATTATTGGATTAGTCACCCTTAGGGATGGATACCAAGTAAATCGTTCTTGTTAGCGTTGTTTGTTTTCATTATTATTGTTTCCGCTTGCGCAACTAACAACGTAGGTACAAGAAGAACCGAAGATTTGCTATTCACCCACCCCCCTCTAGCAACGTACAAGATCTAACACTCTCGACCCTAACGGGACGAAGAAGGAATGGAAGAGATGCGGGGTCAGAGGAAGATTGAAAAACTTAAAGATGATATAAGCTCCTCCCATTTGGGCGAAGGCATTGGGAGCCATCTGGTGATGAGGAATATCAAAATAAGAAGCTATGTTCGTGAAAAAAGAGGAATAGGAAAATGGAGCCCTAACTCCATCTGCCCTAAGAAAAAGGTTAGCATCCCGGCAGGGGGTTCCACGGGCGTCTGGCCCACTTTGGGGATGATCATTGCATTTCGGTCGGGACGTCATAGGCCTCGGTGGCCGCCTGCAAGGCTTCAGGTCTTATTCTCGAGGAAAGGGACTCATACCACTCTGCATGGTAGCTGTCCATAATCCCTAAGGAAGAAGACAAGAAACAAAAACAGGAAGGAGATAAGCTACTCACGCACAGCGAAAAGCTCTACAAGGGGGAAGACAAAGGGCACCCAGTCGCTGAAGCAGAAGTGGAGGCTAACGTCTACCTTTTTTCCTATCTTATACCCCGGCAGCCGCCTGCCTGAGCACACTGGGGAAATGACACGTGGAAAGCAAGAAACCGCCTCTCCCAAGCAGTCGATGGTCACGAGCCAAAAACCGGCACACGATCGTAGGGGCTCATGAAGGTGGTCGTTAGAACACGTGGCAACGAGGCGCTCGAGCAGGCAGCCTGTTACCCTCAAAATGGGGGACCATGCACCTTTATAACAAGAGATAGACATCATCATAAGCCTTCGGGAAGCAGAGTAGCCTTTTTGGGAAAAGGAGGAAGGCGAAAAAGGGAATTTCTAAGAGCACGGGTCAAAGAGGATGCGATCCAAGTGCCCCTTATAACCGCTGAGGGCTGGAAGGTGAAAGCTCGTGAGAACTCAGCCTCTTCATGTTGGGACCGGGTGCATGTTGACATGGATACGGGTTCGTAATTTTAAAATTTAATTACGTGCAGCAGAAGGTTTAGCATAAATAATTTCTCAAATTATTTTAACCACGTATCTAGCATGCAACCTTATGTTGTGGAGACATGATCACACATTTAAAATTTTGCAGAAAGTAAACTAATTTACATGTTACCTCGCGTAACTCGAAAAAAGGGACGAGATCCAACCGTAGCGTCCCTTGGAAGCTCCGCCTCTATTCGCGTCCACGCCGAGTTTTCATCGGGATGACTTCGCAAAGCCACGAGTTTCGTGCCTACAAGAACTACTATATTCTCCAAAGGCACGACAAGAATACCAAGAGAGAGATGGAAAGACTAACCACCAAACGAAGAATGGAATCAAGATTCCGGGAGGAAGGAAGGAGTCGCGCCCGCTTCTTCTTCTTCTTCGGCCTCTTCTTGGTGGTGGAAGCTCACGGCAACCAAAAGGAGGGCCTCTAGGGCCGGCGCCACTAGAGGAGGGAGAGGGAGAGAGGCTAGGCAAGAATCCTTGATCTCTTGGATTGATTTCCAAGCCTTGCCTTGGTACCTTTATATAGTAGCCTCTTAATCGCCAAGTCTCCTTTTAACGGAATAAATTTTCATTAGAAATTTATCTTATAAATTTTTCTATGAATTATTTCGTTATGCCAAGTTTTTATTATAACATTATTTATAATAAAAACAACCATGTCTCCCCTTTTATTATGGAAAGAAATTTCTTTATATAAATTTCTTTATCATGGTAAATCAATCCATTATTGATTTTATAAAATAAAATAAACCAATCCAAGGTTTATTTTAATTTCCATGAAAAATAAATCTCTTTATATAAATCTCTTTATATAAATTTCTTAATACAAATTTCTTTATCCATAATTTTATAAGACAAACCACGCGCGGTTTATTTTATAAATTTGAACCAAACAATTTGGTTCTCCCTTTTTATTGTGGCCGGCCAAATTAACAAAGAGGGTGGGGACCATCTTTGGCCGGCCAAACCAAGCCATGACCTCACGAATTAAACTCATTTAATTCGTCCAATAAGTCTTCAAAAGACTTAGTCATTTTATGCTTCCGATGCGTCTCTGAAAAATTCAGATTCGACTTATCTCTCTTGATCGGAAAATTCAATTTTCAACCCGTTTTAAATCCCTCGGATCACTCGTAGTGCGTGTGACTAAATAGGCTTTTGGTTTATGTTGGCCGTCTATAATTAACCAATTATAGAACGATCATGAGTGGCACCTAGTAGTACATCATAATCCCCAATTAATCGAAAGATCAACGGTTGACCTCAAAAATAATTCTAAAACCCTTCAGCAGCTCTAATGAATCGTGTCTCATTCCCTTCACCATCTTATACCCACTTGGTTCAGGACACGGTCTATATGTGTTAGTCCCCACTAGGCTGAGTACGTCACACCTAGCCCAAGTAATGTCTTTCTCGTCCAACGGATTCTAATTACTCTCATGTTTCTGAGAGATTCATACTCGGAACATGTAATGCTCTGGCCAGAGGCTTCGAGTAACAATCCGACGATAGGCCTTGGGTATACATCTCCTCGCAAGGAGTGGTGAATCCTTTGTAGGCTGTTCAAACATCTTCAGGCACTTCGGCTTATACCCAATCATCCTGGGTCCACACCTCCTTGGAGACGCTTGCTTAAGATGTCAAAGTATAAGTCTTCATGACCAAGATGACTTGAACACCGCAAGTCAAAGGAACATCGCACTTAAGCTGTAGTAAGAACTTCATTGACATATCTATATGTAGATTACCATATGAAGTTTTACAGCCAGTCACTCCAATGAACTAGTTCCCTTAACTAGCATTCATGTTTATCTCCGGACATCCCAATGTCACCAGCCAGTGAGAATCAGCTGATTAGAGAATAACCCATGCTAGTCTCAACAGAATTGATAGTGTCCGTATTTATCAATTCATCGAATAGGGACAATTTCAATACTTCACAATTGCACATGTAGAGATAATCACTAGTTGTGAATTCATCACAAATTCTCTCATGCTGTGAATTGTATTGCGGACATTCAGTAAATGAGTTTAAGATCTCAATCAAATACACAAACATGAATACTCAAATAGTGAATATTCATTTATTAAAATAAATGATTACAATCATAAGGCGATTGCGACACTTCTCTCATATTACTAACACTTCATCCCTGCACTAGTCCGATCAGTCAGCAGCACTTCCTTCGATCAGACTTGAAGGGGGGACTTGTGATAGGGTTGAACGAGCCCTGGCCGGGACAAAGGATGAAGAAGCTGCCCAACACAACAGCGGTAGGCTGAGGCAACCCTTTGTCTATGGTCCCTGGAATCCCCAAGGGAGACGCGTCTGGGAAGGGCAGCTGGAGATCCCTCTCGGGAACACCCCGGGAGGTTAGGCCCCGAGAGCACCTCGGGAGCGGTGGCATGTGAAAACCCCGAGCTCTCCTCGGGGGGGAGTCCTCACAGTGACCGACCTCATACACTGGCCTCTCTCGAGGTATAGATAAGCACCCCCGTCATAAAGGGTCTTCGCGACCCTTGAATCTCGCAACGGGCCGAAGACAATAATGAGGCAGACCTTTTTAAAAGATATCCCATGGCCACCGAACAAGGGGGGACGTGGCTTAAGTGCGGGAGATGCGGCACCGATCAGGGGGCACATCTAATCCGTCGTCATCGGTATAAAAGGTAGTCCAACCCCTCCAGTAAAGGGGTTACGATCTCTCATTTTACATACTGTCTTTCTATCCCATTGAGATTACCCTTCGGACAACCTATTAACTTGAGAGTCGGAGTGGACTCCGTCGGACCCCTGCCTGCGCCCCTAACGCTTGTGTTAACTTCGCAGGACCTCAAGTTCCTCCTCACCACAATAACTTCCACGCGGGCCGAGCCTCAGTGATTGGCCATCGTCGACGACTCCTTCCGGAATAGTCCTTTTTCTGCATCTCTGGTTGCCTCCAACTGTGCGCCTATGAGCCGCTTGTTGTGCTCCAGACAAGTCACTAATGACCTTCTCCAGCGAGTAGCGGAAGCAGAGGCGGAGGTTGGCCGCGCCCGCGAGGCGGGCCTTCTGCAGTTGGAGGTCAACCGGGTCCTAAGGGGAAAGGTCAGGCATGGTCTCGATGCCCTGTTAGCTTTTGAAGAAACTATGCACGACTATCGTATATGGTAGCGTGCCGCATCGGAGAAGAACCAGTCTTTCGCCGAGGACTTGCAAAAGTTGTCCCAGGAGCGAGAGGAACTTCAGACTCAGACGAAGGAGCCATCTGATAAGGTCTGGCTCTTGGAATCCTCAAAGAAATCTCTGGAGGATCGGAATGAAGAACGGGAGTGCCTGCTGACTCTAAATGAATATGACCTAGAGCAATCGGCCGCTTATGCCTCTGACCTCCAGGACAAAGTTACTCAGGCCCAGGATCAGGCTTCCGCTACCACCCCGCTGTGCCGACTGATGGAAGACCCGTCCACGTAGATCTTCCATATTCTTTCAGCCTCGGACTCTGGGACAGTCTCTAGCATGAAGTCTGCGAGGGATTGTGCTTTGATAGCGGCACAAGGCCGGTACTCAATACCATATTCGCTTAGCTCTGTCATCCATTTGATCAGCCGACCGAAAGCCTCGGGGTTGGTGAGGACCCGTGCGAGCGGGTTGTTAGTGAGGACCACGATGGGATGTGCCAAGAAGTACAGCCTTAACCTCTGGGCCATTAAGACCAGAGCATAGGTCAGCTTCTCCATCGTAGTGTATCGCATTTCAACATCTTTTAGGAGATGTCTGAAGAAGTAAATGGGATATTGCACCCTGCATTCTTTGCGGACCAGTGTCGAGCTTACCACTTGCTCTGTTGCCGATAAGTAGACAAATAAAGTCTCCCCTTCCACCGGTTTGTAGAGGATGGGGAGCCCAGCGAGGTAGGTCTTCACGTCCGCGAACGCTTGCTCACACTGTTCATCCCAATCGAATTTGGCTTCTTTTCTCAGAATCTTGAAGAATAATAGGGTCTTATCTGCAGATTTGGAGATGAATTTGGATAGAGCCGTGATTCTCCCGTTCAGCCGTTGTACTTCCTTGAAGTTGCAAGGGGATTGCATATCTAGAATAGCCTTTACTTTTTCCGCATTAGCCTCGATCCCCTCTCTGTCACCATGTAGCCCAGGAACCGACCGTTTTTCACCCCGAACAAACATTTGGCAGGATTCAACTTCAGTTTGTTGGCCCTCAAGGTGGCGAATGTCTCCTCTAAGTCAGCTATCATGTCTTTTCCCTTGTTAGTCTTGACCAGGATGTCGTCCACGTACACCTCAATGTTTCTCCCGATCTGATGCCTGAAGACTTTGTCCATCATCCGCTGGTACATTGCCCCAGCGTTGCGGAATCCAAAAGGCATGACATTATAGCAGTATGTGCTATCGACCGTCACGAAGCTGATTTTCTCCTGGTCTTCGGGCGCGAGGGGGACTTGATGGTAGCCTTGATAAGCATCCAACATCGAAATGAACTCACAACCGGCCTTGATAAGCATTCAAGTCATGAAAATCGATACAAACCCGCCATTTACCTCCTGGCTTAAGGATGAGGACCACATTGGCTAACCAGACCGGGAATTAAACTTCTTTGGTGTGCCTGGCCTTTAACAGCTTATGGACTTCGTCCCAGATAGCTTTGTCCTATTCTGGTGCAAAGTGTCTCCGCCTCTGTTTCACTGGTCGGGCTCCAGGGGTAATATGCATTGATTTCTTCGGCGGCTCAGGCGAAGACATCTCTATGACTCCGCAAGCAATCAAGAAGACGACTTCTTAAGTCCGGTGCAAGGTCAGTGGCGATCTTCGTGACTCCCCCCTCCTGTTGAGGGTGAATCTGGACCTCCTCGCTCTCGACCTCCCTCCGTTCTTCTTTAGGTCCCTCATCTTCTCGCGGGTCGGTGAGATCGATTTGCAGGGCTTCATAGGACCTCGGTAGGACCTCTGGTGGGACCCCTCTTGGAGGACCTCCGGAGGTCACTGGGATCTCCTTTTGCTTAGAAGCCCCTCAATGTGAAGCGGTTGACTCCATTTGTTGTTGTTGAAGCGCCTCTTTGATGGCGTTGGCCACCAAGCAATCTAGTTCCTCTTTTGTCAGGATGATGGATTGTCCCTTCGGCTCTGCTATCGGTGCTCCTTCTGGTGCTTTACTGGTTTCCCACAGACGACGCCAAACTTGTTCCGGAAGGAATCGACGTCGACGGCCAGTCACCAGGGTTCAGCCCACGCGGGCGCTGACGCTGGAGGAAGAACTTCACACCTTGCGAGATTAACACGAGTGTTAGGGGAACACGCCGGAGGTTGTCCGGCGGAGCCCACTCCGACGCTCAAGTCAATGCCTCGATCTAGGAGATGAAGGGATGGCAGAAAAGAATATGCGTGAAATAGGGAGAGCGTCCCCCCCTTACCGGAGAGGTTGAAGTACTTTTTATATCTGAGACGGTGGTCATACGTGTCTCCACAATCTTCGCCACTTCCCCCCCCCCCCCCCAATCTTCGGTTACTGGATAACTCTCGTAACAGTCGTCGCAGTCATTAAATCTAGTCCATTGTAAGAATGAAGGCGTTAATGACCGTGGATTACGGGTCATGATCATCCCGTAATTATTGGTGATCATTATCCATGGATCCGCATATAGGGGGGTCGTTACTTGAGGCCGAATGCTTCTTGGAGCTCCGCCTCCCCGAGGTGATCTAAGGGTCTTCTGGCCCGAGGAGTCCCAGGCATTTTGCCTTCCCAAGGTGATCTCGGGGACCTGGCTTCTCAAGGTGATCTTGGGAGAGTGTCCTCTGATTTGATCTCCGGGGCGTGTCCACCCGCGGAGGGGGGGGGTCTCAGGGGATCCCCTTCCCGAGAGGGTCTCGGGCGTCACAGAAAGAGAGTCGTTCCAACTCGGTAGAACTTGTCACACAATTTTTTCAGTCCACGTGTTAGTCACGGGATACTCAACCCCATCAAGACAATTAAGGCAAAGCCAATATCACTAATTAGATGATGAAAAAAAAATTAAAAGTCTCTTTCTTCCCTTCAGCAATACTCAAATATTATTCCATGGGAAATTAGATTTCGCTATGGAGGACAATAGCTTTGACATCTAAGATGATATGGACGGATTCAAAGGATTCGAAGGTGATTTGAAGGAGGAATTTGACCCAAAAGACAATGATTGGGATGACCATGACAATGATGACTTGGAGCAGGTACTTGCAAAACAGATTCTATTACCGCAAGGATAGCTGTACAGGTGGCAAGGCCCATATCCCTTCAGGCATTTGTAGATCTTGATGATTCAACAGAAAATAGAGTCAACGATCAAATACAAGCATGATTGTTGGTGACAAACCTCCTCTTCAGCGATTATCGTTGCCTGCTCCTCTAACCCTCAATGCATGCCCACAGGAAGAGGTGAACAAGGTGATGGAGGCTAAGGCAACACAAAAGTAGTGGGCACAAACGCCACTATGGAAGCGAACAGAGCTTCTCCACAAAGTCGTGGAGATCCTTAAAGAGAACAAGGGCCCAAGGGCCAAGTGCCTTGTCAAGGAGATTGTCAAACTTGCAAAGGATGCTGTCGCTAAAATTTACATTGGGGTTGTTGACTTTAAGGTGGTTACTGTTCCTGCTTGCTTCAATGATTCTCAAAGGCAACTACAAAGGATTTTAGCTGTATTGCTGGTTTAGGAGTCCTTCGTATCATTAATGAGCCAACGGCTGCATCATTGGCATATGGGTTTGTAAAGGAAATTAATGAAACTATTCTGGTATTTGATTTAGGAGGTAGCACTTTCGTTGTTTCGGTTCTTGAGGTTGGAGATGGTCTTTTTGAAGTGCTCTCAACATCTGGAGACACATCTCGGTGGTTGTGATTTTGATAAGAGAGTTATTGACTGACTTGCAGCTGACTTTAAGAGAAATGATGGAATTGATGTTCGGAAATACAAACAAGCCCTTTAGAGTCTGACCGAAACACCTGAAAAAGCTAAGATGGCATTGTCATCCTTGACTCAAACAAACAGTATTACCATTTATCACCGCCACTATTGATGGTCCTAAGCATATAGACAACAATTAGAACGGTCAAATTTGAGGAAGTTTGTTCAAATCTTCTGGATAGGCTTAGAACACCTTTTGACAATTCCATGAAAGAGGCAAAACTCTCATTTAAGGACATTGATGAGGTAATCCTTTTTGGTGTCTCAACTCGTATCCCATCTACAGGAACATGTAAAGAAGATAACTGGAAAGGACCCTAATGTCAATGTCACTCCTGATGAGGTTGTCGCGCTTGGTGCTGCAGTTCAGGTAGGAGTGATGTTTGGCGATGTCCGTGACATTGTCCTCCTTGATGTCACACCACTATCTCTTGGTTTGGAAACATTGGGCGGGGTGATACAAACATCATTATGAGGAACACAATGTAGCACTACAAGAAAAAAGACCTATTGTGACATTTATTTTATGACACTTATTAGTAAATGTCATTATAAACTAATTATAATGACACTTATTAAAACAGATTAATTTTATCAAAAAAGTATTTCATTAAATCTTTTATCATGACACATTTGTAAATGCCCTTATAAACCTAAACATTTTCTTATTTAAACATATTATTTATTTTGTTTTAAATTTATTTAATTAAACTTTTCCCAATTTAATTAACCGCGACAACAAATTCTCCTTCTCCAACTTAACCGCGTGATCGAACAAATAGCACCGAACCCCAAATCGCCCGCTCCTTCGATACAGTGCCAAGTTTTTTGCTCGCCCGCTCCTTCAATACAGCGGCAAGTTTTTCGCTCGCCCGCGCCAGCACGCGAAAACCCTAAATCACAGCCTGCTCGATCGCCCCGATCGGCTCTCAACGGAGTCGCCCCTCAGCTCGCCCGCCTCCAGCTTCCGCTCGTACGCCTCCGAGATTGAGGAAGGCGACGAGTCCTTCGCCACGCCGACCAGGAGGGCGCCGATCGTGGCCTTCCAAGGGTCCGACCAGTCCAGTTACTCTACGTCGCCTGCAGTTGGAGTCACTCCGGGCGCGATCAAGAAGGGGGCTTGCTATAGTTGCTTGAGGGGAGGTCGTTTTATGGAGAAAGAGTCTTGCTTGGCCTGCGATGCCAAGTATTGCAGTAGGTGCGTGTTGATGGCTATGAGCTCCATGCCCGCGGGGAGGAAGTGCATCTCTTGCATCGGCTCTCACTGGAGTCGAGCAGAGAGAGACTGGGGAAGAGCTCGCGTTTACTGAAGAGGCTGCTGAGCAACTTGGAAATTGAACTAGTGATGGAGGCCGAAAAAAACTGCAAGTCAAATCAGTTGAGACCGGAAGATATCTGTGTGAACGGGAAGAGTCTCAGTCTGGAGGAAATGATTCTGTTACAGAGCTGTCCGTGCCCTCCTCCTAAGCTTAAGCTTGGAGATTATTGGTACAACAAGGTTTCTGGTTACTGGGGAAAGGTGGGCTAGAGTCTTAGAGTCTTTGCTTAAAAGTATCCTAAAATTCATTATCTGTGTTCTATTTGTCAACTTTTTCTAGAATAAGATGGCATTAAGTAACACAACCATTTGCTTCAGAAAACATAAAGGTTCGACCAATCGACCTTAGTTGTCTAGGGAGAGAACCAAGCGTTTGCTCTCTTTTTTTATAATTTTTTTAATCGATATGATTTTCCAACTAAGTAATTTCTATGGCAGATAAAGCTACACGATAGTATTGACCAAACTTAAATTAGGTGGTTAAACATGTCTTTTATGTCGCTTCATTCACCTTTGTTTCTGTTGTATTTGTGCCAATATATTAACTGTTCATGCAATGATCATCAGGAAGGGCACAAGCTTGATAGCATCATTACTGCAAATTTGAATGTCGGGGGGCATCTAAAGGAAACTGCAAGCAAGGGAAACACTGGAATTCAAATAATGGCCGGGAGATCACAAAAGCTGAGATGAAGATGCTTAAAGTACATTATCAATGATTGAATATTTACATAAAGTTTAATTGAAATTCAGTATAAGCAGATTTAGCTTACCTTTCATTTAGTTGGCTGGTGTCCCTTTTGCTGGGAATCCTCATTATTGGCTCCATGCTGATGGGACATACATGGAGGAAGGACAAAAGAATGTGAAAGGGAAGATTTGGGGAAAGGTAGACACTAGTTTTGTTTGTTGTATTTACTCCTAACAATTGAAATATGTGGGCAAATTAATTTTCTCATGGTTCCTCATTTTGCAGCACCGTATGAAATTGCTTTGCCCTGTGCTTTCATTGCCATTTCCTAGTAAGAATACAAAATGTTGTAAGCCTGCCAAGGACGAAATATTTTTTTCTCTCTCTGATGATTATTGGAAAATACTCGGTCAATGCCATCGATATACCCAAAAATTGTTCGAACAACTACATACTTCAGGATGTCTTGATGCAGCTTGTTGAGGATTTCTGAGGAAGGTTGTTTTGACTCTAATGAATGTCTAGATATGTACATGTTTAATTCCTTCAAGTATTGTTTCTTGTGTGAGCATCTAATGTTTGCATGTCTTGGAGTAGCTGCTTTTTAATGTATAGTTCCAAATTGATCATTTTGGCATGATTGAGTTATTGGCTTTACGAGGCCAAATTGTTGTATGGGTTATCATTCACGGAGAGCGAGCGCCAATATATCAAGATTATGATACAGACTTGCATATTTCGAGACCTTGCTTTGCTGCCCGAGTGTCTTGAATGGTTTGAAGAAGAGATTTTGGCTGAGAGGAGAGACAACCAACAACTTGATTCTTCAGGTACATGACTATAATGCTCATTAATTCTGAGTATCTCACTTGCAACCCATTCAATGTCGTATTGTTTATTAAATATTGATTTTTCAATAGGTAGGTTGTGCAAGTATTATATGTTCATGTAGATTTGATGGTCTATATAAGCTTATAATGATGTTATTCCAAAGATTGTATGCAGATGTTATCATGCCGCCAAACATAATGACCTTAAGGTTTTGGGGTCAATAACAAAGGGGTGACTTATCCTTGTGTATGTTTTGTTTCTGTTTAAACATTGGTGCTTACTTCAATTTCACTTGACTCTTATATATTAATAAAGAGCATTATTGATGTCTAAATTTGCATGACAACTTGTACAAGATGCTGACTCTGCTAAGGAACAGTGGAAAGTTGGTGGACTAGTGTGTCTTGCCCTATATTAATTGAGTTGTTCCTTCACCAACACTTTATGGGATCAAGCCAACTGAAGCCATGTACTTTGGTGTTCAAATAACAGATATTGGTTGGCGTATCATGCACAAGATCCTTTTACAAGTGGTCATTCCAAAGGAATATCTCACTCCCTCATAGAAGCCCTAGTATTTTGCTGGTATAAATCTTCCTGGTAATTTGAAATAGTTATTAAGGTTGATCATCTAATAAACTACATCAAACATGATTATCTATTGTATGTCAAGAATGTAAACCTTCAGTCTCCTGATTTTGGCATACTTAATTCACAAGTCATTTGTGGTTTCATAAATATACTTAAAAACATGAGCTTCTTTAGGCACAACTATCTGTGACTGTAGTGGGTTTTTCACTAATCACCTTTTACTTTTTAACTCCCATGAAAATAAAGTGCAACATGAGGCAATGAAACTAATGGTGAACCTATCTTATTTTGTTTTTTTCCTTTCTTATTAGTACAATCTGGGATATGCAATAATGGTAGTCTAGGATATTTTTCTCTTCTGCACGGATAAGTTTCCTCAGACTTGTATAAAATATGGTTAGTCATTACATGTATTACGTGTGGCGTTGATTAATGCTTTAATATTCTCAAGTACACCATTTTGTCCTGCTGACGCATACCATTCAATATATTATTTTGTGGTTCATATGATTAGAAATATATGTGGTGGAACACAAGGTTAACTTTTAAGCATCAACTTTCTAAAATGGAAGTTTACGGAAGAGCTAAAACAATCTGAATCAATCATTTTGTTGGGCAGATGATGAAACAGAGTATTCGTTGGTTCCGTGATTGAAGGCATTTGCCGATTGGCTTCTTAAGGTTATTGCCTCTGGCAATTTTGAAGCCATCTTCCCAGTTGCTATGCAAGAGTATGCACCATTAGTGGGGGAATTGTGGAAAGATTATGCTATTCAAGCAACATACAAGCATAGGAATGAACTTCGGCTCCTCCCTGCCACTTCGACTTACTTCTTAGAAAGGGTAACAACTCCTGTTCCTTTCTTTTGTTTGCAACTTAGCTTTTCTAAATTTCAAGTTATTACACTAAAGCTTGAACATTACTATTTAGTTTACTATAAAGGGTAATAGCTCCTGTTCCTTTCTTTTGTTTGCAACTTAGCTTTTCTAAATTTCAAGTTATCACACCAAAGCTTGAACATTACTATTCAGTTTACTATTATTCAGCAACTTCAAAGGACAAAATTCATATATAGCTATTCCTTGTTTCAACAAGTTCAACAATAGATTATAATTGTTCATGATTCCAAATTCATGACAAAACTTCAAAGGACCGAAAAGCCTTTTCACTTTTGCAGAAATGTGAGTGAGTTAATAAAGAGCTCCCTCTCTTCTTCTGTCACAGCACATACTTCTTTTGTTTTGTTTTGTTTAGCTAGTATAATAAGATTATGAGCTCATCTTTACTATACCAAAGAGTTAACTTTGCTTGTGAAAAAATCTAAATCTAGATTATATACATTTTTTTCTTTATTATATACTTCTTTAATTTTATTTCATTTACACAAATTAATTAATATATGATTTTTTTTGTAGGTGATAAGAATATTGGATTTTGTTTAAGATGTGATGGTTGAAGATTGAAGATGCAGCAAAGTTTGGAAGTTTAGTTATGTTTTGCTTTAGGAGAGAATTAATTTTTGGCTAGTTCTTAAATTAAATACATTGGGTACATTTGTGATTGTGATTAGTTCATAGATATTTTTTGAGGTGACCAATTTGACAGTCTTGTATTACAAAAAAATTGGCAATTATTGATTAGCACTTTAATTTCAATTTAAAATTTTTATTTGTGTTTATGTTAATTAGTTATATGCATAAATATTTATATAATGAAAATCTTGAAAATAGGTGTGATATTTATTAATATATGATATTTTTTATGCCACAATAGAATGTCAAATCATGTAGATAAAAATATCATTGTAAAACTTATATGAAGACATTTCAAAATGTCATAATAAATAACTATTAATGATAATTTTAAATGTCCTTATAGATTATATAGTAAACATTTATATGTGTCACTATAAATTACATAACGAGACATTTTAAATTAACTTTATAAACTATCATTAGTGACATTTTTTATTATGACTATAAATAAAATTCAAGACATTTATAATTGTCTTGATAAATAATTTTAAAGGACATATAAATTTGTCATCATTACTATAATAAAACAACATGTATAAATGTCATTACAAATCTTATAGTGACATTAATTTTTGTCACTATAACAATTTTTTATGTTATTAGTGTTGTCACTATTTTTATTTTATAGTGACATTAAGAATTGTCATAAGTGATAAGACTTTAGACGACATCACTATAGAGGACATTTTAACTTAATGTCACTATATAAAAAATGTCAGTATAAGTAATATATGATGACACTTTTCAATGTCATTAAAAACATTTTTTCTTGTAGTGTAGGGATCTTCCGGCGACACAAATACAAAAACGTAACGGAAACAAGATCCCTCAAGTGATTCATGCGAAAGAAAACTTGTACAAAGCCGATCTACAACTTCTTATCTTATAGATATACCTTTGATGTGTGCCCTTTCGTTTATCCCGTTCGTCCAAGGTACGCTAGATCTCTTGCACGTTCAAGCGTCTGTGCCTCTATGTGTCTTCACACGGACACGATCTCCCAACTTCGAAGAAGAACTACCTTAGTTGTGCTAGCAACTTGAGGTAGTTCACAAAAGCACCAAGAACCCCAAAAAGGGTTTCGGCCAAGAGGGAAAAGAGAAAGAAGAGAGGAAGGGAAAGATGGTGTACATTATCATTCAAATGACATGTCCCTCTTTTTATACTCATCCCATGAATATGAAGAGGTTTTTGTCCCTTTAGCTTCCCTTCATTAAAGCTAATAAAGAGCACATCTTCTCATGTGACTTTTCAACTTCTCTTCATTCAATGAAGAGAGACTTTTCCTTTTCCTTTATTATTAATTCATTAAACACTTTACTGAATTAATATCTCAAAAGTTTCCGACCAGGACTCCCGACCAAGTGTCCCAAGCTCCTGATCCGAGCTCTCGACCAAGTCTCCCGAGCTCCCGACTAAGTCTCCCGAGCTCTTGACCCGAGCTCTCAAGCTCTCCGAAGTATCGTGTCCTTAGTTTGTGACCCAATAGGTTCTCGTAACGTTGGCAATGTGTCTAACCCACATTAGACACATAAGCAATGAGATGCATCTAGCAATGCATCATTGCTACCCAAGTAACAAGAAAAGTCGAGATCCGACTTAACCTCTGTGACTATGATAATGTATGACCTTGTCCTTCCATCCTTGATATTTAGATTGACCAATGATGCATAGACCGTATCATCCTCGATCAATCTTAGTGTTTCTTGATCCCCGAGTTGACTTACTCAAACAAATGAGCTCAATATCTCATATTGACTCATCTGAGCATAGTCATGCATTTTAATAGTCCTACTCGATCAAGGGGCCCATAGATATCACTCCCGTCATATGGGAGGGAGAGATCCTATCTACACCACTCACATCCCTCCGTATAATTCATTACATACCCAATGATCGCCTTTATAGTCCACCTTGTTAGGGTGACGTTTGACGATACCAAAGTACACAACTCCTTATGTAGGGAACCATAGTGACTTCAAGTCTAAGGACTATTCATACTAATAGTCACATGAGAAAGTTTATGACACTCATATGACAATCTATGAAACTTTCTCATAGCGGGTCAATTCAGTACACATTCTCTAATGTATACCCATGTGTCAACTTGATATCTCATATCCATGACTTGTGAGCTCAAGTCATCAATTGACCTATATGCTAGTCTCTATACATTAATATTGTCCTTGAATATTAATGCTTGACTAGGAATGATTTAGTGTAGTGTTCTCTACATTATCTCACTATCAATTTAATCAATCGATATGATGTAGATAAGAACCTACTTGTAGCGACCCGCCTTCTCTGACTTAGACGGATCGTTACTTCTGTCTACTTCTCTACTCTAATGCACGACTAATAAAAATGCGGAAATCTTTTTTTTTTCTTTTAAATTCATCTAAGAATGATATTCTAACTTAAGTAGTCATGCATGATACCATGTCACACTTTCTTTCTCAAAAACTCGTAAAATGAAACTTATTGAAACCTGCCTCACCCAACTCCACTTTCGGGTATCAGTCGACTGATACTGTATCAGTCGACTGATAGCCTGAAATCTGATTTTTCAGGTTTCGGCACTTGCTTCAAAGCTCCACCAAACCTATACTTTCGAGCCATATAGGATTATGACACCATTTCTATACTCTATGCCAGTTTTCTAAACAATTTAGCCAATCAAAATGAATCCATAAACTTGAATTTAAGACTTTTGCGAGATTTAGCAAGTTATGAAAAACTATATAAAACTTTAGTCTAGAGTTTGTACCAAACTTTACTTCTAACCATTTAAACTCATCATGCAAGATTCTATAACATTGCTAAAGCATTATGGAATATGAATGCAACTTTTCTAGACATATTTAAGCAATAAAAACTTGATTCAAAGGAAAACTAGCACTATTTTGGCACACGCATCAATATCCTCAACAATGTATCAATATTCCAAACTACTCACATTTCTACTCATCCAACGCAATCATAAGGATATGTATGCTAAATGAAATGTCATGGAATCTTTACTCTAAGAAATTGAGCATGTAAAACTATCCAAAACTTAAATGTTCGCTAAACTCCATAAAGCAATAACTTGAAATTGAATAAACTATAACATTGTAATTCAAATAACTAAATTGTCTCGTCTCAAAGATCTCTCCAAAATCAGCCACCACACACACTTTTCTCAGCACCGCCTCGTCGCCTTCCTTCAGAATTGCTTGCCTTTACCTTTATCTGCAATAAGAGGAAATGCATCTAGTAAGCAAAAAGCTTAGTAAGTACTATCTAGCTCACAAAAATCTCGAAATGTGCAAACATGCTTCTAGAACAATATGGAAATCATATGAGATACTAATATGCTTGAAAGAAAAAAAAACTAAGAACATGTATAACTCAAAGCATGCATACTCAAGCAATAATAAATCTCAATTTACTTTTCTTGGCTCAACTTGAAACTTTAGCTATTCTTTAACTTTTGAAAACTTTCTTAAACTTTAGAAACTTTGCTAAAGCATATACTTGAAAATAATAATCACTTGGATCCACTGAAGACGTAAGTACCATCTCATGCGCGTTCCCTAAAAGGTTGGGGTAGCGAGCCACCAATCCTAATAGAGCAGACCTTGGTCTACCAGGGCCAAGACCTTGGAATTGGACACCTGGATTTCTTTAACGATGCCCTTGGACGCCGGGTACTGGCCTTAGAAAATAAAATAGCTTTTCTTTCTTTTCTTTCTTATCTGTAAATGCCTTGGCATTTTCTCGAGCACCTTGCGTGCTAAAATCCCTAAGTCTTGACTTTTGGGGATTTCTTAAGGCCTTGGCCTTTTCTTTTCTTATCTTTATCTTCTCTTTTCTTTTCTCATAACTTTCTTAGCCCCTAATCTCACATAGGGTGCTTAATCAAACTTATACAAGCATATAATGAACTAAGATCACATGCAAAAACTTAAACAAAAAGGAAATATCTCTTTTAAAAACTTTTAAGGGAAATTCTTGCGGAAAAACCGCCTCTTACTACAGGTGAGCAGTACTTACATTGATATCTTGGACTTACAACCAAGATTGACGTCTAGAGCTCGGAAGAAACTTGAGATCTCGGAGAATTCTTCGCGCCTACGCGTTCCTCTCGTCGCGGGGATCCCGAATATAGGAATATCTCTTGGAGAAGAGCTTTGGCCGGCCCTCTAGGGCTTGGTGTGGCGTGTGCACAAGAGAGGAGAGGGAGAGGGGTCGGCGCAACTTGGGAGAGGGAGAGGGTTTGAGAGAAAATAAAACTTCTCTCTTAAATCATCTATTTATACCTATGGGGCGGATCGACCTAACTACCCCTTAAATATACTTCTGTCCATCCCTTGTTGTGCTTGATACCCTAGCCCAGCTGGTTTGCGCTCGTTTCTGGTTACGGGGTGGTCGCGGGTTCGAACTACCGGCTGCCCTTAAGTGGTTTTTTCCTTTTTCTTTTCTTTCTCTTTTTTTTTTAAAATACTAAACGGACTCGGAAAATTCCATAAAAATATTCTAAAAATCCCTAAAAATATCTAGAATATTTCTAAACCATTTTTAAATAATTCTAAGGACTTTAAGAACTAAAAATGGGAATTTTGGGGCGTTACAATCCCCCATACCTTATGAAAAGTTCGTCCTCGAACTTAGAATAATTCTGGATATCTCTCTCTCATGCTGTCCTCACGTTCCTAAGTAGCCTCTTCATGCTTTTGATTCTGCCAGATGACCTTCACTAGTGGCACTTCTCTGTTTCTTAATCTTTTAACTGCTTTGTCCACTATCTGTGTCGGTCTGCTCTCATAACTAAGATCTTCTTGGATCTGTACTGACTGAGGCTGAATCACTTGGCTAGGGTCGTGAATACACTTCTTTAGCATAGAGACATGAAAGGTACTGTGGATAGCTGACATATCCTCTGGTAAGTCCAGCTCATAGGCTACTTTCCCAACTCTCTTTATAATCTTGTAGGGTCCTATGTAGCGAGGACTCAATTTGCCCTTCTTGCCAAATCTCACCACTCCCTTCATGGGAGCGACCTTGAGAAATACTGAATCTCCAACTTGGAATTCAAGCGGCCTACGGCGTGTGTCAGCATAACTTTTCTGTCTACTCTGGGCAGTCTCAATCCTCTGGCGGATCGTCTGGATAGCCTGAGCGGTCTCATCTATAAGCTCAGTCTGGCTGCCTAGTTCCGACTTCATCTCTTTCTTCTCACCAGCTTCTTGCCAACATATGGGTGATCTGCATTTTCTGCCATACAATGCCTCATAAGGTGGCATCCCGATGGTGGCCTGATAGCTATTGTTGTAGGCAAACTCAGCTAAGCACAGAAATTTGCACCAACTACCTTTAAAGTCCAACGCACAAGCCCTGAGCATGTCTTCTAAAATCTGATTTACTCTCTCTGTTTGTCCATCTGTCTGGGGATGGAAAGCTGTGCTGAACTGAAGTCTGGTGCCTAGGGCGTCCTGAACACACTTCCAAAAATGGGAGGTGAATCGCCCATCTCTGTCAGACACGATCGACCTTGGAACTCCATGAAGCCTGATCACTTCTTTCACGTACAGCTGTGCTAATTGCTCTACCGAATGCGATAACTTGATGGCTAGGAAGTGGGCAGACTTGGTCAATCTGTCCACTATCACCCAAATTGCATCGTGTCCATGGGTGGTTCTTGGAAGACCTGTGATAAAGTCCATGGATATTTCTTCCCACTTCCACTCTGGAATGGGAAGAGGCTGCAGAACTCCTCCTGGTCTCTGGTGCTCGGCTTTGACCCTCTGGCAGGTCAAGCAGGTACTGATATATCTGGCCACGTCTCGCTTGAGTCCAGACCACCAGAACCTTTGCTTTAAATCTTGGTACATCTTGGTAGAACCAGGATGCATAGAGTACGGGGTACTGTGGGCTTCTTCTAAAATATTCTTTCTCAGTTCCTCATCATTGGGGACGCAAAGGCGGTCTCCAAAATAGAGGATGCCACTATCTGATACTCGAAACTCTGAATTTTCTGCCTCTTGGATCCCCTGCTTGATCTTCTGGATTTCTGGGTCTTGACTTTGCTTTCTTTGTATATCCACAAGCAGGGTTGACTCTAGAGTCAATGCAGAAAGTTGCCCAATTATTACCTCGACTCCAAAATCCTTTATTTCTTTCTGAAGTGGTAGAGACATTGATGAAAGGGACATCAGTGCTGCACAGGATTTTCTGCTCAGTGCATCTGCCACTTTATTAGCTTTACCTGGGTGGTAGAGGATTTCACAGTCATAATCTTTGACCAACTCTAGCCACCTGCGCTGCCTCATATTCAGGTCCTTCTGAGTGAAGAAGTACTTCAAACTTTGATGGTCTGTGAAGATTCTGCACTGCACTCCATACAGGTAGTGTCTCCAGAGCTTCAGTGCGAAAACCACAGCTGCTAGCTCAAGGTCGTGGGTAGGGTAATTCTTCTCATAGTCCTTGAGCTGTCTGGAGGCATATGCTATTACTTTACCATCTTGCATGAGGACAGCTCCAAGGCCTATCTTGGATGCATCACTGTAGATGTCAAAGGCCTTGTCACTCTCTGGAACAGTCAGAATGGGAGCACTGGTCAGTCTCTTCTTCAGCTCTAGAAAACTGTGCTCGCATTTATCTGACCATTCAAACTTCTTGTTCTTTCTGGTCAAGGCTGTGAGTGGAGAGGCTATCCTGGAAAAGTCCTCCACAAATTTTCTGTAATATCCTGCCAGGCCTAAGAAACTTCTGATCTCACTGGCATTCTTGGGTCTACACCAGTTGCTGACTGCTTCTATCTTGGCTGGATCAACTTGAATGCCTTCTTTGGATACAATGTGACCTAGGAAGGTCACCTGATCTAGCCAAAACTCACACTTTGAGAATTTTGCATAGAGCTTCTCCTGCTGAAGGATCTGCAGCACTATCCTCAAGTGTGTAGCATGGTCCTCTGGAGTCTGTGAGTATATGAGAATATCATCAATAAATACAATGACGAATTTATCGAGATATTCCCTGAAGATGTGGTTCATCAGCTCCATGAAGACTGCTGGAGCATTGGTTACTCCAAAAGGCATTACTACAAATTCGTAGTGGCCGTATCTTGTCCTGAAGGCCGTCCTGGGAATGTCACTTTCTTTAACCTTCAGCTGATGATACCCAGAACGCAGATCTATCTTCGAGAACACTGTAGCCCCTTTGAGTTGATCAAATAAATCATCTATTCTAGGAAGGGGGTACTTGTTCTTGATGGTCACCTTATTCAGAGCTCTGTAGTCTATGCACAGACGCATAGACCCATCCTTCTTCTTGACGAAAAGTACAGGAGCTCCCCAGGGTGAATGACTCGGGCGAATGAAGCCCTTGTCTAGTAGCTCCTGGAGTTGCTCTTGTAATTCTTTCAACTCTGCTGGAGACATACGATATGGGGCTTTTGAGACCGGACCGGTACCTGGCACCAGCTCAATCTCAATTCCACCTCCCTGTTGGGCGGTAGTCCAGGTAGTTCTTCTGGGAACACCTCTGGATATTCGCAGACTACCCGTACATCCTCCTGCTTGAGTTCTTTCTTTGCTTCTGAGTCCATTATGTGTGCAAGAAGACCAGCACACCCTTGCTCTAGCATCTGGTGGGCTGCCAAGGCTGAGAGGAATTTCTGAGTCTTCCTCTTTGGGGCTCCTTGAAACTCGAATGGTGGTTCTCCTTCTGGGCTGAAAACCACCTTCCTTCTACGGCAGTCCACTGAAGCGCTGTACTTACTGAAGAAATCCATCCCTAACATGACATCATAATCCTTCATCTCAAGGACTATCCAGTCACTATAGAGCTCTCGGTTGGAAATCCAGATTGGTACTGCCCTTAGCCTCTAAGTAGAGGCATTCTTCCCCTAACGGTAAGGTTGTTAAGAACTTCATCGTTCAACCTTTCTAGTGGCCTTTATACTATTTAAGTAGTGCTCAGTGATCAAAGCACCACGTATTAGTTCTTCGGAGGTTTGTGGCCTCTTAACACTGCTAGCCCTCTTTAACGCTATCTCAGGCCTTAACATCTTGAGCATTAGCCTAACCATCTCTTTTCCTGTGCTAACTAGCTCTGGGCACAGATGAGCTAACCGCTTAAACATCTTCACTGCTTCATCCACGGATAGTTCTCCTTGTCTGAACTCCGTGAATTCATCATAATGCTTGTTGGTTTCTTGCATGTGAAAGTATTCTTCGAAGAACTCAGTCCCGAAGTCGGCCCATGCCATCTGGCTGACATTTCTCTTGGCCTTGACTCTCTCCCACTATATTCTAGCATCTCCCGTAAGGCAGAAAGATGCACACTTTATCTTCTCTACCTCATGCCAGTCCAGTAGCCCTACTATTCTTTCCAACGTTTTGAACCATGCTTAAGCATCCCATGGTTTACTTGTGCCTGGGAAATTCCCTGGCTTCAGTTTCTTCTACTGAATGAGGTATGCTTCTTGCCTTACTCTCCCGAGCCACCACCTCTAAGAGATTTGGTGGTGGTACTGACTCTGTTACCTCTTACCCCCTAGGAACTTGCTCCTTGTTTTGGGCCTTTCTAGGGCGTCCTCAAATGTATAACTTAACACTTAACGGTAATGTTCTCAAACTTGCTTTAGGATACAACAATACCTTGGTCTTGTTTCTTATCTCACTTCTTAGTCCTATAGCTTGTTCTTGGGCTTAGTAAGACCTTGGTCTTACTCAGAACTTTTATCGGACACCTTATATGCCGAAATCCTCCAAACCTTGTGTTTGGGCAAATCAAGACCTTAGTCTTGCTATACTAAGATCACAACATGAAGGACGTCCTCCACTCCTGCTGTGGGTAGTGTAGGGGGCACTGGGTGCTGATTTGCTATCAGTGTGGCGATGGTCTTCTGTTGTTCTGTAATCTGAGCTTGCATTTGAGCAATGACTGCCATCAGGTCTGGCTGTTCTGTGCCAGGCTCATTGTTATCTTGAACTGGGGTTCCGTTCCTTGCATTAGGAGCTCGGCCTCTTCTTGCCATCTAATAATGTATAAGGGAACAAGAAATCATTATTACTTCTCTAAGTATAACTCATCTTCTTTCTTAGAAATCTAATATCCATTCTAGGGATTAAACATGATTCCGTGATACTAAGGGATTAAACATGCTTCCTTGTTCTATGCACATGTGAGTAAGTACTTAAGCATTTCTCTATACTGCAATTAAATAAAGGAGCAATAGAAAAAACTGAAACTTAAAGCTTTCTTACTTGAAGACGGCAAGGTTGATGCTGATGTGTGTGTGATGCTGGAGAATGGGAACTGCTCTGATACCACCTGTAGCGACCCGCCTTCTTCTACCTTAGACGGATCGTTACTTTCCTCTACTTCTCAACTCTAATGCACGACTAAAAGTAAAATGCGGAAATCTTTTTTTTTCTTTTAAATTCTTCTAACAATTATATTCTAACTTAAGTAGTCATGCATGATACCATATCACACTTTCCTTCTCAAAACTCGTAGTTGATACTTATTGAAACAAGCCTCACCCAACTCAAACTGCAGGTATCAGTCGACTGGTGACGTGGCAGTCGACTGGTACGCCTGTAATCAGAATTACAGGTTTCGGCTCTTGCTTCTTAAGCCCACCATTCATTCAGTTTCGAGCCATATCAAACTATGACACCACTTCTATACTCTATGTCAGTTTCCTAAACAATTTAGCCAATCAAACGAATCCATAACTTGAATTTAGGACTTTTATGGAAGAAAATAAACTAAACAAGTTTATATGAACTTAAACAATAGAGTTTGTATCAATCTTGACTCCTATGCATTCATAACACCAAATACATGTTCTACGACCTTGCTAAAGCATTATGAAATGTGATTGCAACTTTTCTAAACATTTTTAAGCAATAAAAACTTGATTCAAAGGGAAATTGATACTATCTTGGCACAAACACCTTTTTCTCTAACAAAGTATCAATATCTCTAACTACTCACACTTCTACTCATCCAATGCAATCATAAGGATATGTATGCTAAACGAAATGACATGGAATCTTTACTCTAAGAAATTGAGCATGTAAAACTATCCAAAACTCAAATACTCTATAATCTCCATAAAGCAAGAACTTGAAATTTGAATAAACTTAAACATTGCAATTCAAATAACTAAATTGTCTCGTCTCAAAGATCTCTCCATAATCAGCCACCACACACACTCTACTCAGCACCGCCTCGTCGTCTTCCTTCAGAATTGCTTGCCTTTACCTTTATCTGCAATAAGAGGAAATGCATCTATAAGCATAAAGCTTAGTAAGTACTATCTAGCTCACAAAAACTCGGAATGTGCAAACATGCTTCTAGAACAATATGAAAATCATATGAGATACTAATATGCTTGAAAGAAAACTAAGAACATGTATAACTCAAAACATGCATACTCAAGCAATAATAAATCTCAATTTACTTTTCTTGGCTCAACTTGAAACTTTAGCTATTCTTTAACTTTTGAAAACTTTCTTAAACTTTAGAAAACTTTGCTAAAGCATATACTTGAAAATACTAATCACTTGGATCCACTGAAGACGTAAGTACCATCTGATATGCGCGTTCCCTAAAAGGTTGGGGTAGCGAGCCACCAATCCTAATAGAGCAGACCTTGGTCTACCAGGGCCAAGACCTTGGAATTGGACACCTGGATTTCTTTAACGACGCCCTTGGACGCCGGGTACTGGCCTTATAAAATAAAATAGCTTTTCTTTCTTTTCTTTCTTATCTGTAAATGCCTTGGCATTTTCTGGAGCACCTTGCGTGCTAAAATCCCTAAGTCTTGACTTTTGGGGATTTCTTAAGGCCTTGGCCTTTTCTTTTCTTATCTTTATCTTTTCTTTTCTTTTCTCATAGCTTTTCTTGGACCCTAAACTCACATAGGGTATTAATCAACATATATAAGCATATAATGAACTAAGATCGCATGCAAAGACTCAAACAAAAGGAAATATCTCTTTTAAAAACTTTTAAAGGAAATTCTCGCAGAAAAACCGCCTCTTACTGCAGGTGAGCAGTACTTACCTTGATATCTTGGACTTACAACCAAGATTGACGTCTAGAGCTCGGGAGAAACTTGAGATCTCGGAGAATTCTTCACGCCTACGCGTTCCTCTCGTCGCGGGGATCCCGAATATAGGATTATCTCTTGGAGAAGAGTCTTGGCCGGCCCTCTAGAGCTTGCTGTTGGTCGGCGTCGCCCCAAGAGAGGAGAGGAGGTCGGCGTGAGGGTTTGGAGAGGAGAGAAATAAAACTTCTCTCTTTAATTAGCTATTTATACTTAAGGGTCGGATCAACCTACTATACCGTAAATACCCTTCTCTCCGTCCCTTGTTGTGCTTGATACCCCTAGCCTAGCTGGTTGCGCGCGCGGGCTGTTTCGTGGTGGTCGCGGGTTCAATCCACCGGCTGCCCTTAAACGTTTTTATTATTTTTCCATTTTCTTTTCTTTTTCTTTTTTTTTAAAATACCAAACGGACTCGGAAAATTCCATAAAAATATTTTAAAAATTCCTAAAAATATCTAGAATATTTCTAAACCATTTCTAAATAATTCTAAGGACTTTAAGAACTAAAAATGGGAATTTTGGGGCGTTACAAACAAGAACCTCCTGATGTGCTAAACTCTAGAATGCAAAAATAAATGGAAGAGTGCAGAAATTAATTGGCAGAATGCAGAAATATATTGGCACGCAACTACACAAACTGGCACGCCATGATTTAGTTGATACGCAAGCAACAAACAAAGAAATAAACTGAAATTAAATTCAATTGATCACTAAACAAGTTACCTAGCTAATTTACTTGCAGAAAGTAAATCTAACTTAAGCAGAAACAACTTAAAGAAGCAATCAAACAGCTGATATGAATTTCAGCAAATGACAGAATTCAGAAATGGAATTACAACTGAAACTAAGGAAATTAGCTACAAAAACTAATCCTCAACCCTTCCCGAGCTCAAAATCTCCTTGTTCGTCAAGCAAAGGCTGGCCTCGAACCCCTAAGCTCAGCAAATCAGTGGAAAGCAGCTTCAATCGATCAACCCTGCTCAAACTGCATCAGCTGGGAGAATTCCAATCCGAACTCTTCGATCTCAGTTAAATGGATTGCGATGATGATTCGGGGATCATCTGAGCTCACCTGAGAACCCCTACAAGTGGCTCAGATGATCGGAAATGGATTGTGGCTGAGATTCAAGTGCTCGGACCACAGAGAATGCCGAAACCCTCAAACACCTCTGTCCGGATGAAAATTGAGCTGAATTCTCCACCGAAGCTATCTCCAATGATCCAAATGATGATCTAAGTTCGAGATTGAGGTGGTCACGCCTTCAAAACTAAGAAACTTGCAAGAAAACTTGAGGAGAATGAAGAAGAACAATGTTGCGGCGAAGACGCGACAACGAAGGAAGCTGCGGAAATTTGATTAAGTGCTTGGCATTGGACGGCTCAGATCAATTTGAGAAAATCCAACGGCTGATCTTGCTCTGATTTAATCCAAACTTTGAAGATAATGATCAGGGGTCAGGATCTGCCTCGTGGGAGCTCGGATCCTCCAGATGTGCAACGGTTGGTCCAGATCAACCTAATCTTTGAATGGACGATCTAGAACCCTCTGAGCTTGATCCAACGGTTGAATGAGCTCTGATTGGGATGAAACCTTCAGATCTTGATCAGAGTGCTTGATCAGCCCTAACCCTAGCTCGGATTGCTTCAGATGGTTCAGGATGGCTCAGATCTAGCCGCTTTTGAATCGGACGGCCCAGATTACTCCAAAGCTTGATAACTCGATCCGGGTCCACTTCCGACTCAAATTTGACCCAGTATGCCCTAGGTCCATGATCTTTTCAAGCCTGCAAAAATAGATCAAAAATTCAGTGGCCAAATAATCCAAATATGTATAATTTTGCAATTAAGTCCAAAATAGCAATAATTTCTAGAACCTAGGGTAAATTCACAATTAAGCAAGAAAAATATGGGTCAAACATGGATTTTAGCAACTAAAATAATCAATAAAATGGTACTTATCAGACATCTAGCTTATCTGTCCAGAAATATGTAACATAAAAAGATTGTAGCTCCATAAGTGAAAGTGAATTGATCCAATACTGATTAAGCCAATTAGAGTAGGTATCCCTAGTCCTCACTCAGCTGATAGTAGCTAGTACAAGTACTATGAATAATAAGGTCCAGGAAAAATCAAAATCTTTAACCTCCAATATCTTGTTGACCGGTTCGACCCCTGTCTTCCAAACCGTATGTCGATGTCACGCCAGAATCAACATTCTCCGCATTTAGACAAGTCCGCAACAATCCAACTAATGACCTTCATGGTTGATCCTGACCATGATTACTATAAACTGATTGACTTTAAGTCATCAGATCTAACCAAATTCAAAAGGTACTTACTAGATGAGTACAGGAATAATAACATGATACAATAACATGAGAGAAATTTTAACCCTACCTAAATATACAGGACTGGAAACATAATCCAATAACCATACCTAAATATACAGGAATGGTAACCTTATCCAATAATATGAGAGAAACTCTAACCATACCGAAATATACAAGAGTAGTAACAGAATCCAATGACATGAGATAGTTTCCAACCATACCTAAATACAGGAATAGTAACATGATCCAATAACATAAGAGAATTCCTAATCCTTCCTAACCAGAATAAGGGATACAAGAAATCAGAAGAAATACCTGTCGCTAGAAGAAGTCCCATCGCTTCAAGTCCCAGCCAACCACGTTGAAACAATGACTCCGTTAAATCCGTAAAACTCCGAAAAGCCCCAAAAAGACTCGTAAAACAAGTAGGCATCGCAAACCTACGCTCTGATACCAAATTAAATTGGTATCAGATAGACACCGAAAATCCACAAATCCACAAGGTATCCGACAAACTTGGCTCTGATACCAAAAATAAATTGGTATCAGATAAACACCGAAAATCCATAGGTCCTCAAGGTATCCGACAACCTGGGCTCTGATACCAAAATAAATTGGTATCAGATAGACTCCATAAATCCACAAGTCCTTAAGGTATCTGACAACTTGGGCTCTGATACCAAAAATAAATTGTCACGCCCCGAGACCTAGGAGTCACTGATCCAATAGAAAATCGGACAGCACCTCTCCTGTCTGACGGACAATTTACACATACATACCACAAATATAACAATACCACACAATTTATATGGGCATCAGGCCTCCAATCCAAACAGAACAACATATATATGACAGTATACTCATAAAACCAAGACATGAACTTACCTGAGCTGCCAGGGGGCAGGAACACAGCAAAAACCACACACATAGTCTAACATAGGACTCAAAAGTACAATCCCATAAAGAAAGACAAGTACAACAAGTCCACGAAAATCCAATGCAATGGAATAAAACATAACATGGTCCAAAAACAGAAAATAATGCATAAAACCAGATCGGGTGAAATCACAAGCACGGGACTGGCGACTCGGACCCTCCTGGCAGATATCAACCTGAAATCAAAATGTATGGCAACGGTGTGAGTCCAAATAAGCTCAGCGGATACCCAGCAGATATGCATAGTACGTTATAATAACGATAAGGATCTACGCTGATACAGTCTCATATGAATAATAGACAAGGGTATATGCTAAAGACAATGAATAAAGGTACATACCAGAATCCATCTATCCTGCAGAGGATGAAATATAATCCCTATGGAACAAGTACAACATATAATCCAAGGTAAACAAGTCTCCAGTATATGCATGTCAATCAAGTGCAGAAATCAAATGCAGCAAACAATGCACATGGTGCAATGATATGTGTCACCCCTGACACCAGTCAGATCATTGTCCACCTGTCATAAATGGACGTCCGAAAGGGTAGAGCTATGACAACTGTATGCACCCTGCTATCACTGCTCCTGAGTGACCGAGTGGACAGGATGCTGGCGGAGATCTCTCTCCTACCCCAAGTAATTGGGGAGTGTAGCTCTCATCTTCTCGTGTCTCAGGACGAGAAGGGATCCCTGGCTGCTACCACGCATCGGAACTACCCTCCAAATAGTGGTCGTGCGGAGCAATACAGGGCAAATGTACACACTCTATGGCAGCCACTACCCCTGAGTGGATGTGTATGCATATCCTCATGTAACTGACGATGGGCTCAGACTACATAGGAGCCGATGATCGTCAGCATGCAATAATGCAAGGATGGTGCATGACCCAAACACATATAACACCCACCAAGTCCTCACTAACACCTCAGTGTGCTAGGTATAGGTCTGAATCCTATATCTTGGGATACAAGTAATCTACTAGGTATACTGAAAAAGTAACCAGTGATCTATAAATATCAAAATGCAAGAGGGAACATATCACTACCTCTATGCACACATATATACACGTAACAACTATTGAGACTGTATGAAGCTAAAAGGAAGATAACCTCAAGGATAAGCAACAGATATCAAATACATGTACACTAAGGCAGATATAAACAACTATTGAGACTGTATGAAGCTAAAAGGAAGATAACCTCAAGGATAAGCAACAGATATCAAATACATGTATACTAAGGCAGATATAAATGACTATTGAGACTGTATGAAGCTAAAAGGAAGATAACCTCAAGGATAAACAACAGATATCAAGTGCATGTATACTAAGGCAGATATAGCATAT
The DNA here is from genome assembly GCA_024364735.1 of Boesenbergia rotunda. Lineage (NCBI taxonomy): Eukaryota > Viridiplantae > Streptophyta > Magnoliopsida > Zingiberales > Zingiberaceae > Boesenbergia > Boesenbergia rotunda. The sequence continues at coordinate 66,627 of JAGFNQ010001686.1, read as the reverse complement.
AAGTTTACTGTTATCTATAACAGACCATGCATAGCAATATGGCAATATCAACAAGATAAGTCAAGGGTACCCGCCTTAAAATGGGAGTCCGTATCCGAAAGAACCTCCCGTCCAATAATCAGCAATCAATCAGTATCCTGTATTAAGGACATAGTTTTAGCTATCACAATAATTATTAAATAGCTAAACCAATTCCTACACCGTATTAGGATTAACATAACCCTCGTATTTCATTTAATTAATCTAATTAAATAATTATCCCTTTCTAGATTGGGGTTAGGTTTCAAGTTTAGGTTTAACCCCATGGGCACCTTAAATAAAACTAACCCATAACCTAGTTAGCTCCAAGGTCCAAGGTGTACATGGGAAGACACCTAACACATACCAAGCTAACCTTTCACCCAATCATAGTTCACATATCAAGCTATCACTTGATCTAGAATTCCATCTTAGTTCTATCACCATACCTCACGGCAGGAGATCAAAGATCCAAAAGAGTTTAACCCCTCACCGAATCCACCTAAACAAGATTGCTATCAAGCTAAAATTCAACTAAACCACACCACCCATTCATCCACAAAGACAAATTGAATCATAGTCCTAATTAATCCATCAACAAATTACATCTACAGATCTGATCCAATACTTCAATTCACATGGAACCCTCACGGTAGAACAAGAAATTTCAGCAAAACACTACGCCAATCAACCCATTTAAAAATTAGGATTTCAACCACATAGATCAATTGAATAGGGAAACAAAAGTAGATAGGATATCAAGGAGCAATTACCTACTGGGGAGCCTCTCGGTAACAGATTGGAAGAAACCAGAATCCGAGAAAGATGAAGAATCCACACGGTCAGTTTCATCCAGTTGGTGCCAAGTCCCTGTTTCCAATCCAAAATCCCTAAGAACTCCACCCACAGAACACACATCCAAGACTAAACCTAGATCTCCTTACCTGAAATTCGGGCCCCAAACCGATGCGATCAGACGGAGCAAACAGGGATCCTCAGAAGAAAACAAGAATCTCAGATTTCCTGAGTCGCAAGCCCTCCTCCAACTGCAGCCTAGCGTCGACCTTCATCCCCGTGTGTAAAGTCAGCAGGAGTAGTCGTCGGATGGAGATAGGCTACGGCTATGGCACACGAAGAAGCAAATGGCTGCGGCAGAGGCTTAAGGCTCGAGTTCACAAAGGAGAAAAGGAAAGGAGAGAAAGCGACGCGACCTTCACCGGCGGCTAGGTCACGCGAAGGGAGAAGACGCGAAGGGGAGGAAGGGGTCGGGCGGCCGCGGCTTTGGCTGCGGCTAGGGCTCGGCTGAGGATTTTAATACAAAAGGAGAGTCTTCTTGTAAAAAGGCCCCTCATATTCCTCAATTTCACATTAAACCCTTTAGGGTTATTGTTTTAACCATTTAACCCTTTCTTTTATTACAATCCACCACAATTTAAGCTTTAGGGTGAGATTATTTACACTCGTAATTAAAGAATTTACCCATAAACCCTTTACCCTAGTCCGATAACCCTAAATCCTCCAATATAATTTTTCAAAAATTTATTTTACTGGATTTTTAATTTATCGAATTTAACAGTATCAGTAGCAATTAGAACGCGGCGATCAGAACTCTGACAGCGTTTTTGAATTAAAACTGTCAGCTACTGATCGGTCACCGGACCGATCAGAGTGACTCCTGATCGATCACCAGACCGATCAGGATGGGTCTAGACCTATCAGGCTCCAGCCTGATCGGTCCCCACTGAGAAATCAGAAATCGCGACTTCTTCGTGATCGATCACCAGACCGATCCCAAGTCGTGGATCGGTCACCAGACCGATCCACCCCTTTGCAGAGTGATTTTCTAGCATCGTAGCCTAAACCCACTGATCGGTCACCAGACCGATCATAGCACCTCCTGACCGATTAGGCTCCAGCCTGATCGGTTATAGTGAGAAGCTCGCGACAATTAATCGTTCACCAGACTGATCAGACATTACTGGATCGGTCACCAGACCGATCCACGAAGGAACTCTGTGCCAACTTCCCTGATCAGTCACCAGCCCGATCCAGGCAAGGCCAAATCAACTCTAAGTCAAGAGAACAGGCTCCCAGCCTTCTTTGACTCATGCTCAGTCCCCCGGACCAAGACTCCATGCCCAGTTTCACTCACCGGGACTTCAACCTAGCTTCCCAAGCTAGGACCTGGCTTCACTCACCAAGCTTTCATCCAACCTAGCTTCCCAAGCTAGGACCTGGCTTCACTCGCCAGTGTTTCAATCAACGTAGCTTCCCAAGCTAGGACCTGGCCTCACAAACCAGGGTTTCATCCAACCTAGCTTCTCAAGCTAGGACCTGGCTTCCCAAGTCAGGGTTTCAATCAACCTAGTTCTCAAGCTAGGACCTGACCTCGCCCGTCAGGGTTTCAATCAACCTAGCTTCCCAAGCTAGGATTTCAATCACTCCGTGCCTAGTCCCCGACCAGGACTTAATCCCAATTATCTTATTAACCTAAACTAAAATCAGTGTCAACACCAAAACAACAATCAGGGTCAGACTGCATCAACAATCTCCCCTTTTTTATTGTTTGACAACCCGATTTTACGTTTAAGAATTTGAATTCAATTGTCTCAAATTTCAGGGTTTTAGGAGAATCAGGATCCTCCCCCTACAACAGTTAAACTCGTAGTAGTCCTAAACATAACCAACCACACTCTCCCCCTTTGTCAAACACTGAAAAAGGTGTAGACCGATTGTTATGTTTAAACATACTCCCCCTCAAACCTAGGGGTTCTCCCAAAACAACAAAGATATGATTTAATTTTGAAAGCATATGAAACCATGTGAGAAAGATAAAGCAGGATATAGCAATCACATGCAGCATATGAATAAAACAAGAACTAGTAATAAGCATGGAGTAGCAAATCATACATGCAAATAGTCATATAGTCAGATGCATAGCAATGCATCAAAGCATAGTCAAGAACAACATAAATCCAAAACAGACAAATAGGTAGATGCATAGCAATGCATCAAAGTATAGTCAAGAATAACACCAAGTCATAACAGTCAAACACATCATCAAGCCATAATAGTTAACATCAGAATCATCAATCCTCAGGGGGGGTCGTCGTCAGATGTATCATCAATAGGTATGATTCTCCCTGGTGCAGTGCTGCTGGAGGGCGTAGCTCCAAAAGATGAAGGCTGGTATGGATGACCAGCAGTCCAAGCGCGCACTCCTCATACCACGCCTCCTGCCGGGAGCGAACCCTAGAGACGTCGGACTTGATCGCGAACAATCTGCGGTCGAAAGACTGAAACTCAGAGCGAACCACCTGTCGCCAGAGCTCTGTCATATGAAGATCATGCTGGATCGTATGTTCCAGCTCCGCAATTTGCCAGCGAAGATCCGGATCCGGCTCATAGTGGCCCTCTGCAGCAGTGGGCGGCTCTTGATGAAACGCCGGAGCTGCGGGTATCTGAACATGGGCCACCCTAGGTAATTCCCCCAGACCTCTCCTATCCTTCCACCTCAGCCCCTGCGGTCCGACGATAATGCCAGACTGGGCCAACGCGTGTTGGCCAAGTCGGTAGTCCTGCTGAACCATCGGCACGATCCTACCCTGTGACACGTTGATACCGACCGAATGAAGCCAGACAGTAATGATATGTCCAAACGCATGTAAATCGTCTGACGGTCGATCTGACTGTAGGTGATGATGGAGAAATAGATGGTCGCTATGATGTCAAAGTCTAACTGCCAATGCATCCTGTAGAGCATCAAGTAGTGGAATGAGCGAATTTCTGCTAAGGGCTTCGAAGTAATAGGTTTCAGACAGTTAGTGATAATTTTAAATAGGACATAATCAGCGGGGGAAAGACTGAGAGCGAAAAATGTGGAAAAATCACCGGCAGGCTCACCGGGACCCCTCGGCCTGGGATGGCCGAAAAAATACTCATGGATAGAGTCAGGAGTGACTCATCGAAGGGAACTGGTAGAGGATTTGGAAGATAAGGGTAAAGCAGAAAGTCATTATCTAAACGACGACAAGCTAGGAAGTTAGTGAAAGCTGATAAATCAAAATTGAGGTCGATACTGGCCACTCGGGTCCTATACCCCGTACCCTCTCCACTGACCATGTTGTTATAAAATTCTGCGACTAAATCAAAATTTATTGGCTGCTCAAGGAAGAGAGTGGATCCTAGCTCATAGAACTCAATGATCTGGCGTACTGAAGGACAGCGTTCATAAACAAACGCTCGGTCCACAGTTCAACAAGGTAGGAGTTTGAAGGTTCGACTGTGAAAGAAAAATTCGAAGTGAGCATTTTGAAATCTGTCATCAGAAGGAGGTTGGGGTCTAAGAGGGGGTACAGACGATGAAGGGCCTTTGCCCTTCGAGGTTCCCGCAGCGGGTTCCTTGCCTTTAGAGGATTTCCTAATGTAGGAACAAGGATAAGTAAATGGAAGATCGTGACACAAAATTTTAGATTAAGGATAAGTAAATGAAGCATTGGAAGGTCATGACATTTGATGGAATTGATACAAATCAAATGCAGGATGGTTTGATCAAATGAATCATAGCACAATGAATGGATCAAATGAAGTTAGGGTTTAATCAGTTAAGGGTCATGGCAAGGTCACGACAGACACATGGCACACACACCACAATATGATCAAGGATTAGTTCACGAATATCACAAATTATAAGATAACAAATAAAAATCGCACGAAAAATGCTTACTTTGGTGCCATGCGATTGATTGAGGAAGATCTGAACGGTTGGAAGAAGAGAACACACAAGTGGCCTGACCTTGCTGAACTTGGAGTAAAAATAAATACGCGCACGCAAGGAAGAGCTCGCCGAAACCTCAGAGAGTGAGAGCTCACGTGCAGGAGATGAAAACCGCAGGAGCTTGCACGGGAGAAGCTTGCAGATTGCGCAAGAGAGCGCACAGAGAACACTCACAAAGACAGGTCTTGGTGAAGATTCACAACAGAGGAAGCTAGAGTTTGTCGAAATCTTCAGATCGCAGGAAGAAGGGAGAAGAGGATGAAAGACTCGCACAAGGAAGAACTCTGGTGCGATTTGGAAGGGTCGGCTAGGGTTGAGGAAGTGTGGAGACGTGATTAAACGAGTTGGTGGACCGATCACCAACCAAAATTTATTACAATCGAATGGATCACCGTTCGATCCAGGAACGGTCAAACCGATCAGGCTCCAGCCTGATCGGTCTGGCTTGGTCCTGATCGGTCGGGTGACCGATCAAGCAAGCCCCTGATCGGTCCGCCGACCGATCAGGGAGCGAACAGAGAGTTGATGAAATTTTCTGTGACCCTCTTGATCGGTCTGTGGACCGATCACCAAGGGGGCCAGATCGGTCTGTGGACCAATCCAGGCCAACACAGAGTGATTTCTGTGATTGATCGAGAAATTGCTTGATTGGTCGTTTGGACCGATTAGACCTACTCCTGATCGGTCCGGTGACCGATCAGGCCACCTCCTGATCGGTCCGATGACCGATCAGGTATCAAGAATTTTTCTGATACAATCAGAAACTTCAGTTTCAGACTTCCGAATGAATTCGGATACGATATAATGTAACTTTGCTGATTGTGGAGGTGTTCCCTTGACTATAATTGATCCTTAACAAGGATTAAATGTCCTTATGGATTTAACAAATCAATTTGCTCCACCCAAGTGATGTCAAATTCAATCACAAACATCCATTCAATGTTTAACCAAGTTTGTATCAAAATAAGTCTCCAATCAAGTTTCCTTGATTGGAATGTCCAAGTATGATCATGGAGCCAAGTACACATATGTTATGCATTGGTTTTCCCCATACTTGGTCAACTTAATGATTATTGTCCCTCTGCCCTTATGTTATGCCTTGGTTTTCCCCATACATGATCATGGAGCCAAGTACACATATGTTATGCCTAACCTCCCGGAGAACTCCCCGAGAGGGATCTCCCTCTGCCCTTCCCGGGCGCGTCGCCCTCGGGGATTCCCGGGACCCGAGAAGGAGGGTTGTCTCAAGCTATCGCTGGCGTGTCGGGCAGCTTCTGTTGGGACCGGGTGCATGTCGACAAGGATACGAGTTCGTAAAATTTAAAATTTTTACGTGCAGCGGAAGAGTTTGCATAAAATAATTTCCTAAATTATTTTAACTTCGTATCTAGCATGCAATCTTATGGTGTGTTGACATAATCATAAAATAAAACTTTGCGGAAAAGTAAACTAATTTACCAAGTACCTCGTAACTCGAAGTAAGGGACGAGATCCAACCGTAGCGTCCCTTGGAAGCTCCGCCTCTATTCGCGTCCACGCCGAGTTCTCTTCGGGATGACTTCACAAAGTCGCGAGTTTTGTGCCGACGAGAACTACTAGATCCTCGGAAGGCACAACTAGATGAACAAGATAAAGTATAGGAAACTAACCAACAAGAAGTAACGGAATCGAATTCCGAGAGGAGAGGAGTCGCTATCCGCTTCTTCTTCTTCTTGTTCGGGTTCTTCTTCTTCTAGTGGCTCACGGCAACACCTTCTTGGTGTTGTGATTGGGCGCCGGCCCTAGAGGAACTAGGGTGCGCCGGCCCTAAGGAAAGAAGAAGAGAAGGAGGAGATAAGAGAAGAGAGAGAGGGAGAGCTCCAATTGATCTCTTAATTGATTGGAATAAGGGCTAGCCTTTGGTTCCTTTATATAGTAGCAACTCCTTTGCTAAGTCTCCCTCTAAACGGAATTAGTTATAAGAAATTTATCTTATAAATTTTCTTATTAATCATTCCGTTTAAACCGAGTCTTTATTATAAACTAATTTATAATAAAAACTAATTCTTCTTCTCTTTAAATTATGAAATAAATTTTATAAGAAATTTATAAACTTTCTTATTATGGAAAAATCAATTCATAATTGATTTTATAAAATTAAAATAAACCAATTCATGGATTATTTTAATCTTCCATAAAAGAATAAATTTCTATAAATTATATATATATAAATTTCTTTATACAAATTTATTTATCCATAATTTATAAAACAAATCACACTAGATTTATTTTATTAATTAAACCAATTAAATTGGTTTAATCTCCCTTTAATGGCCGGCCACCACAAGGAGGGTTAGCACCCTCTTTGGCCGGCCAAACCAACCCGAACCGGTCGCGAATTAAACTCATTTAATTCGCTCAAAAAGCCTTCAAAAGACTTAGCCATTTTTAGCTTCCATTGCGCCTCTGATTAACTCAGATTCGACTTATTTCTCTTGATCGGAAAATCCAATTTTCAACTCGTTTTAAATCCCTCGGATTACTCGTAGTGCGTGTGACTAAATAGGCTTTCGATTTATGTTGGCCGTCTATAATTAACTAATTATAGAACGATCATGAGTGGCACCTAGTAGTACATCATGATCCCCAATTAATCGAAAGATCAACGGTTTGACCTCAGAAGAAATTATTCTAAAACCCTTCAGCAGCTCTACTAAATCGTGCCCCATTCCCTTCACCACCTTATACCCACTTGGTTCAGGACACGGTCAATGGTGTCAGTCCCCACTAGGCTGACTACGTCACACCTAGCCCAAGTAGTGTCTTTCTCGTCCTTTGGATTTCTAATTACTCTCATGTATTTAAGAGACTCGCACTCTTAACATGATATGCTCTGGCCAGAGGCTTTGAGTAACAATCCGACGATAGGCCTGGGTATACATCTCCTCGCAAGAGTGGTGAATCCTTTGTAGGCTGTTCAAACATCTTCGGGCACTTCGACTTATACCCGATCATCCTGGGTCCACACCTCCTTGGAGATGCTTGCTTAAGATGTCAAAGTATAAGTCTCCATGACCAAGATGACTTGAACACCGCAAGTCAAAGGAACATCGCACTTAAGCCGCAGTAAGATCTTCATTGACATATCTACATGTAGATTCCCATATGAAGTCTTACAGCTAGTCACTCCAATGAACTAGTTCCCTTAACTAGCATCCATGTTTATCTCCGGACATCTCAATGTCTCCAGCTAGTGAGAATCAGCTGATTAGAGAATAACCCATGCTAGTCTCAACAGAATTGATAGTGTCCGTTTTTATCAATTCATCGACTAGGGATAATTTCAATACTTCACAATTGCACATTAGAGATAATCACTAGTTGTGATCCCATCACAAATTCTCTTATGCTGTGAGTTGTATTGCGGACATTCAGTAGATGAGTTTAAGATCCCAATCAAATACACAAAACATGTATACTCAAATAGTGAATTATCATTTATTAAAATAAATGTTTACATCATAAGGCGATTGCCTTAGGACACTTCTCTCATATCACTAACAAACTCCCACTTGGCCTAATGCCAATCGCTACGGTATCCAATACCACAGGCTCTAACATGACCCTCAAACTTGTTTTGAGGCAAGGCCTTAGTTAAAGGATCCGCTATATTCCTTTCAGTGGGAACTCTCTCAATTTGTATGTCATTCCTACTTATAATCTCTCTGATCAGATGATAGCGTCGAAGCACGTGTTTGGATCGTTGATGAGACCTTGGTTCCTTCGCTTGTGCAATAGCTCCATTGTTGTCGCAGTAAACCGGCACTGCTTCATCAATGGTTGGAACCACACCAAGTTCTGAGACAAACTTCTTGATCCAAACTGCTTCCTTTGCTGCTTCCGAAGCTGCGATATACTCCGCTTCCGTGGTAGAATCCGCTACGGTGTCTTGTTTGGAACTCTTCCAACTTACTGCGCCTCCATTCAAAGTAAATACGTATCCAGATGCGATTTGGAGTCATCCTTATCTGTCTGGAAACTGGCATCTGTATACCCACGTATTATCAAATCTCCTTCTCCATATATTAGAAATACATCCTTAGTTCTTCTTAAGTACTTAAGGATTGTCTTAACAGCCGCCCAATGATCCATTCCTGGATCAGATTGGTATCTGCTCGTGACGCTCAGAGCATACGATACATCGGGCCTAGTACATAACATAGCATACATGATAGATCCTATTGCGGATGCATAGGGAATCTTATTCATGCTAATCCTCTCGTCTTCTGTGCGCGGACACATAGACTTCGAAAGGTTGATCCCATGCCTGATGGGAAGGTAACCTTTCTTGGATTCCGACATGCTAAACCTTTTTAGCACTCGGTCTATATATGTAGACTGCGAAAGACCAAGCAACCGTTTTGATCTATCTCTATAGATTCTAATCCCAAGGATATAGGTTGCTTCTCCCAGGTCTTTCATGGAGAAAGTTTTGGACAACCAAATCTTAACTGTCTGTAAAACTGATATATCGTTTCCTATAAGTAAGATGTCATCGACATATAATACTAGGAATACGACTGCACTCCCACTAACCTTCTTGTACACACAAGGTTCGTCAGGATTTTGTGAGAAATCAAACTCTTTGATTGTCTCATCAAAACGGATGTTCCAGCTCCTAGATGCTTGCTTTAGTCCATATATGGATCGTCGAAGCTTGCATACCTTGGTTTTATCAACCGATGTGAAACCTTCAGGTTGTATCATGTATACATCCTCAAGTAGGTTTCCATTAAGGAAAGCTGTTTTCACATCCATTTGCCATATCTCATAATCATAATGAGCTGCTATGGCTAGGAGCATCCGAATGGATTTAAGCATAGCTACTGGCGAATAGGTTTCGTCATAATCAATTCCTTGTTTTTGACGATATCCTTTTGCCACCAATCTAGCCTTATAGGTAACAACATTACCTTCCATGTCGGTTTTCTTCTTGAAAACCCACTTGCACCCTATGGGTTTAATCCCTTCAGGTGGGTTAACCAAGTCCCATACTTGATTTTCATACATGGAATCCATTTCCGACTTCATGGCCTCAAGCCATTTGTCCCTTTCTGAATTTTTCAGAACATCTTCATAACTGATAGGTTCGTCATCACCAATGAGCAACACGTCGTTCGATTCACTTACGAGAAATCCGTATCTCTCTGGAATGTTGCGTGTCCTATCAGACCTACGAAGAGGTGGTGTAGTTTTAGGTTCAACTGATAGCTCATCACTATGAATTATCGGTTGTGGGCCTAGACTAGGTGTCTCTGTGATGTCTATTGGAGTTTCTTGAACTTCATCAAGTTCAATCCCACTCCCACTGTTTTCTTGTAAAAGAAACTCTTTCTCTAGAAATACAGCATGCCTTGAAACAAACACCTTTTGTTCCAAGGGATGATAGAATTGGTAACCCTTCGTTTCCTTAGGGTATCCAATAAATAGACATTTATCAGACTTAGCATCCAATTTATCTGATACAACCCGCTTCACATAAGCAGGACAACCCCATATCTTAAGGTGAGTTAAGTGAGGTTTCTTTTTATTCCAAATCTCATATGGAGTAGTAGAGACTACCTTGGTCGGGACTCTGTTTAGCAAGTAAACAGCTGTCTTAAGTGCATAGCCCCAAAAGGATTTTGGAAGAGTTGCATGATTCATCATAGACCTAACCATGTCCATCAAGGTTCGGTTGCGCCTCTCAGATACACCATTATGCTATGGTGTATACGGCGGAGTCCATTGGGACAATATCCCATTGTCCCTTAGATAATCTTGAAACTCTTGACTTAAGTATTCACCACCTCGATCGGATCGAAGTATCTTAATACTTTTGCCAAGCTGTTTCTCTACTTCATTTCTGAACTCTTTGAATTTCTCAAAGGCTTCAGATTTGTGTTTCATCAGGAACACATACCCGAATCGTGAGTGATCATCGATGAAGGTGATGAAGTAGCTATAGCCTCCTTGTGAAAGAGTTGACATTGGTCCACATACATCGGTATGTATTAGACCAAGCAATTCTCCCACTGGATTACCTTTTCCGGGAAAGGGTAATTTGGTCATCTTGCCTTTTAAGCATGATTCGCATGTATCAAATGAACCGGGTTCAAATGATTCCAAAATTCCACATCGGTGTAATTCGATCATGCGTTTCTTACTTATATGGCCAAGACGACAGTGCCACGTGTAGGAGTCTATTTGATTATCTATTCGAGCACGTTTGTTGCTTACTTCAATATTGAAAACGTCACTGGATAAATCTAACGTGTAGATGCCATTGCACAAAGTTCCATTCCCATAAAGAACGCCATTTAAAGTTATGTAACAACAATTGTTACTGAAAGTTAAATGATAACCCTTTTCATTCAAACATGAAATAGATACAATGTTCTTTATTAACGAAGGAACGAAATAACAATTATCCAATTCTAAGACACGTCCAGTTGGGAGCTTTAGAAAATATGTTCCGATGGCAATAGCAGCAATCCTTGCTCCATTTCCAACCCACAAATTCGCTTCTCCCTTGACGAGCCTTCTTCTATTCCTTAGCCCCTGTATGTCATTACATATATGTGAGCTACACCCAGTATCAAGTACCCAGGTATCTGAGGAAATAGAGTGACATTCAATAACGAAGATACCTGAAGAGGATGGGGCATCGGATGCCTTCTTCTTCACGGACTCAAGATAAATCTTGCAGTTTCTTCGCCAGTGACCTTCCTTGCCACAGTGATGGCAAGTTCCTTTTGGTTTCTTTTCAGTTTTCTTGGCCTTTTTCTTCTTCCCTTTGTTCTGTTCTTTGGCCTTCCTCTTAGAACCTTTCTTCGAGGAACCAACTATCAGTACCGTCTTTTGATCCTGCTTCACAGAAGGCTTTACAGTCTTCAGCAGGTTGAGCAACTCAGGCATTGCAAAAACCGAGTGTGCTCAGTCGCTCAATGTACCCCAACATCTTTAACACAAACTGCGAGGCAGAAGTGCCTTCCTGCATCTTAGTGGTGAAGAGGAGTCTGGAGACTTCGAACCTTTCGGATCTCGCCTGCTCTTCAAACAACTCATGAAGATGGAAGATGATGGTATAAGCATCCATATGCTCATGCTGCTTTTGCAGCTCAGGTACCATAGAGGCTAGCATAATGCAACTCGCAAGTTCAAAATTGGTCACATGTTTCTGATAGGCCAACAATTGGTCTGGAGTTGCATTTTCTGGAGGACGGTCAGGAAGTTGATTTTCAAGGACATAAGCAAGCTTCTCTGCCTTGAGGACTATCCTTAAGTTTCGAAGCCAGTCCATGAAGTTCGGCCCAGTTAGTTTATTGGTGTCCAAAATGGAACGCAAGTTTAGAGAAGATATGATCGAGTGATTAACCTAGAAATACAAATTGAGCTTATGTGAGAAGATTGATTAAAGAATGTATCAATATACATTAATAAAATCCTATTTATTTTTCAAATTGAATAACCCTTTTTATCAATTCGGGAGATCGTAGGAGCATCTCCAAATAGGTTGATATCCAACCATAGATAAGATCAACCATGGCTGTGGCCATCAAGTTTTTCTTAGCTATGAAGGTAGGTAATTAAACCGATTACATATCACATATATGTAACTATCACGTTATGCTATCAACTAATTGAATGTTTGCATAAATCATTGGGTTGTTAACTCATTAACAAGTATGCATCATATACATAGCACCCAACTGCACCTCTCTTTACATCGACCTTGGCTGTGGCACAACAAATCGATGCTCCAAGCTTAAGGCTGACCCATTAATCAAGAAATAGTTTTAATATGGTTGGAGCTCATTCAACCGTTTAGTCAGGCTTGGATGTGTCCAACAACCAAAACTAAGGATTGACCTCTGACTCCAACTATATTATTCATAAACTAATTCCATGGTTTGAACATGTTAAGGTTCAAGTCGGGCATGGATGTGTCCATCAACCCAAGCGAGAAACAAAACCCCGATTCTAACCATATTAATGGAAGGTGTTTGCCTTAATATTTTGTAAGGGGTTTTGGTCTCATCTTTACTAAGCACATTCATGACATGTGTCATGACTAACGATTTCCTTAATAAAGTATGTATGTGACTCAAGTTATCAAGTCTCATTAATTGAATTAGGAACCGGATTTCCTAATTCTATTTCATACTATATTAAAGGAATTGTTTTGGGAAACAATTTCCTAAATTGTCATAATTAATTTCGGAAATAATATGTTCAAGACTTTGATTTCTCTAAATCAAATCTTATTAAATTAAGAGACAAATCCCTTAATTCAACTACATATTATTTTCATGAAAATCTCATTTAAGAAAACTCTATAGGAAATCATTTTCCTAATTAATTTTGGAGACAACAATATGTAAGAGCATCACCTCTTAAAACATATTTTATTCATGGATTTAATTAATTACAACAAATCGTTTTCTAAGGGTGGCTCCCCGAGGCTCAGATACCCAAAGAAAAGTAAAGTGTTGTAAATCCAATTGGACGGCTCCCCGAGGCTCAATCCAAATCAAACATGACAATTTCAATTAAAAATTGGGAAATTAAATTACAACAACTAACTCTAAATTGGACGGCTCCCCGAGGCTCAATCCAAAGTAAAGAATTTTGTTGTCAATTTAAAAACCAATTCAAACTTAATTGTCAATTAACTGTCCATGAATTTGTCTAGACTTTCTAAAAGGAAAGTGCCCAAAATTGCGAGATTTCGAAAATAGGTTTTCAGAATAATTGTAAGTTTCTGGTACAAAGAAAACTTACATATTTTCAAAGTTGGAAAATTTCTAAAATAGAAAAATTTCCAAAATTGGAAAGTTTCCAAAGATGGGAAATTTTCACAATTATTATAAAAATTTAGAAACTAGAAAATTTCAAACGTTTGCGAAATTTCATGAGGATTTCTAAACTTTGAAATTCCTAATTCTAAAATTTATTATAATTTGAAAGTTTCCATAATTGGAAAAATTTTCCGAAATTGAGATCATGACAAAGTTTTCCACAAAACAATTATATGATTAAGTCGAACACTAACCGGCTCTGATACCACTGTTGGGACCGGGTGCATGTCGACAAGGATACGAGTTCGTAAAATTTAAAATTTTTACGTGCAGCGGAAGAGTTTGCATAAAATAATTTCCTAAATTATTTTAACTTCGTATCTAGCATGCAATCTTATGGTGTGTTGACATAATCATAAAATAAAACTTTGCGGAAAAGTAAACTAATTTACCAAGTACCTCTCGTAACTCGAAGTAAGGGACGAGATCCAACCATAGCGTCCCTTGGAAGCTCCGCCTCTATTCGCGTCCACGCCGAGTTCTCTTCGGGATGACTTCACAAAGTCGCGAGTTTTGTGCCGACGAGAACTACTAGATCCTCGGAAGGCACAACTAGATGAACAAGAGAAAGTATAGGAAACTAACCAACAAGAAGTAACGGAATCGAATTCCGAGAGGAGAGGAGTCGCTATCCGCTTCTTCTTCTTCTTGTTCGGGTTCTTCTTCTTCTAGTGGCTCACGGCAACACCTTCTTGGTGTTGTGATTGGGCGCCGGCCCTAGAGGAACTAGGGTGCGCCGGCCCTAAGGAAAGAAGAAGAGAAGGAGGAGATAAGAGAAGAGAGAGTGGGAGAGCTCCAATTGATCTCTTAATTGATTGGAATAAGGGCTAGCCTTTGGTTCCTTTATATAGTAGCAACTCCTTTGCTAAGTCTCCCTCTAAACGGAATTAGTTATAAGAAATTTATCTTATAAATTTTCTTATTAATCATTCCGTTTAAACCGAGTCTTTATTATAAACTAATTTATAATAAAAACTAATTCTTCTTCTCTTTAAATTATGGAATAAATTTTATAAGAAATTTATAAACTTTCTTATTATGGAAAAATTAATTCATAAATGATTTTATAAAATTAAAATAAACCAATTCATGGATTATTTTAATCTTCCATAAAAGAATAAATTTCTATAAATTTTATTTATATAAATTTTTTTATACAAATTTATTTATCCATAATTTATAAAACAAATCACACTAGATTTATTTTATTAATTAAACCAATTAAATTGGTTTAATCTCCCTTTAATGGCCGGCCACCACAAGGAGGGTTAGCACCCTCTTTGGCCGGCCAAACCAACCCGAACCGGTCGCGAATTAAACTCATTTAATTCGCCCAAAAAGCCTTCAAAAGACTTAGCCATTTTTAGCTTCCATTGCGCCTCTGATTAACTCAGATTCGACTTATTTCTCTTGATCGGAAAATCTAATTTTCAACTCATTTTAAATCCCTCGGATTACTCGTAGTGCGTGTGACTAAATAGGCTTTCGATTTATGTTGGCCGTCTATAATTAACTAATTATAGAACGATCATGAGTGGCACCTAGTAGTACATCATGATCCCCAATTAATCGAAAGATCAACGGTTTGACCTCAGAAGAAATTATTCTGAAACCCTTCAGCAGCTCTACTAAATCGTGCCCCATTCCCTTCACCACCTTATACCCACTTGGTTCAGGACACGGTCAATGGTGTCAGTCCCCAATAGGCTGACTACGTCACACCTAGCCCAAGTAGTGTCTTTCTCGTCCTTTGGATTTCTAATTACTCTCATGTATTTAAGAGACTCGCACTCTTAACATGATATGCTCTGGCCAGAGGCTTTGAGTAATAATCCGACGATAGGCCTGGGTATACATCTCCTCGCAAGGAGTGGTGAATCCTTTGTAGGCTGTTCAAACATCTTCGGGCACTTCGGCTTATACCCGATCATCCTGGGTCCACACCTCCTTGGAGATGCTTGCTTAAGATGTCAAAGTATAAGTCTCCATGACCAAGATGACTTGAACACCGCAAGTCAAAGGAACATCGCACTTAAGCCGCAGTAAGATCTTCATTGACATATCTACATGTAGATTCCCATATGAAGTCTTACAGCTAGTCACTCCAATGAACTAGTTCCCTTAACTAGCATCCATGTTTATCTCCGGACATCTCAATGTCACCAGCTAGTGAGAATCAGCTGATTAGAGAATAACCCATGCTAGTCTCAACAGAATTGATAGTGTCCATTTTTATCAATTCATCGACTAGGGATAATTTCAATACTTCACAATTGCACATTAGAGATAATCACTAGTTGTGATCCCATCACAAATTCTCTTATGCTGTGAGTTGTATTGCGGACATTCAGTAGATGAGTTTAAGATCCCAATCAAATACATAAAACATGTATACTCAAATAGTGAATTATCATTTATTAAAATAAATGTTTACATCATAAGGCGATTGCCTTAGGACACTTCTCTCATATCACTAACAGCTTCTTCATCCTTCGTCCTGGCTAGGGCTTATTGAACCCTATCAAAAGAGAAAGTGATATAGAAAATATAAAGAAAGAATGTAATATAAAAAATGCGGAGAGAAAGTAAAAAAAATAAAGATATATAAATTATGATAAGAGAGGTAGAGAGAGAAAGTGATATAAAAAAATATATCAAGAGAAAGTTGTTGGATCAAGAGAACCGATAGAGGGGGGGTGAATATCGGAAAGCGTTCGGATTTTAGGATTAGAGAATGCGTAGCGGAAGATTAAAAACAAAAACACACAAACACAGATATTTTTACTTGGTTCGGAGCCTAGGTCGACTCCTACTCCAAGGCCCACGGTCGCTGACCGTTTACTGCGGGCAATACTATAATCGCGTAAAAAAAACAGTTACAGAAATGGAATTACAATTTAAGTATAGTACTGAAATTGAGCTCTTCTTTTTACCGACGTTCGATGTAGATTACTTTTTCCAGAGCAATAGGACGTCGTCGGCACTTGTATCTTGAGTCGGGAGGTTGCCAGAGCTGAGCGCGGAAGCCGAAGAGCGTAGAAGCGTTGAAAGAATTCGTTGTTCCAAGCCTCGGGGTCGAGGGCCCTTTTATAGGCCCTGGGGGCGCCCGGAACGTCGGGGGCACCCCCCCTCACGTGTCGGTCGATCCACCTTTAGCTCGGTCAGCGTCTGATCCCTTCAAACTCGGGATTAGATCTTGACCGGGGCGCCCGGGACGCTGGGGGCGCCCGGGTTGACCGGGTCAGAGCTTATCCCTTGGCTTCGCTGGCTTCTGGTTCGATGGCATGCACAGGGGGCGCCCGGGAGCATGGGGGCGCCCGGGAGATGAGCTGTCGAAGCCTGCCTTTGTTTTATGTGTTTTGTGTTCACCTTGGGGGCGCCCGGGACACTCCGGGCGCCCTGGTCAGCTGCTGCCTTACTCCTTTGAGGCTCTCTGAGCTGCAGACACTCGTTCCTTCGGTCCTGCATCCAGGGTTAGTCCAAAACACCATAAAACAATAAGATGTTAGTTTATACAGCCTTAGCTATCTTGGTTCTGACTTTGGGTCTCCAAAATGGAGCCCTAGGTCGAACCGACGCCTACTGTTCCCTCGACGGGGAACGCGTCCTCACCTACTCCTCTTGGGAGAATGTACCTGATGCCAACCGCTCCTCTGGTTAGACTTTTGCCTGGCGGTCCTTTGCCAGGTCTTGGATACCGAGCTGTCCTTCGCCCGGTGCCTTGCATTCCTTCGCTAGGGCTTCAGTCCCAAGCTGTCCTTCGCCTGCGCCTGGTGCCTAGCATTCCTTCGCCAGGTCTTCAGTCCCAAGCTGTCCTTCGCCTGGTGCCTAGCATTCCTTCGCCAGGACTTCAGTACCCTGGCATTCCTTCGCCAGGTGCCTAGCTGTCTTTCGCTAGGGCTTTGTACCCTGGCATTCCTTTGCCAGTGCCTAGCAGTCCTTCGCTAGGACTTTGTACCCTGGCATTCCTTCGCTAGTGCCTAGCAGTCTTTCGCTAGGGCTTTGTATCCTGGCAGTCCTTTGCCAGGTGCCTAGCAGCCCTTCGCTAGGACTTTTCCTGCACACTTGAGTAACATTGTTAGAACACCAATAATACTTAACTTTGAACCCTTTGCCAATATCAAAACAAGGTTCGATATGGTGCTTCCTGCACCAACAAAAGTGAGATAAATAAGTTGTTGAATACTGAAAATTTAAGGGGCTGTGATAAAAATCAAAAATTAGGGGTGTAGTTGGAATTAATCAAGGGCTTTATTGCTAAAAGCCAAAATTATATTATAAACCCTAAACAATTCCGCTTGAAAACACTCTTTTTCCCCCGATCCCCTTCTCTGCCCCGACACCGCACACACCTCGCGCAACCGCCGAAACCCATCACAAGCGCCGATTCTTCTTCTCCTTCTCCTCTCCTCGCGGTTCTTCCATACGGCCCAACCCCGACGTCACAAACCTCCACTTCACACGAGCAAGCCGAAGCACCCCTGCCTCCGCTGGTGCCTCCGCTAATCGCCGGTGTAGCGATCTTGGCCTTTATGGTCCCCGCAGGCAACCCTCTAGGCCCGAGACCCTACGGGTCTTCCCACCCCTGGCCAGTGGATTTTTGCCTTTCCCAGGATTCGAACTCTAGACCTCCAGGCTAAGTACTAAAGTTCCTGAATCCTGGTACCAATTGAGCTATAGCTCAATTGGTAGCAGGATTCAGGAACTTTAGTACTTAGCCTGGAGGTCTAGAGTTCGAATCCTGGGAAAGGCAAAAATCCACTGGCCAGGGGTGGGAAGACCCGTAGGGTCTCGGGCCTAGAGGGGAGCATTTTTCGGATTTTATGTCGGAGTCATTTTCTCGATAGACGTGATTGGGATATGGTGGTAACGGGACAACTCCAGGCGATACGAGGTATATGATGTGTTTCATTTACCTCCTTTGTATCTATTTTCTGGTGTAGTGTTAGACATTGTGGTTTCAATTGTATAGCGGAGAATGTTGATTCTCCGATAATACCGACTAATGAGTCGGGGACTTGCGGTCGAATCAGACGACAACCTTTGGATGGTTGCATATCTTAGTTGACTTTTATCAGGTTTGGGATTAACTCACTTTAGCTCATCGAGCCTCAGTTATGGATAGATATCCTAGATGACATGTCTGGAGGACATGACCTGTTGTGATGCAGCATAGATGGTATTTGTTGTTTATCACCTCAGTTGATAGAGGATAGAGATATCCTATTTTTGTGGGACTTTTGATCCCAGATTCATTATGCTTGGTTAGTTAACCTAGAAAAGTATAGTCAGATGTGACTTCTACCCATCCGGGGGAGTGTCGGGCTAGTTGCTTGGCACTTACGAGGCTACCGCTCATACTTGGTTGGATAACCAAGAAGATACCTTTGGATCCCTGATTTGCACTGATGTGAATCACTTACGAGACTGAGTCACCTGTGGGTGAAAAATACTAAGGCTGATATTCGGGAAATAAATAATTAGTTCCTGACTATTTTGGGATACTCCTAAGAGACAGTGTGTCTCTACCTTCTGTTGGAGCGGAGTTGGAGTATATTGGGTTACGAGAAGATAGTTAGTCGACTCGTCTTACACTACTCTAGTCTATGAGGTTTCATGACTCATAGACAGGTCGTACGTGTTAGGGATTCTCGATAGCACTTTAAGAAGCAGGATTCGCTGGAATGTGGTGGAATGAGTGTTAGCAGCGTGACACCGGTGAAATTTGACTGTAACGGGTGTATGTTATAGAGGACGGTCTCCGAGGGGTAGACCGTTGGTTGTCAAGCGCGAGTGGTTACGAGTTGACCTCCAAACCAGTCCATGTGGTGGTTCATTGGCATCAGAGACGATGAGGTTGCAGTTATCTCCTTATCTCAGGGCTAGCGGTTCTAGCACGTGGACGTTAGGGTTTTTTTATTGTCACTGGGTCGTACTGATGACAGTGGTAGCCTTAGCTCTCGGACGTTTCCGTAGTTCGAGAATTTTCGGACGCATGTCCGAAGGAGTGCTCTAGCGTTTTCTATGGTTTGGAAATTTTTTGACCTTTTTACGAAGGAGCTTCCTTGATTGTCTCACTTAAGAGGCAAGTGAGGCTCACCGTTCTTGGTTTGTGTGTTTTGCAGGTAATACCGAAGATACAGAGACTTGAGGTCTTTCCGTTGGTGGACCGATATGGGGAAGGATATCGCGGATGTTGTGGTTAGACGTTTGGTAGGTTAGTAGATGAAGGTTGAACCTTAGGGATCCACTGGGTTATAATAGACTTTGGGGGCAGTTGGGAGGACCATTTGCACTTGGTGGAGTTCGCCTACAACAACGACTTTCATTCGGCGATACAAATAGTACTATTTGAGGCGTTGTACGGTAGGGTGTGCAGGACATCCACCCTCTGGGATGAGGTCGGTGAGACTCAGCTGCTGGGACCCCAGAGAGTTCAGCACGAGGCAGAGTTAGTACGGGCTATCAGACAGAGATTATTAGCAGCACTGGATTGCCAGGAAAGCTGTGCTGACCGGAGGCGCAGACCCATAGAGTTGCTGCGGGTGATCATGTTTTCCTTTGAGTTTCACCCAAGAAAGGGGTGAAACGTTTTTGTCTCAGAGGTAAGCTAGCTCCACGGTATATTGGTTCGTTCTAGATTCTGGGAAGGATTGGAGCTGTAGCTTATCGCCTAGCACTTTCACCGTCTTTGACCGACGTCCATGACGAGTTGCATGTATCCATGCTGAGAGGTCATGTGCCAGATTCCACACTCGTATTATCTGAGGTGTCTGTTTCGCTCTAGAATGACAGTACTTATGAGGAGGTATCTGTATGGATTTTGGGTTTCCAGGAGCGTCGATTGCGGAACAAGACAATCCGAAATAGTTAAAGTCGGATGGTAGCACCATTCAGATGCCGTGACGACCTAGGAGCTCGAGGATATTATTCGAGTTCGCACCGCCACGTGTTTTGATTAAGGTACGGGTGAGTGATTCGTTCAGTATTTTGTACTATATGATCGCATTTGGTTACCTAGATAGCAAAATTTGGAGACCAAATTTTTGTAAGTGAGGGAGAATGTTAAAATACGAAGAGTTGGAGGGCCTAAACGCTCATAAACTAAATCATAAGGGCCTAAATGGCAAAAAGAGCAAAATTAAGGGTGGGTTGTGGAGCATTTAAACTCTAAGGGTCTTTTTGTAAGATTGCCACCCTTATATCAATCACTTTTCTTCTTCCCTCACCGATACTTTGCCCTAGCCGATTCCTCCTCTTTTGCCCGATTTCCCTTCTGTTTCTTTTCCTTCTCCTTCTTCTTCCTCGCCCTCCATCCAAGACCTAGCGACGCATGCGAGGGAACCGCCGGCGCCACAGCGATCTCTGGTTATTTTCTCTCCTCGCACTCGATTCACCGTCGGACGACAACTCCACGCAAAGCTAACGAACCCAAGGCCGACCATCTTTATTCTTTTCTCTGCTGCTCTCGCTAGATCTAGGGAAAATGATTGGAGTCGGGAGGAGGGTTGCGTGGTTGTGCCAGTAGCCTGCGATCCTTGCCGTCGACCAGGCTGTGTCAACGGCGACTCTCGTAGAGGTAAGTCTCCGATCTAGATATCTCCTCTTAGTTTGCGTGGATGGATCCCTGTTGTAATTGATCTGCTATCGGTCGCAAGTTCTTCGTGATTTTGGAATTGGTGTTGTGTTATTGTTGGAGGAAATGGGTGCAGTTTAGTTTCTGATCTTCCCGATTAGTGCATTTGGATCATTTGTTCTTTTTGATGTGAGTAATTGGTATTGGCTCGGAATTGAGGTGGATCTGATTAATCAATGTATTTTGATCAGATTTTGGATCGATGTTGATCTTGTATTGATTCCCCTATTTCTCCCGTGAGATTTTCATTTCGGTGTTGGATCGGATTTGGTGTTAGGAGCTTGGCTGATCGTTTACGGATCGATCTTGGTCTCTCCGATCTTGGATGACTTGAGTAGTTGATTTGCTGTGTGATGTGTTCGAAGTAGGAATACTCTGTTCTTGATTCCTTCTTTTGCTGCTGTGAGCTGGATCAAAGGGGAGCTAATGTTATGTTTGTATGCATTTGTGGTTGGTTGTAATTAGGTTTTGGATGGGGAGTTCTGTCTTGCCGTAGATGAGGTTCTGATATGTAAATGTTGTATTCGGTTTAATTGGATTGCAGCTCAGTGATTAGGGTTTTTGTTGTTTGCTTCCTTGTTTAGAGGGGTGCTTGTAGTTGAGGTTGTATCCAGGTATCCGTGTGAGTTGGATTCTTTGAGTTCTGTTGGGCTTGATTAAATCATGGTTGATTGGGTTAGGGTTAGACGAAACCCAATCTGAACCCAATCTGGGTTGGTTGGGTTAGGCTGTTTGGTAAAATATAAATGGAAGTGGGTAACTTAGCTGATTTGTATATTATAGATTATCTAAGTTGTATTTGTTTTGATGCAGGGATTGAGTTGATTCACTCATCGCAGATATTCTTTTGGACGGGGGGGGGGGGGGTCTCGTCACACGGACTTCTTCGTATGGAGGCGGGTATCTCTGACTCTTCTTTTAGAATTGTCACAGATATATATATACTTGATATGCTTGTTTAACGATAGAGTAATAGATTGTGGCATAACTCTTATATTTGTTTTGTTGACGTTGTTTGTATCACAACTGACATGTGATACCTATACCTTTAGGACTTAGGTTATGGTGCATTACTTACGAACCTTGCATATCATGTTGATATAGGTGGATTAGATAGTGGATGCTGTTTTGACCAGTGTTATGCATCATCGTGCATTGTTTTTTATTGTAGCGACATGCCTCTCTAGCCCCATTCAGGCGGCTCTCTTGGCCATGCCCTACAGACCTTCCCACCCCTGACAGTGGGTTTTTGCCTTCCCCAGATTCAAACCCTTGACCTCCAGGACAAGTACAATAATTCCTTGAATCTGGTAGCCAAGTGAGCACGGCTCACTTGGCTACCAGATTCAAGGAACTATTGTACTTGTCCTGGAGGTCAAGGGTTCGAATCTGGGGAAGGCAAAAACCCACTGCCAGGGGTGGGAAGGTCTGTAGGGCATGGCCTAGAGAGCTGCCTGAATAGGGCTAGAGAGGCATGTCGCTACAATAAAAAGGCGCCTTTTTATGTAGCGATCTCGACCTCTATGGTCCCCGCAGGCAACCCTCTAGGCCCGAGACCCTACGGGTCTTCCCACCCCTGGCCAGTGGATTTTTGCCTTTACCAGGATTCAGTAACTTTAGTACTTAGCCTGGAGGTCTAAAGGTCCAGCTTCAATAGTTGCTTGACAGGGGATTCATCCATCCTAGCGTATCTCCATGGGGTTCGCCAGTGCTATTCGTAAAGAAGAAGGATTGTTCTATGAGGTTATGTATCGATTATAGGCAGTTGAATGCAGTGACTATTAAGAACAAATATCCCCTGCCTCATATTGAAGACTTGTTTGATCAGTTGAAGGATACCTCAGTGTATTCTAAAATTGATTTACAGTCAGGATATCACCAGTTGAGAATCAGAGATTCAGATATCCAGAAGATAGCTTTCCACATCCGATACGGACATTACGAGTTTTTGGTAATGCCATTTAGGCTTACCAATGCTCCTGCAGTATTTATGGATTTGATGAATCAGGTTTTATGGAGTATTTGGATCAGTTCGTTATTGTTTTCATCGACAACATCCTGATTTACTCCCGTTTCGAGGAGGAACATGCGCGCCACCTTCGCATCGTCCTCGAGACGCTCCGACGGGAGCAGTTGTATGCGAAGTTTAGCAAGTGTGCTTTCTGGTTGTCTTCTGTGGGTTTTCTCTGATACGTTATTTTACAGTAGAGGTATCTCCGTAGATCCCCAGAAGATTGAGACTATCACCAGTTGGGAGCAGCCTAAGTCAGTTCAGGAGGTGCGCCGTTTTCTCGGATTCGCTAGTTATTATCGATGATTTGTTGAGGGGTTTTCCAGCATCGCTTCACTGTTGACACGTCTGACCAGAAAAGGCGTGAAATTTGTTTGGACAAACACTTGCGAGACCAATTTTTTAGGAGCTCAAGCGGCGATTGGTGTCTGCGCCTGTTTTGGTGTTACGTTAAGACGAGGCTGATTTCGTACTCTACACTGACGCATCACATCAGGATTTGGGCACAGTTTTGATGCAGCATGAACGGGTAGTCTCTTATGCTTCTCGTAAGCTAAAGGAGCATGAGAAGAATTATCCAGTTCATGACTTAGAGTTTGCAACCATTATTTTTGCCCTGAAGATATGGAGACATCATCTCTATGACGTCACGTTTGAGATTTTCATAGATCACAAGAGCCTCAAGTATTTATTCACTCAGAAGGAGTTGAATCTTCGTCAAAGGAGATGGATGGAATTCCTAAAGGATTATGACTGTACTATTAGCTACCATTTAGGGAAAGCTAATGTGGTTGCCGATGCACTGAGCAGAAAATTTCGGAGTGTTCTGGCTTGTCACCGGGTTATGGTCACAGACTTAGTTCAGAGCTTCTCAGAGTTGGGACTGGAGGAGCAGGGTCAGACAAAGAAAGGGTTATTGGTGACTATTGTTGCTCAGTCTTCGATTAAGACGAGGATCAGAGAGGCTCAGGCTAGTGATCATCATCTGCAATTCCTAGGCAGCCGGATAGCCTCAGAACAGCAGACTGACTTTACACGAGATGACGAGGGTATTCTATATTTCCGAGGGAGATTGTGCGTACCTAAGCCATATCCGGTCATGGAGGAGTTGCTTCAGGAGGCTCATCGATCTCGGTTTGCTATACATCCAGGCGGAACCCGTATGTACCGAGATTTGAGACGTTCCTACTCGTGGAATGGTATGAAGAAAGATATCGTGGATTTTGTTGCTAGATGTTTGGTGCGCCAACAGGTGAAGGTTGAGTATCAGAGACCTGCTGGATTACTTCAGAAGATCCCTATTCTTGAGTAGAAATGGGAGCACATTACTATGGATTTCATTGTGGGATTACTGAGGTCTCGTAGAAGACACGACGCGATTTGGGTGATCATTGATCGATTAACCGAATACTCTCATTTCTTGGGGATTCAGAGGACAAATTCACTGGACAAGCTGGCAGAGTTGTACTGCCATGAGATTATCAGACTACAGTGTCCCTCTGAGCATTATATCAGACAGAGACCCGCGTTTCACTTCACGGTTTTGGCAGAGTTTGCAGCAGACCATGGGTACCGAACTTCGATTCAGTATAACCTTTCATCTGCAGACGGACGGACAGTCAAAGCGTACCATTCAGATGCTAGAGGATTTGTTGAGATCCTGCGTTATGGACTTTGGCGGCAACTGGGAGGATCACCTGTATTTGGTTGAGTTTGCCTATAATAATAGCTATCATTCGGCTATTCAGATGGCATCTTTCGAGGCGTTGTATGGTAGAGCTTGCAGGACACCCACCCTCTGGGAGGAGGTTGTGGAATCTCAGTTGCTAGGTCCTTAGAGTATTCAGCGTGACGCAGGCTATTAGAGGCTCAGGATCGTCAGAAGAGTTATATAGATCGGAGACGCAGACCCTTGGAGTTCTCCGTGAGCGATCACGTGTTCTTACGGGTATCACCCACGAAAGGGTGAAGAGGTTTGGTTTGCGAGGTAAGCTAGCTCCGCGCTACATCGGACCTTTCTAGATTTTGGAGCGGATTGGAGCAGTAGCTTATCATCTGCCTTTACCACCGTCTTTGGCTGGAGTTTACGATGTGTTTTATGTTTCCATGTTGAGGAAATATGTACCATATCCTGCACATGTTTTATTGGAGGTGTCGGTCACACTTCAGCCAGACGCGACCTATGAGGAGGTGCCTATGCAGATTCTGGACCGGAAGGAACATCAGTTGAGTAACAAGACAGTTCGGTTGGTCAAAATTGGTTGGCAGCACCATTCTGATGGAGAAGCTACTTGGGAGCTCGAGGATACAATTAGAGTTCGGTACCCTCATCTATTTACTTGAGGTGCGTATGGTTGATTTTTCATTTGATATTGATATTATATCTGTGTTGTCGATACCTGTTGTGGTTGACTAGTATCTATTGACGTTTACTAGTGAAATTTGGGGACCAAATTTTTATTAGTGGGGGAGAATGTTGAATACTGAAAATTTAAGGGGCTATGATTAAAAATCAAAAATTAGGGATGTAGTTGGAATTAATCAAACTTGGAGGGCTTTATTACAAAAAGCCAAAACTATATTATAAACCCCAAACAATTCCTCTCGAAATCACTCTTTTTCCCCCGATCCCCTTCTCTGCCCCGACGCCGCACGCACCTCGCGCAACCGCCGAAGCCCATCGCAAGCGCCGATTCTTCTTCTCCTTCTCCTCTCCTCGCGGTTCTTCCCTACGACCCAACCCCGACGTCGCAAACCTCCACTTCACGCGAGGAAGCCGAAGCGCCCCTGCTTCCGCTGATCGCCGGTTTACTTCCTCCCCCTTGCCTCTCGATTTTCTCTCGCGCAACCCTCTTTTGCTCTTTCACCTTCAAATTTTTCCCTCTCTCTGTAGGGTTCTGCCGACCAAGGATTTTCCCTGGATTTCATCGCCGGCTGCAAGTAGGTAAGAGCAGGTGGTTAAGTTCTGCTTTATGGTTCTTGTGAATTTTGGTTGGATGTGATGATTCTGATTTTTACCTACCATGAGCTGTAGGTTTCGGATTGGTTTGGAGAGAGTTGATCCATATCTCTATTGAAAAAAGTGGTATGTGTAGCTTAATTTTTTGAATGTGTTTGGTGTGTAGTTGAATTTTGTTAGCATGGTTGCCGTGAACTCCATGCGTGAGAGGAAAAAAATCAAATTGTGCTATGGTGTTGAAGGATCTAATAAAATTGTATTAAGATAATGTTGGTTGTAACTTGGTAGATATGGATTGGTTTAATCAACATGTTGTTAGTGTGTTAGCTTGGAGACTTGTTTTTACAGGCTGTGATCTATTTTGGGTTTAGTTGTGAGTTGTAAAGGATTTTGCCATATTAATACCTTGAGTTTTGATTATGTTGTTAAGCTGGTGATTGGTGAAATCATTGTTGGGAAGCAATCTTGTATCCTTGATACGAGGATGTGAGAGTTTGATATGGTTGAATTTAGAATTGGTTAAGTGCTTATGTGTTTCACCGTGAGCTACCTTTGTAACATAATGGTTTAAGTTGCTAGGATTTAATTCTTGTTATGCGTAGTGAATAGTTTAGTTTATTTTAATTAATTGTATAAATAGCTTAATTCTGGTCCTTGACACAGGACCTTGACTTTGAACTCGCACAGTTGATCGTGGAAGATTCTCTTCTCGTATACGTTCTACAAAAAAGGCGGGTACTTCTCCTTTGTACTCGTGTAGTTCTTTTATCTTAAAACATGGTTGTTTATGTCTAAATAGGTTGTTTGACCTTGTTCTTTGCCGTTGATTGTTTATTGTCGTCGTTGATTGTTAAATACCAAACTTTAGGGGGCCACTTTGCAAAATAGGGACCAAGTTGGAATTTACTGAACTTTAAGTGCTTATTTGCAAAACGTCAAAAAACCTTATAAAGCCCTAAAAACTTCCTCCTCCAATTCAATTTTCCGCCATTCCCTTTCACCCGACGCCGCCCTCTCCTCGATTCCTTTCAGTTTTTGCCTGACGCCGTAGCGGTTCCCAGCGAGCGCCGCGCTTCGCCGTCTCTCCGTCGTGTTTCTTCTTCGTCTTCTCCACGGGGTTGCGCAGGTGCTGTGCCCTAACTTCCCTTCTCCTTCTTCTTCTCCGGCGTGCATGAGCAGAGCACCTTCTCCTTCCTCTTCTTTGCCAGGCACTATTCTTCCTCCCTCATCCCCAGCGAGCAAGCCGAAGCCAAGCCCTTCTCGTAGAGAACTGCAGCCCCCTCTTTGGAAAGCCTCTACTCTGGTCGAATTTCGGACTGTCAAATTTGGGCGTCGGCGCAGTTAAGGTGAGGAAGGTTTGGTGTCCTATTAGGTTTAAATTTCTTGTTCGGATCTCAATCTTGTGATACCACTCAGAAGTAGTGTTCTTGGTGGATGAATCTATTGGGTTTTTCGATTGTGAGTTGCCATGTAATCTTGTGGTGGCTTTACCGTGAACCACTCTGGGCAATAGGGTTGTAGTTGAAAAATGTTGTGTAGGATAAGTAAACTAATTCAGTTTACTATTTGGTAGTTTTTTGGTTTCGTTGAGTTTAACCTAGTTTTTAGTGTTGGGTGATGCTCTGCCGTGTAAATTTAATCCTGTTCTGAGTTTTGTGGTAGATCGTGTGTTCTTGTTGTGATGGTGTCGGTGGTCTAGTTCCTTGGGTTAAGAGGGTGTTTGACTTATTCACCTAGTTTGATTAGTTTGGTTAAGAAGGAATTTCTTGTCGAGCTAGATTTAATTTAACGGACGTGGTTATTAAGATTAGCATAATTTGTAATTTCGGGTAGTTTAGTTAATTAATTAATTGTATAATTAGCTAAACTGTATCCTTTGATACAGGACCTGGATTCGGACTTGTTCAGTTGATCGTGGAAGGTTCCCATTTACGAACTTCTATAATTAAAGGCGGGTATTTCTCCTTTGTACTCGAGTAGTTTTCTTTACCTTAAAAGCATGACTATATTATGTCTGATAGGTTGCTTGACCTTGTTCTTTGTCGTTTGTTATTTAAACATCGCCGTTGAGACTTGTTCTTCATTGATCTTCGAATATTCCAAATTTGTATCCGTACAGTCCTCTATTGGTTTTCTGTTCTGTAAAGTGTCATTTGTACGCGAGCACTTAGAAGTCCATTAAACACAGATAGGTTTATTTGGCATTAAAAATACCCTACCTAGTAGTGTAGGTGCATAATCGTTGGTTTTCGATTTCTGGATGGTTGTATTGATGCATCGTATACTCGTTGGATTTTGTTGCAGCGTTGTTTCTTCGGTTGTTTGTGTATCGTATAGCATGCACCATACTTGCACGTTGCATACTAATGACTGTTGGGCTTACATTTGGTTAAGCCGTCATTAGTCATATTGTTGCTCGATTCACTCAACCACTTCTTGTCGTGGTAGATATTAGAGTGCGAGCACCTGTCCGGTTATGCCAAACAGTGACACCCTCACCGTTGTTTTTAGAGGGATGAGCTATTGGTGGCTCACCCTCACCGTTATTTTTAGAGGGATATTGTAGCTGTATAGCTCCCCCTATGTATCGGGGTTTGGAGTGTAGACTCCCCAGCATCCTGTCTACTCAACCACGCCTTATGTGGTATTTGTTGTTGGAGTCCGTACAGTTGTCACAGCCCTACCCACTCGGTCACACAGATGGGATGTGTTGACGGCTTGACTGGCGTCAGGGGTGACACATGTCATTGCATCATATGCATACGTATTTCGTTTATGCATTTTCCTGTGATTGTTGCATTTATATGAGCTATGGTTGTTGCACATGATTGACATGCATGTATATCTTGGCTTCATTTGTTATTGCGTCGTTTTACACATGTCTAGTTATTATTCGGTTTTATACCATGTCGTATTATATTGGTTATGCATGATTAGGTAAATTCTATATGTCTTATGGACTGTACATGTTGATTTCTCTACTCCGTTATCCTTATTATGTCATGCTTATTTGTCTACTCATATACCCGCAGAGTCCGCCCGGACTCACCACCCCTGCTTTCCTTTTTGTTGTTTCAGATAGCAAGTAGAAGTAATTCTTGGAGCCAGGAGAGGATCCAGTTGCCGATCTCCAGTGTCGAGTTGAGTTATTTTTCGGTATTCGGTTTAGTTGTTTGTTTTCAGTACTTGTAGTTGCACTTTATTCATTATCGGGTTTTGTCGTTATCAGAGTCTTTTGGTGTTCTCTTTGAATTGTAGTTCTTTTATGTTTAAGGTGACTAAGTCACCCATTATCTTTTATTCTAATATAAACTGCGTGGTTGTGTTTACTTCTATATATGTGATGCTAGCCGCATGTGGCTAAGCTTTTATGGTGAGATATATGTATAATTGCCCCATATTGTTCGCCGTACAGGGGAGATGCTGCCCGATTTTCCAGGAAGCATGTGCCTCTGGGGGCGTGACAATTTTTGGTATCAGAGCGAGGTTTGCGAGTTCCTTTGGGATCTGTGGATTTTTTATGATGCTGTTTTTGCTGGATTATTAAAGCGTTAGTTTGATTAGGGGTTTTGCGATGTTTTGGTGTCTGTGGGTTTACGGAGTTGTTTTACGAGGTCAATCTGTATGTTACAGATTTGTTTATTTTTACGGAGTCTTTTTCTTAAGGGTTGACGAAGTTGTTTTATTTTACGAGGTCTATCTGTATTTTACGGATTTGGTTATATTTTAGCGGAGTCATGTTCTGGACATGGTTTGGTCTGGTTGTGTTTTGGGATTTAGCAGCGATCGACTTCTCCAGGCGACAGGAGGTATATCTCTTTGGAATTCTCCTAATTTTCGATATTCATTATCTGATATAGAGTCGGTTAGATATTTCCTAGTTTAATGGTATATCTGTTCGATACCGATGACAAGTCGAAAGGCAAGGGTCTAAACCGACAATCATTTATGGGAGGTTAAGAAACAACTCTAGTAATAAATTTTGTTGTTTAGATCGAATTGTATATCAAGTTCTACTTGAATATCTTTAGGGTACGGTGTTGTTGTCATTCTTTGGTATAACGTTACTGAAGACTGTAGTAGAATGTTGTTTGTTAAGTTGTCATGATAAGATGTTTCACTCATTTGTTTAGCGACCTCTTGACATTTGGATCAGGACATTGGGGAATTTGTGGTTCGACATTTAGTGTAAGTACCTACGGGATACCTCAAGCAAGCATATATGCTAGCGACTAAACATACACATATTTCATTGTGGTATTAGTCAAATTTAATCATTAGTCAAGATGATAACTACATATTTTAATGTAGTTTAAAATCTTAATTCATTAGACCTAAGAGTACGTAGGCTTATTTAGGAAGATAAACAAGCTAATGGAAGTTTAGTGAAGTTGAAATCAGATAGCAAATTGAAACATATTGATTTGGTTTGAAACATATTGATTTGGTGCTTAACCAATGTTGTTACTGTGTCAGCACGGTGAAATGCTATTGAACCCAAGCCTTAGGAAAAGCTTGTCTCAACTGATTAATGACTCATCCTTCAATCTTGTTTGCTGTTATAAATGGAAAGGATCTTGTTTGCTGTTATAAATGGAAAGAATGAAATGAAGCATCCAACATAATGATAGGATGCATTGCATGAATAAAACGTGAAAGCACTATCATTCATGTTCATGCTAGAAGATGAAACTATTAGTGATTTGGTAAAGGTTGGAAACTAACAACAACAATTAATTTTGGAAGGAACAATAGTAAAAAAAAAACGAATGTCTACATAATGATAAGAAAATTTCCAAGTTACATAAGTTTCAAAAAAATAAAATAAAATAAAATAAAATAAAATAAAATAAATAAATAAAATAAAATAAAATAAAATAAAAATTAGGTGTTACGGTTTGGCTAAAAAAAAAATTAAAGTGAGGGTTGTACTATCTTGATTCTTAAACATTTGACATTGAAAATGCTAATGGAATTAAATGATGATAGTCATGTATCCTTTCAAGCATCATGCGATGCTACTGCACCAAAGATAGTTTCTAAGAGGTATTTCTATTGTATTTAAATTGCATCAGGGTGCTAGTTAAGACAAGTTATATTGCCAACTAAAGACAGAAATTGTAGCAATCAAGATTTCACCTTGCAAAATTATTGGAAACATTGGAGTATATTATTAGGTCGAAACTATGCTTGTGTTAACTTGTTGCAGTAGGAAATAAATTGAGTTTTATATCACAAGGAAGTTGCTTCTATTATTTTTTTTCACTTCATTCTTTGAATAAGGTACCATTTTTTTTTGTTTTAGATTCATTATTGTAGAACTAATAGCACTGATATTCAACTTCTTATGATAGTGCCATATAATATTAATTATTTTCTAAAAACATTTAAAAGGTTCCATTTATTTGGTGTAATTACTAAGCAGGATTTAGATTTTTTGGACAAGAATCTTTATATAGGCTTCTAATATGTCTTGTTTGCAAGATTGGAAGTCATGTTTAGCATGCATCTCATTAATGCTTAGAGAATTCCGAAGTAATCGTGCCAGACTTCTTTTATAGTGTTAATTTTCTTCAAGGTATTGTGATTCACATATGATATCTAATAGTTAAAAGGCATAGCAAAGGTAGATTATGGGTAGGCTGTGTACCTTGTCACCAAAATTGATGCAGCTGAAATATGGTTAGACACGTGCAGAGTGATGGAAAATTTGAAAGGGGATAGGCTTAATATTGGTTAATACCAAACTGTTATTGAATACACGTTTATGACACTCTAGTTACTAAAACTTTATTGACCAACCTAGGTAGCATTACAATTTGAGTTGCAATCTTCTCAGACAACTGTTAATTGTATAATATTTTTTTTTTATCTCACATAACAATTGTATGCTTGAATGTCCTACTTATATTATATCGTATTAAGCTATTTTACTATAACATCCTATGTCTGTGCGAACTATATTAGTGTATTGGATAGGTCAGCTAGAGTTGTATGAATGTGTTGGATGTGCATAGGTTCATAGTTTAGTGCGCATACTTTTGAAGTATTTAATTCTGCTAACTTAAATAAAACTGATGGGTAGAAATATATTGGAGCAGTTAGTAACCATTTTGCTGTCAAGAACCTTTTCAGTTGTTCACTATGGGTCAAGTTTATAACCTACTAATCAAATAGTTTTATTAGCAATTTAGAAGAGCTAGGTTAGAAGTCGGTAGAGTAAACTATGGTGGAGAGTTTTCCGGTTATATCATTTTGTGCCTGAAATATCCATAGGCTGGTTCTTAGATGTTAAGTTATATAGGAGCTGATCCTCTGTTAAAGTTGAAGTTCATAGTTTTCAGTTGGATTGCCATAGGAGACTTCATATCGAGACACTTCCCAAAATGTTTTGCTATGAATTCTATTTGATGCCTATGCCAAGGTATGTGCAATAAATTGATACACCCCTGTTCCTTTTTCATTGTGCTAGATTTGATTGTAATATGATCTTCCCAGCTGTATGTATCTTGGCTATGATTCTCCCCAAAGTTATCTCCAATCTAGTTCCAGTTATCAGACTCAGCAGACGGTGGGAGCTCCAGTACCTCAGACTATGCAGCCAGCAACAATTCAGATGATTCAGCCACTGCCTATTCAGACGATGTCACCATTAATTCCCGAGATGGATCGGGTTTACACTGTCACCAGAGAGAAGACACCACAGGTTGATGGATCGATTTTCCGAGATATTAAAGAGCTATAAGGTATCTACGTGTAGGCCACTGCTTGTAACTGAGTAGCTACAATTAGAGAGATGTTGGACATTTCCTAATATGGTAGATAACGCATTTGACTCGCAATCAGGGTTGAGATTGACCATGAGAGACGCAGACCCTTAGAGTTCTCCGTGAGCGATCATGTAGTTTTACGAGTGTCACCCACGAAAGGGGTGAAGAGGTTTGGGTTGCGAGGTAAGCTAGTTCCGCACTACATTGGACCGTTTTAGATTCTGGAGCAGAGTGGAGTAAAAGTTGCTAGTCTAGCTCAGTTGGTAGAGTGCAAGATCTGACTCATGTTTTATCAGGGGTGTCGATCACTCTCCAGTCAAATGCAACCTACGAGGAGGTACCTCTACGGTTCTGGACCACAAAGAGCATCGGTTGAGGAACAAGACAGTTCGTTTAGTCAAAGTTGGTTGGCAGCACCACTCTGATGAGGAAGCTACTTGGGAGCTCGAGGATTCGATCAGAGCTCGCTACCCTCATCTATTTACTTGAGGTGCGTATAGTTGGTTTTTTGTTTAGTATTCATATTATATCTGGGTTGTTGATATCAGTTGTAGTTGACCAGTACCTGCTGGTTGTTGACTAGTATTTATTATGGATTCCTAGCGAAATTTGGGGACCAAATTTTTGTTAGTGGGGGAGAATGTTAAATACCAAACTTTAGGGGGCCTCTTTGTTTTATCAGGGGTGTCGATCACTCTCCAGTCAAATGCAACCTACGAGGAGGTACCTCTGCGGATTCTGGACCACAAAGAGCATCGGTTGAGGAACAAGACAGTTCGTTTAGTCAAAGTTGGTTGGCAGCACCACTCTGATGAGGAAGCTACTTGTGAGCTCGAGGATTCGATCAGAGCTCGCTATCCTCATCTATTTACTTGAGGTGCGTATAGTTGGTTTTTTGTTTATTATTCATATTATATCTGGGTTGTTGATATCAGTTGTAGTTGACCAGTACCTGCTGGTTGTTGACTAGTATTTATTATGGATTCCTAGCGAAATTTGGGGACCAAATTTTTGTTAGTGGGGGAGAATGTTAAATACCAAACTTTAGGGGGCCTCTTTGCAAAATAGGGACCAAGTTGGAATTTATTGAACTTTAAGGGCTTATTTGCAAAACGTCAAAAAACCTTATAAAGCCCTAAAAACATCCTCCTCCAATTCAGTTTTCCGCCGTTCCCTTTCACACGACGCCGCCCTCTCCTCGATTCCTTTCAGTTTTTGCCCGACGCCGTAGTGGTTCCCAGCGAGCGCCGCGCTTCGCCGTCTCTCCGTCGTGTTTCTTCTTCGTCTTCTCCATGGGGTTGCGCAGGTGCTGTGCCCTAACTTCCCTTCTCCTTCTTCTTCTCCGGCGCGCATGAGCAGAGCACCTTCTCCTTCCTCTTCTTTGCTAGGCACTATTCTTCCTCCCTCATCCCCAGCGAGCAAGCCGAAGCCAAGCCCTTCTCGTAGAGAACCGCAACCCCCTCTTTGGAAAGCCTTTGCTCTGGTCGAATTTCGGACTGTCAGATTTGGGCGTCAGCGCAGTTAAGGTGAGGAAGGTTTGGTGGCCTATTAGGTTTAAATTTCTTGTTCGGATCTCAATCTTGTGATACCACTCAGAAGTAGTGTTCTTGGTGGATGAATCTATTGGGTTTTTCGATTGTGAGTTGCCATGTAATCTTGTGGTGGCTTTACCATGAACCACTCTGGGCAATAGGGTTGTAGTTGAAAAATTTTGTGTAGGATAAGTAAACTAGTTCAGTTTACTATTTGGTAGTTTTTTGGTTTCGTTGAGTTTAACCTAGTTTTTAGTGTTGGGTGATGCTCTGCCGTGTAAATTTAATCCTGTTCTGAGTTTTGTGGTAGATCGTGTGTTCTTGTTGTGATGGTGTCGGTGGTCTAGTTCCTTGGGTTAAGAGGGTGTTTGACTTATTCACCTAGTTTGATTAGTTTGGTTAAGAAGGAATTTCTTGTC
The DNA here is from genome assembly GCA_024364735.1 of Boesenbergia rotunda. NCBI lineage: Eukaryota > Viridiplantae > Streptophyta > Magnoliopsida > Zingiberales > Zingiberaceae > Boesenbergia > Boesenbergia rotunda. The sequence goes on along the minus strand of JAGFNQ010001686.1, from coordinate 31,626 downwards.
GAGCTAGATTTAATTTAACGGACGTGGTTATTAAGATTAGCATAATTTGTAATTTCGGGTAGTTTAGTTAATTAATTAATTGTATAATTAGCTAAACTGTATCCTTTGATACAGGACCTGGATTCGGACTTGTTCAGTTGATCGTGGAAGGTTCCCATTTACGACTTCTATAATTAAAGGCGGGTATTCTCCTTTGTACTCGAGTAGTTTTCTTTACCTTAAAAGCATGACTATATTATGTCTGATAGGTTGCTTGACCTTGTTCTTTGTCGTTTGTTATTTAAACATCGCCGTTGAGACTTGTTCTTCATTGATCTTCGAATATTCCAAATTTGTATCCGTACAGTCCTCTATTGGTTTTCTGTTCTGTAAAGTGTCATTTGTACGCGAGCACTTAGAAGTCCATTAAACACAGATAGGTTTATTTGGCATTAAAAATACCCTACCTAGTAGTGTAGGTGCATAATCGTTGGTTTTCGATTTCTGGATGGTTGTATTGATGCATCGTATACTCGTTGGATTTTGTTGCAGCGTTGTTTCTGTAGATGCAGTCTGGCCCTGATTGTTGTTTTGGTGTTGACAACGATTTTAGTTTAGGTTGATGTCGTGATGATTATGATCAAGGATTAGGCATGAATTGGAGAAACTCTAACCTGGAGGGTTAGGTGTGAAAAATCCTAGCTTGGAGGGCTAGGTGTTGGAAAAGTCCTAATTCGGAAGGGTTGGGTGAAAAGTCCTAGCTTGGAGGGCTAGGTGAAAAGTCCTAACTTGGAGGGTTAGGTGCAAATTCCCATCTTGGAGAATTAGGTGGAAAAAGTCCTGGCTTGGAGGGTCAGGTGCCTAGCTTGGAGGGCTAGGTTGGATGAAGTTCTAACTCGAAAGGGTTGGGTGAAAAGTCCTAGCTTGGAGGGCTAGGTGAAAAGTCCTAGCTTGGAGGGTTAGGTGCAAATTCCTAACTTGGAGAGTTAGATGGAAAACCCTTAGCTTGGAGGGCTAAGGTTGATGGAAACTTAGCTTGGAGGGCTGAGTTTGAGTCCCTGGATCGGTCAGGTGATCGATCAGGGATTCTGGCATGCTGCTCCTTCGTGGATCGGTCTGGTGACCGATCCAGCAATGACTGATCGGTCGGGTGATCGATCAGGGAGCACACAGTAAGGTTGGGAACCTACTGTGCTGCTCCTGATCGATCGGGTGACCGATCAGGGAGTATGCGTTTCACCCATTGACTGACTCCTGATCGGTCTGGTGACCGATCAGGGAGCGAGCAGTGAGGTTGAGTTCCCTTGTTGAACTACTCCTGATCGGTCTGATGACCGATCAGGATCACTGTGCATATCGTTCTGATGAACGATCCAGCTTCGCGGGCTTCTCACTAAGATCGATCAGGACGGTTCCTGATCGGTCTGGTGATGACCTGATCGGACTGCTGACCGATCAGGTGACACCCTGATCGGTCAGTTGACCGATCAGAAGGCTTAGCCTGCGAAACTCAGAAATCGCCCAATATAAGGGTGGATCGGTCCGGTGAACGATCCACGACCTGGGATCGGTCTGGTGATCGGTCCAGGAGAATCTCAAAGAAATCGCGATTTCTGATTGAGCGTTGGGGATCGATCAGGACGAAGCCTGATCGGTCTGGAACCAGCCTGATCGGTCTGGTGACCGATCAGGAGGCTCTCTGATCGGTCGGGTGACCGATCACTTTAATTCAAAATGCACTGTCAGACGCTCTGATCGCGTCTGACCATATCCGATTCGCTGCTGTTTGTCTCTGATATTTGATTTACTGCGTGATTTGCTGCTCTAACAGTCTGATTAAGTTGCAGGTGACAGGGGAGGATTCAAACACTCAAGGAGAGGTCAATGGAGGCTTTCTTTAGAGCAGGTTTGTCCGTTTTCCCATCCCAGGTTGCAACGGCCGAGCTGCAGACTGGAGCTGAGACTTGAGCTTAGCTGAAGGAAGCTCAGTGAGTCCAGAGATAGCTCAGTGGAAGATGGCGTTGGCAGATGAGTAGCTGGGAGCAGCAGGGATGTTGTCACCTGGAGCTGTGTGGAGAATGAAAAGGGCGGAAGTTGGCTTCGTGGAAGCAGGGGTTCGAAAAACTTGTTCTTGCCGTGCCTTGAGTTCTCCACAACGTGCTTGCTGTGTTCTTGAAGTCTTCTTCACTTTTGAGCATGCAATTGAGAAGCAATCATCCATTACTTGAGCGCTTGAAGGAGAGAACAAGAAGCTTGGAGTCCGACAGTGGGAAGACACGAAGAAGGGTTCTTGTGTGAGATCGCCACTGGGTGGAGCTCAGGGAAGCTTGCTGTGTTTTTGTCCTTGCTAAGTGTTTTAGTAAGATCCTTCTTGTTGTTTCTTTGTGCTTAAACTATATTCTTGTTTGAAACACACTGTGGAGAGGTTTCTCCACCGAGAAGGTAGTTGCTGAATTATCTGGTGTTAATCTGGGCTTGATCTGCCGACGATCAAGGGATCGCCCACCTTAAGGGCACGCCAAGGAGTAGGGGCAAGTTATCCCCGAACCTTGTAAAATCTCCTTGTTAGCGATCTTGCTAATCTTGCTAGTTAGTTTTCTGTTTTAGTTTCTGCACATTCTGTCTTCCATACTTCGCTGTGCTACTAACAACTTCAAGTGCAGAAACTTGCTAACTCTTCAAAGTAAATGTGATTGGCTATATTCACCCCCCCTCTCTAGCCATCTTGTCACCATCAAGTGGTATCAGAGCTTGGGGCATTGTACACGGCTTAACATCCGAGAGTTCTCAACAAGATGGCGTTGAGAGAAGGCTTCTCCACCACCCGACCTCCATTCTTTGATGACGCAGACTTTCAATATTGGAGATCAAAGATGGAATACTATTTGAAGATGGATATCCACACTTGGTTCGCGGTGAAGGAGGGATTCATTCCTCCTAAGGATGACGAAGGCAAAGAACTCGAGTCTTCACGGTGGATTGTGGAACAAACTCGGAAGAGTGAAGCCGACGCGAAGGCGGTTGTCACTCTACAATGTGGAATGAACAAAGACCAACTCATCAAGGTTGGTCCTTTCACAAGTGCGAAGGACTTGTGGAACAAACTCATCGAGCTTCACGAGGGCACCCGAGACTCTAGAATTGCCAAGAGGGACTTGTTCCTCAATCAACTCCAAAATCTCTCCATGAAGGAGAATGAGTCGGTAAGTGAGCTCCATAGCCGGTTCAAGGAAGTTCTCAATGGACTTCATTCAATTGATAAAAAGGTCGAGAACCGCGACCTTGTGAGGTATGTCTTGAAAGCATTTCCAAGGAATGCTTTGTGGTCATCCATGGTGGATGCCTACAAAGTATCCAAGGATTTATCTATTGTAAAGTTAGATGATTTATTTTGTGAGATGGAATTGCATGAAATGGCTAACAAAGGCCCCAAGGAGAAGGGGATTGCCTTAGTTGCAGGGGACTGATAACCATCATTTTGTTGATTATTTTCGGCTCTAAAATCCATGTTTGATCCATATTTTATATGCTTAAGTTTGCAATTTTATTAGGTTTCATGTATTCCCTTTATTTTGGCATTTAATTCTAATCTTTGTGTATTTGGGATATTTTTGACACTAAATTTGAATATCATTTTGTAGGCTTCAGTTGATCATGGACATAGATCAAATTGGGTCAAACTTGAGTCAGGATTGGATCCAGATCAAAAGGATCAAGCATCGGATTAATAGGAGCCGTCCATTCCAGAGAACGGCTAGATCTGAGCCATCGGTCAACTTTTGGTCGATCCGAACCCAAGATAGAATCAATCATGACCAGAGATCAAGATCTGAAAATTTCAGCCAAATCAGAAGATATCTAACCGTTGGATGAAGCCAAATCGATCTCAGCCGTTCGTTGTTAATCTCCTTCTAAGCTGACTTGGCTGACTGACCCAACTGTTGGACTGAACCCATTGCTTGATTGCAGCTAGGGCTGGTCTGTTGGCTGAACCAAGTCTGGACTGAACCAAAAGTTAGTTGACCAAACTGCTGGCTGGGTTGGTTGAACCAACTGATGAGCTGGGCTGAGATTGAACCCAGGCTGAATCAAGACTGAACTCAAGCTGGACCAGGGCTGAAGTGATTTGAAACCAGCTGCTGACCGGACCACTTTTCTGAGCTGAACCGAAGCTGTGGCTTGGCTGAACCAGGGCCGAAGCGATCTGAATCCACGCGCAGCCGAGACGAACCGAACTCAATCGCTGATTGCCAAGAGAACAAAAGGGAGAGGGACGCGCGACCTAGGTTTTTCATCGACTCCACACGCAGGGCTCGCGGCGACTCTTCTCCTCCTCCATCTTCATCGTCACCGCAACTGGGGTTAGGGGTTCCAACCCTAGTCGGTCGGAGCTCCGATCAACCGAGTTTGAGGGGTTCCCGACTCGTTCATCCACCTTCACCGCCGGCCGGTATTCCATCTCACCTCTTCTCTGTCGGGGTTCAAAGAGAAGAGAGAAAGGGCTTTCTCTTTCGGGGTTCGGAGAGAAGCCATCCATCTCCACCGTACGCATCGGACGAGCTAGGGCTCTGGGGGTTCCGAACCCTAGCCGAACGCAGCTGTTGCAGCCATCCCGATCCACCGCCGGCGATCCATTTCCTTTACACATTTACAGTCTATTTACTTCCAGCAGATTTCGTTTTCTAGATATCAGATTTCATCTTCTCAGTTTTTCCTTTACAGCAGATCCCCTTCAATTAAGTTCTTTGCAGCAATTCAATTTCCAGCAGCCGACAGTAGTTTTCCCAGCAGCTTGATTTTCCAGAATCGAATTCAATTCCATTTTCCGAGTCAGTAACCAGTAGATCACCTTCCCAGCAATTCTTCACAGCTTCTTAACAGCAGCTTGATCCAGTGGCGTGTTTCAAGTTACTGATTGCTTCAGCTTCTTCATAGAAGTTTCCTCTTCACAGCAAATACTTCTTGGGTTAATTACATGTTTCAATTGGTTTCGAATGTGATGGTTCTTAATTGGTGAATGCTTGGGATAATTGTTGAATGTTTGTATTGGACGAATTTTCCCTATGCAATTTGAATGCTCTTGAAGCAAATTTTAGTATGCCTCTCCTATGTTTGATTAAATGTTTCTTAGAACAAAACCTTCAATTATGATGTTTCGTAGTTGTCTAACTTTTGTTCGGTATTGCTCTTTCCATTGTTTTCAGTTTCATGTCTTCATTTTATTGCACTTAAGTTAGGTTAGATTAAATCTCTTTAATGCTGTAGGTTTTGTTCCATGTTTAGTTTTGTTAATGTTTTATTTCAAGTTGTTCTTTTCTTTACCGCAATTGTAGTCAGGCTAAATTAGATTTCATTATCTGTACTGTCTTTCTTTAATTAGAACTAGATTTCATACTTGCTCTGTTATTCACTTCGTTTATTAGTCTTAGCAACTGAAATCCTAAACCCAGTTTTATATCCAAAATCCAAAAGCAATAAAATATGATTCTGAGAATTATCTTGCACCAACCACATTCGTTGGGAGACGACTCGAGTTACTCTATGCTACATTAGTTTAGAGGAATTCGATATCTTAATTGTATTTGAAACCGTAACACGACAAATAACGGTTATCAAATTTGGTTCCAACCCTAGTCGGCCGGAGCTTCGATCAACCGAGTTTGAGGGGTTCCCGACTCGTTCATCCACCTTCACCGCCGGAGTTTCGATCAACCGAGTTTGAGGGGTTCCCGACTCGATCCGATCAACTCCATCCGCCTTCCTCTCCATCACCACAGCCGACGACCACAGCTAGGTTTCAGGGGTTCCGAACCTTAGCTGGTGTTCTTCATTTCATCCACGTCACAACCGCAAGCTAGGGTTAGGGGTTCCAACCTTAGCCGGCCGGAGTTCATCATCGCCACGATTTCCTTCATCAGCGATCAGTTTCTTTACCGCAGTTCTTCATTGTTTTCATTTACAGCAAATTTTTATTTCTCGCAGTAGTTTCTTCACAGTTATTCCTTATGCAGTTTCTTCCTTGTTTTTCTTCATCAAAGTAGATCCGGCCGCAGTTCTTCTTCTTATTCATCAGCAGCTTTACTTTCCAGATAGCAATTCTTCAATTCAGTTGCGGTTTCATCTTCACTAAATTCCGGCAGCAGATCAATTCCTCAATTCCGGCAGCTAGCAGATTTTTCCAGCACAACTCAATTCATTTGGCAGCAGATCTTCATTTCCACTTCCTTCCAGCATCAGCAGTTCTTCTTCACGGCATTTCCACAGTCTTTTCTTCACAGCAGTTCTTCCTCATTCAGCTTTCAGCATTCGGCAGCCATCTTTCACAGCAATTCCCACAGAGCAATTCAGCAGTCAGCAGATTGTTTTGATGGTTGATTGTTCTTAATTGAGTTGTTTGTGATTGAATGTTAAAATGTTTGTATTGGATAGATCTTGCCCTATCAATTGGCACGTACTCGAATCAATTTTTAGCATGTCTACTATGTGTTTGATGAAATGCCCCTTTCATTAGTTGGATTTTAGTTTGAATTTCCCTTATCATAGATTCTTGCAATGTTTCATTAGTTTAATTGCTTATAGTTCAGTTGATGGAATTTCAGTAATTGCTTCATTAGTTTAATTGCTTTCTTATCGTAGATCTTCATTAATGGCTTCAGTTTGATGCAATTAGGTTAGGTTTCATTCATGTTCAGTTCCCTAAGTTCTTTACCTTATGTTTCTTTTAATTCTCTTGCAAGTATAGTTTAGTGAGGTTAGATTTATTATCTGCATTGTCTTTCACTTCGGTAGAACTAGATTTCATACTTGTTTTTCTATTCCTGTTCGTAGTATTAACATTCAAATCAAAACTCAGTTTCATATCCAAAACCCAAAAGCAATAAGATACGATCCTGAGATTTATCTTGCACCAACTACATTCGTTGGGAGACGACTCGAGTTACTCTATGCTACATTAGTTTAGAGAAGTTTGATAATTAAATTGTATTTGAAATCGTAACACGACAAAAAACGGTTATCAGGGACCGAACCAACAAGAAGAAGAAGGAGAAGAAGAAGGAAAAGGAAGTCTCTTCATCTTCATCCTCTTCCGAATCCTAGTCCGATTCCGAAGAAGATGGTAGTGGCTCTTCTTCATCCAAAATGGCGAACTTCGTGCGAAGGATGATGAGGAGGGATCGACGGTTCAAGAATAGAGGTAACACTAGTGAATCCAAACTTGACAAGACTAATGCCTCTTGCTTTGAGTGTGGTAGGAAAGGGCATTTCAAGAATGAATGTCCGAAACTCAAGAAGAAGGAGGAGAAATCCAAAAGAATAGAGGAAAAATCCAAGAAGAAGAAGAAGGCCTTGAAGGCCACTTGGGATGAGTCATCTTCTAGCTCATCCGATGAGGAGAAGGAGGAGAAGAGCACAAGGCATGTAGCACTCATGGCTCTTGGAGAGGAGAGCAGTGATGAATCTTCAAGCTCCTCAAACGCGGCTTCATCATCTTCGGATGATGAAGAGGTAACTTCTCCCGAGCTTGAAAAATATTATAGAGCAATTGCATGTTTAACTAGTATGCTTAAGAAATCCAAAAATAAAGTTAAAGCATTGCAATTAGAAATTGATCAATTGAAGGCATCTAGAGATGATAACATTGATGATTTGCATGTTGAATTACTAGAAGATGAAATTAAATCGTTGAAACATGAGATTGTAAGCTTGAAATCCTCTAAGGTTGAGGAAATCAGTGATTTGCATGATAACTTGTTAGTAGAGGAAAACCAATCGTTGAAGAGTGAAGTTGAGAAGCTCAAGAATATTCTTGGAAAATTCTCAAATAGCTCTAAGACCCTAGATATGATCCTAAATGCCGAAAGAGCGGTTTACAATAGGGCCGGTATTGGTTACCGTCCTAAAGAACCCTCATTTGTGTCTCTCATGTCTAGGACTGACATGAGACAATTTAGGACACCCAAAACTCAAAATAAAGTTGTCAAGGCATGGGTGCCTAAGTCATGTTTAGTTAATGCTTTAGGTCCCAAGGTTTGGGTACCTAAGATTTCTATTTTTCGAATTGTGTAGGTTATGATTGAGGGGGAGCATCTATCAACTTGGTTCGTTGATAGTGGATGCTCCAAACACATGACCGGGGATAGATCATTGTTTACCACACTTCACAAGAAGAGTAGAGGTAATGTATCATTTGGTAACAATGGTAGTCTTAAGGTCATAGGAATAGGAGACATTCAAATATCCGAATGTCTTAGAATTTCAAATGTCCTTCTAGTCAAGGGGATGAAATTTAATCTCCTAAGTGTGAGTCAGTTGTGTGACACGAGTTACACAATTGACTTCCAACCAAGTCAATGTCTAGTTAGACAAAATGACACCTTGGACACGGTACTAGTAGGAGCAAGAGTAGACAATATTTATCAAGTTTCATTTAAAAGTGCTACTAATGCTTTTGCTAAGTGTTTCATGTCAAAAGTAGAAGAGTCCACTCTTTGGCACCGGAGGCTAGCACATGTTAACATGAAGAACATCCGGAAGTTGGCCACCAAGGGACTAGTCCGTGGTTTACCAAGCATCAAGTATGAAAAAGACAAATTATGTGATGCATGTCAAATGGGTAAGCAAACAAAATCTGCACATAAAGGTAAAAGCGCTGTAAGTACTTCCAATGCATTAGATTTACTTCACATGGATCTATTTGATTGTAGTACCATCATATCATTGAATGGAAGTAGATATTGCTTTGTTATAATTGATAATTTTACTAGATACACATGGACTTACTTTTTAAAATATAAGGATCAAACCTTAGATATTTTCATTTCTTTTTGTAGAAGAGTTGAAAATGAGAAATCATTAACAATTAAGACAATTAGAAGTGATCATGGAGGTGAATTCCAAAATCAAAGGTTTTTAGAATTTTGTCAAGATAAGGGTTATAGACATGAGTTCTCTACTCCTAGAACACCACAACAAAATGGTGTTGTAGAGAGGAAGAACTGTGTTCTTCAAGAGGCTGCACGAAGCATGCTTAATGAGTACTCACTCCCGAGTTACTTATGGGCTGAAGCTGTAAATACAGCTTGCTATGTGCAAAATCGAGTTCTCATCCATAGGTTTTTAGGAAAGACTCCCCATGAACTTTGGTTTGGAAAACCACCTACGGTTAAACACCTTAGGGTGTTTGGTTGTAAGGTGTTCATCCTAAACACCAAGAATCACCTTGGAAAGTTCACGGCAAAGGCTGATGAAGGGATACTAGTCGGGTACTCCCTCGTTAGTAAAGCCTACCGAGTCTACAACAAGAAAACTAGATTAGTTGAAGAGTCTTCTGATGTGGCTTTTGAAGAAATTCCGAAATCAATTGACCAATCAGAAAATGTAGAAGGAGTTCAACTTGAACTTAGGAGACTAAGTTTGAAAGAAACTCCAAGTGTTGTTGATGGAGATGAGTCTGATGACGGTGAGCCTAGACAACCCATTGATCAGCCGGATCCTGAGGCTGAATTTGTGTCTAGTGAACCCGTTCAAGAAGCACCACCAACACCAAGGCAAACTAGATTAGCCTCTAGTCATCCCCAAGACCAAATTGTTAGACATCCATCAAGGGGTTAGGACTAGATCATTCTTCCGGAATGAGGCTAATGAAGTTGCTCTAATTTTCGAAATTGAACCTAGAAAAATTGATGAAGCATTAAATGATTCCGATTGGATTATCGCGATGCAAGATGAACTAGGTCAATTTGAAAGGAGTCAAGTTTGGGTCTTAGTCCCTAGACCTAAGAGGACCACCATTATTGGAACCAAATGGGTCTTCAAGAACAAATTGAACCACAAGGGAGAAATCATTAGAAACAAGGCACGCTTGGTAGCCAAGGGCTACAGTCAAGTTGAAGGCCTTGATTATGATGAGACTTATGCTCCCGTGGCACGATTAGAGTCCATCCGATTGATGCTTGCATTTGCAGCACATCGTGGCTTCAAATTATTTCAAATGGATGTCAAATCGGCCTTCCTAAATGGTTTGATTAGGGAAGAGGTCTATGTCGAACAACCTCCGGGGTTTGAGAGTACCGAATATCCAAACCACGTGTTCAAGCTCAAAAAGGCACATTATGGCCTTAAACAAGCACCCCGGGCTTGGTATGAGCGGTTGTCGACATTCTTGATTGAAAAGGGATTCGTTAGAGGTCAAATAGACCCTACACTATTTCTACGAAGAGATGGTGACAATATATTTGTAGCCCAAGTATATGTCGATGACATAATTTGTGGCTCAAACAATAAGGGTTATTTAAGTGAATTTATTGGACACATGGAGAGTGAGTTTGAAATGAGTCTAGTGGGAGAGTTGACTTTCTTCCTTGGACTTGAAATCAAGCAAACTCGCGATGGTATCCATGTGCACCAATCAAAGTATACACAAGAAATGCTTCGAAAATTCAATATGAGTGAATCGAAAGAGGTAACCACTCCCATGGCTACAAACACAAGATTAGACAATGATGAGAGTGGTAAACCCGTTGATCTAACTCAATATCGAAGCATGATAGGTAGTTTGCTATACCTCACAGCTAGCCGACCAGATATACTATTTGCTGTAGGTATGTGCGCTAGGTATCAAGTCTGTGCCAAGGAATCTCACCTAATTGCTGTTAAGCGAATTTTGAGATATCTCAAGGGCACAATTGGTGTAGGTCTTTGGTATCCCCATACCGAATCTTTTGATTTGATTGGCTATACGGATTCCGACTACGCTGGATGTAAGTTGGACCGGAAAAGCACTAGTAGGGGCTGCCAATTCTTAGGTTCGTCCTTAGTAAGTTGGTCGAGTCGGAAGCAACATTGTGTTGCTCTTTCCACTACCGAGGCAGAATATATCGCCATGGGAGAGAGTGTATCACAATTGTTGTGGATGATTCACACCTTAGAGGACTATGGATTGAGTTACAAGGGTGTGCAAGTGTTATGTGATAACATTAGCACAATTAACATAACCAAAAATCCAGTCCATCATTCTAGGACAAAACATATTGAAGTAAGACACCACTTCATTAGGGATCATGTAGCTAGGGGGAACATCATACTCTCTCATGTAGAGTCAAAATCAAACCTAGCTGACATTTTCACTAAACCACTTCCCGAAAATGAATTTAGTTTCCTAAGACGGGAATTGGGAATGTGTCGCGCTTCATGATTTTCAAATTGCATTAAAAACCCTTCATGATTATTTTGAAATTATTGGGAACAATTGGGTAACTTTGGGAACATCTCACACAAACTATAAGGTTTAACAAAACGTTTTTGTTTGCTAGATATGGGGTAAGATGTTAGGATCAACTCAATTTCTCAAAATGTCATTGCATCACTTGAGAAATTAAGTTGACGAGATAATAATCACGGTGGTGACCAAGTATGAGGAAAACCAATGCATAACATATGTGTATTTGGCTCTATGATCATACTTGGACATTCCAATCAAGGCAACTTGATTGGAAACTTGGATTTGGAATCAAAACTTGGTTGAATTTGCTTAATTGATTGTTGATTGAGTTTGACTCCATTTAGATGGGTCAAAGTGTTTGTTGAACCTATAAGGACTTTTGATTCTTGTTCAGGGATCAATCTTAGTCATGAGATCATGTCCAAGTTCGACAAAGTCCATCAAATATCGTTTGAAAAATTAAGAAATTCTGAAATTGAACATTTCAGGTCGTATCAGGAACCCTAATCGGTCACCGGACCGATCAGGCATAGGGTTGACCGGTCCCTAGACCGATCTGGCCCCTTTCTGTGGTGATCGGTCTACAGACCGATCAGAGAGGCAGCAGTGACTCTCCGAACCTTTTGACCAAGGATTCTGAGCCAGCCTGGATCGGTCTCCGGACCGATCTGGCACCCTGTGGGGATCGGTCCACAGACCAATCAGGGAGCTCAGAGGTTGTTCTCCGGACCCTCCTGTTCGTATCCTGATCGGTCACCCGACCGATCAGGAGCGCGTCTGATCGGTCATCCGACCGATCAGGCCCATGCCAGTCCGATCAGGCTGTAGCCTGATCGGTCTGGACGCGATCAGATCGAACGGTGATCCGTTCAAACGCATTAAATTCTGGTTGGTGGACCGATCCACCAACCGATTAACTTCGCAAAACCCTTTTCAGGGCCGAACCCTAGCGCCGAAACTCCTCATCTGCGCGACCTTGCTTGAGCGAGAGCACTCTCCTGCGTCTCTCCCACTTCGTGCATGCGAATTCTTACGGAGATCCCTACTGGTGTCTTCCTGTTCCCTGCGAGCTCCCCACTTGTTCCAAGCTCTCTGCGTCCGAGAGTTTCTATTGCGCAGGCATCTTTCTCTCTCAACCTTGAGGAACTAGCTTCTTCCTCCCTTGCGCAAGCTCACCCATGGCGCCTAAGTAAGCTTTGATTTCAGTTTTTCTACAAATCTCTTCATGGATTATATAGATATGAAGCTAACCATGGTTTTTGTTCTTGTTCTTGCTAGTGTACCGTGATCATGTTTTGCCTATCGTGACCTTACTTTCTCACCTTATGTCTATGATCGAATCTATCTACCTTTTGATTGGGTATCATCTTATATGATCAATTCTTGTTTTGTATGATCGATCTTATCAAATAATTTGAATTCTGTGTCATGATCAATTCAAAACCCTTTAGAAAGTTGTCCAAGGGCAAGGAAGCTGCTGAGGGAAGCTCGAGGGGGAAAGCTCCTTCCTCCTCTGCCCCTTCCAGAAGGCCACAGCCTTCTTCTAGCTCTCGGTTCCCAAATGCGGCCTGTGAACAGGCCTTTCAAGCAAGGACCTTCAAACTATTACCCTGCAGATCCATTGATGTTCCCTTCCTGACTGAGTTCTGTCCCTCTGTCATGGAGATTGTCACTTACTATAATCTGGGTTTTCTTCTTTCCTTGGAACGGACCATAAATTACGACCTCGTCTCTGAATTCTACAACAACCTACAACAAGGTCCTCAAGGGGGATTCGAGTTCACTACTCATGTCGGGAAGATGAACCTCGATTTTTCATATGAGATTTTGGCAGAGTACTTGGGTGGTCGACGATCACCGAATCTTTATTCGATCTATCCTGAACTTCCTGATCCTCTGCTAGCACCGTTCGCAGATGTTGACTCTATCTATCAACACTTCTTCGGTCATCCTCGCCCTGCCGGGCTTGATGAGTTGGGTCCAGTTTTTCCTACTTTTGCAGCTCTTCGACTTGCTCCAGCTGACTACGTCCTTTTCAAGATCATTACAAATTGCATCTTACCCATTACTTCAAAGCCTTTGGCCGAGATCCGACCCTATCACTGCCTTATGCTCTACTGCATGCATCGCCAGATGGACTTTGATATCATGGAGAGCATTTTTCAGTCTATCCTATCCTACCGTGAGCCTAGCCGTCACACGGTTTATATGCCTTTTGGTCATATCATCACTGATTGGCTTATGTCCGTTGGTGTTGATGTCACCAAGGGCAGGACCGTACCCATGGTTAAGCAAGATTGTCGTTTGGGTCGGCGGGCTTTTGCAAAGTCTGGTATTGTCATTCGTGAGAGCGATGGGGTCTTGGTGTGGAAGGATGGACGCGGACTTGGTGATCTTCCTGGAGGGGCACTGCATTTTCAGGCACCACACGAGGCTCCTCCTGCTGACGCTGAGTATGACGATGAGCCGGAGCCTGATCTGCGATGGCAGATCTCAGAGCTGGATCAGACGGTACAGGAGTTTATTCAGCTGGGGGTGACAGATCGTGAGGAGTTTCGTTCGGGCTTTCGCTCCCTAGATTCCCGACTGACCAGGATCGAGACCGAGGTCTCAGGGACCCGCACACTCCAGCAGACATGGTATGATGAGTGGCGCAGCCACACATTTCCAGGAGATGCACCTTCTTCGAGTACTACACCAGGGTCCTTGGCTCCTACTGACACCACGATGGATGATCTCGTGGATGATGACGACCTTCCAGCGGATGTTTGAGCTTCGCTATATCTTACCTTTCTCTTTGGATGATTTGTGTGACTTTTGGGCTGTATGCCCTGTGACTTGACTATTGTGGTCTTATGCCACTCGTATTTTGCCTTGATGCATGTGTTTTGCATCTTGCTACTTGTCTGGATTTTTTTTCTGCTTTGACTTGTCTGATTTTGCCTGACATGCTTATCTACTCTTAGTATATCTATTGTTGATGCCATGAGTTTTATCTGCATGTTTGCTCAATTGTCATGTTCATGCTTACAATGCCATGTCTACTTGATACTTATGAATATTATGGCATGCTTTGTGAGTTTATACTTCATACTCATATGATGCATGTGATTGCTATGTCTTGCTCTATCTTTTTCACATGTGTTCGTATGGTTATCCATGAATCTATCACATCTTTGTTGAGTTGGGATACCTCTAGGGTTGAGGGGGAGTTTGTTTTAATCTTAACAGTCCCTCTTGCCCCTTTTCGGTGTTCGACAAAGGGGGAGAGTGTGGATTGGTTAAGTTTAGAATGATCATGTTATAGGGGGAGGATCTGGATTCCCCTATGATTCTAAATTTGGAAAATTGATTGAGAATCCCTAAACTTAAAATCGGGTTGTCAAACAACAAAAAGGGGGAGATTGTTATGTAGTCTGGCCCTGATTGTTGTTTTGGTGTTGACAACGATTTTAGTTTAGGTTGATGTCGTGATGATTATGATCAAGGATTAGGCATGAATTGGAGAAACTCTAACCTGGAGGGTTAGGTGTGAAAAATCCTAGCTTGGAGGGCTAGGTGTTGGAAAAGTCCTAATTCGGAAGGGTTGGGTGAAAAGTCCTAGCTTGGAGGGCTAGGTGAAAAGTCCTAACTTGGAGGGTTAGGTGCAAATTCCCATCCTGGAGAATTAGGTGGAAAAAGTCCTGGCTTGGAGGGTCAGGTGCCTAGCTTGGAGGGCTAGGTTGGATGAAGTTCTAACTCGGAAGGGTTGGGTGAAAAGTCCTAGCTTGGAGGGCTAGGTGAAAAGTCCTAGCTTGGAGGGCTAGGTGAAAAGTCCTAACTTGGAGGGTTAGGTGTAAATTCCCAACTTGGAGAGTTAGATGGAAAACCCTTAGCTTGGAGGGCTAAGGTGGATGGAAACTTAGCTTGGAGGGCTGAGTTTGAGTCCCTGGATCGGTCAGGTGATCGATCAGGGATTCTGGCACGCTGCTCCTTCGTGGATCGGTCTGGTGACCGATCCAGCAATGACTGATTGGTCGGGTGACCGATTAGGGAGCACACAGTAAGGTTGGGAACCTACTGTGCTGCTCCTGATCGATCGAGTGACCGATCAGGAAGTATGCGTTTCACCCATTGACTGACTCCTGATCGGTCTGGTGACCGATCAGGGAGTGAGCAGTGAGGTTGAGTTCCCTTGCTGAACTACTCCTGATCGGTCTGATGACCGATCAGGATCACTATGCAGATTGTTCTGATGAACGATCCAGCTTCGCGGGCTTCTCACTAAGATCGATCAGGACGGTTCTGATCGGTCTGGTGATGACCTGATCGGACTGCTGACCAATCAGGTGACACCCTGATCGGTCAGTTGACCGATCAGAAGGCTTAGCCTGCGAAACTCAGAAATCGCCCAATATAAGGGTGGATCGGTCCGGTGAACGATCCACGACCTGGGATCGGTCTGGTGATCGGTCCAGGAGAATCTCAAAGAAATCGCGATTTCTGATTGAGCGTTGGGGATCGATCAGGACGAAGCCTGATCGGTCTGGAACCAGCCTGATCGGTCTGGTGACCGATCAGGAGGCTCTCTGATCGGTCGGGTGACCGATCACTTTAATTCAAAATGCACTGTCAGACGCTCTGATCGCGTCTGACCATATCCGATTCGCTGCTGTTTGTCTCTGATATTTGATTTACTGCGTGATTTGCTGCTCTAACAGTCTGATTAAGTTGCAGGTGATAGGGGAGGATTCAAACACTCAAGGAGAGGTCAATGGATGCTTTCCTTGGAGCAGGTTTGTCCGTTTTCCCATCCCAGGTTGCAACGGCCGAGCTGCAGACTGGAGCTGAGACTGGAGCTGAGACTGGAGCTTAGCTGAAGGAAGCTCAGTGAGTCCAGAGATAGCTCAGTGGAAGTTGGCATTGGCAGATGAGTAGCTGGGAGCAGCAGGGATGTTGTCACCTGGAGCTGTGTGGAGAATGAAAAGGGCGGAAGTTGGCTTCGTGGAAGCAGGGGTTCGAAAAACTTGTTCTTGCCATGCCTTGAGTTCTCCACAACGTGCTTGCTGTGTTCTTGAAGTCTTCTTCACTTTTGAGCAAGCAATTGAGAAGCAATCATCCATTACTTGAGCGCTTGAAGGAGAGAACAAGAAGCTTGGAGTCCGACAGTGGGAAGACACGAAGAAGGGTTCTTGCGTGAGATCGCCACTGGGTGGAGCTCAGGGAAGCTTGTTGTGTTTTTGTCCTTGCTAAGTGTTTGAGTAAGATCCTTCTTGTTGTTTCTTTGTGCATAAACTATATCCTTGTTTGAAACACACTGTGGAGAGGTTTCTCCACCGAGAAGGAGGTTGCTGAATTATCCGGTGTTAACCGGGGCTTGATCTGCCGACGATCAAGGGATCGCCCACCTTAAGGGTACGCCAAGGAGTAGGGGCAAGTTATCCCCGAACCTTGTAAAATCTCCTTGTTAGCGATCTTGCTAATCTTGCTAGTTAGTTTTCTGTTTTAGTTTCTGCACATTCTGTCTTCCATACTTCCGCTGTGCTACTAACAACTTCAAGTGCAGAAACTTGCTTGTTGGGACCGGGTGCATGTCGACAAGGATACGGGTTCGTAAAATTTTAAATTTTTACGTGCAGCGGAAGAATTAACATAAAATAATTTCCTAAATTATTTTAACCACGTATCTAGCATGCAACCTTATGATGTGTTGACATAATCATAAATTAAAACTTTGCGGAAAAGTAAACTAATTTACTTTGTACCTCGCGTAACTCGAAGAAAGGGACGAGATCCAACCGTAGCGTCCCTTGGAAGCTTCGCCTCTATTCGCGTCCACGCCGAGTTCTCTTCGGGATGACTTCGCAAAGTCACGAGTTTTGTGCCGACGAGAACTACTAGATTCTCGGAAGGCACAACTAGAAGAACAAGAGAAAAGATAGGAAACTAACCACCAAAGTAACGGAATCAATATTCCGAGAAGGAAGGAGATGTGATCCGCTTCTTCTTCTTCTTGGTTGGCTTCTCCTTCTTCTTGATAGCTCACGGCAACCAATCCAAGGGAAGGATGTAACGCCCCAAAATTTCCATTTTTAGTTCTTAAAGTCCTTAGAATTATTTAAAAATGGTTTAGGAATATTCTAGATATTTTTAGGAATTTTTAGAATATTTTTATGGAATTTTCCGAGTCCGTTTGGTATTTTAAAAAAAAAGGAGAAAGAAAAAAAAAAGAAAAAACCACTTAAAGGGCAGCCGGAGTTCGAACCCGCGACCACCACGAGACCAGGAGAGCGCGCGACCAGCTGGGCTAGGGTATCAAGCACAAAAAAGGATGGAGAGACACGTATTTAAGTTGTATTTAGGTCAATCCGCCCATAAGTATAAATAGATACTTAAAGAGAGAAGTTTTATTTTCTCTCAAACCCTCTCTGTAGCGACCCGCCTTCTCCTGCCTTAGACGGATCGTTACTTCTGTCTACTTCTCGACTCTAATGCACGACTAAAAGAAATGCGGAAATCTTTTTTTTTCTTTTTAAATTCATCTAAGAATGATATTCTAATTTAAGTAGTCATGCATGATACCGTATCACACTTTCCTTCTCAAAACTCGTAGTTGATACTTATTGATCAAGCCTCACCCAACTTAAACTGCCCGTACCAGTCGACTGGTACGCCTGTAATCAGAATTACAGGTTTTCGGCTCTTGCTTCTTAAGTCCACCATTCATTCAGTTTCGAGTCATATCAAACTACGACACCATTTCTATACTCTATGTCAGTTTCCTAAACAATTTAGCCAATCAAACGAATCCATAAACTTGAATTTAGGACTTTTATGGAAGAAAATAAACTAAACAAGTTTATATAAACTTTAACAATAGAGTTTGTACCAATCTTGACTCCTATGCATTCATAACGCCAAATACATGTTCTACAACCTTGCTAATGCATTATGAAATGTGATTGCAACTTTTCTAAACATTTTTAAGCAATAAAACTCGATTCAAAAGGAAAATTGATACTATCTTGGCACAAACACCTTTTTCTCTAACAAAGTATCAATATTTCTAACTACTCACACTTTTACTCATCCAATGCAATCATGGGGATATATATGCTAAAGGAAATGACATGGGATCTTTACTCTAAGAAATTTAGCATATAAAACTATCCAAAACTCAAATACTCCATAATCTCCATAAAGTAAGAACTTGAAATTTGAATAAACTTAAACATTGCAATTCAAATAACTAAAATGTCTCGTCTCAAGGATCTCTCCATAATCAGCCACCACACACACTCTACTCAGCACCGCCTCGTCGTCTTCCTTCAGAATTGCTTGCCTTTACCTTTATCTGCAATAAGAGGAAATGCATCTATAAGCAAAAAGCTTAGTAAGTACTATCTAGCTCACAAAAACTCGAAATATGCAAACATGCTTCTAGATCAAACTGAACATCATATGAGATACTAATATGCTTGAAAGAAAACTACGAACATGTATAGCTCAAAACATGCATACTCAAGCAATAGATAATCTCAATTTACTTTTCTTGGCTCAACTTGAAACTTTAGCTATTCTTTAACTTTTGAAAACTTTCTGAAACTTTAGAAAACTTTGCTAAAGCATATACTTGAAAATAATAATCACTTGGATCCACTGAAGACGTAAGTACCATCTGATATGCGCGTTCCCTAAAAGGTTGGGGTAGCGAGCCACCAATCCTAATAGAGCAGACCTTGGTCTACCAGGGCCGAGACCTTAGAATTGGACACCTGGATTTCTTTAACGACGCCCTTGGACGCCGGGTACTGGCCTTATAAAATAAAATAGCTTTTCTTTCTTTCCTTTCTTATCTGTAAATGCCTTGGCATTTTCTGGAGCACCTTGCGTGCTAAAATCCCTAAGTCTTGACTTTTCGGGATTTCTTAAGGCCTTGGCCTTTTCTTTTCTTATCTTTATCTTCTCTTTTCTTTTCTCATAGCTTTCTTTGCCCCTGAACTCATATAGGGTATGTAATTAAACTTATACATAAGCATGCAACAACTAATGAACTAAGATCACATGCAAAAACTAAAACAAAAAGGAAATATCTCTTTTAAAAACTTTTAAAGGAAATTCTCACGGAAAAACCGCCTCTTACTGCAGGTGAGCAGTACTTACATTGATATCTTGGACTTACAACCAAGATTAATGTCTAGAGCTCGGAAGAAACTTGAGATCTCGACGAATTCTTCGCGCCTACGCGTTCCTCTCGTCGCGGGGATCCCGAATATAAGAATATCTCTTGGAAAAGAGCCTTGACCGGCCCCCTAGAGCTTGGTGTAGTTTCGCCCAGAATAGGAGGGGTCGGCGTGAGGGTTTGGAGAGGAGAGAAAATAAAACTTCTCTCTTTAATTACCTATTTATACTTATGGGGCGGATTAACCTAACTACACCTTAAATAAAGGTCTCTCCATCCTTTTCTGTGCTTGATACCTAGCCCAGCTGGTCGCGCGCTCCCTTGGTCTCGTGGTGGTCGCGGGTTCGAGCGCCCGCTGCCCTTAAGTGATTTTTTCCTTTTTTGGCTTTCTTTTTCCTTTTTCTTTTTCTTTTTCCATAAATACCAAACGGACTCGGAAAATTCCATAAAAATACTCTAAAAATTCCTAAAAATATCTAGAATATTTCTAAACCATTTCTAAATAATTCTAAGGACTTTAAGAACTAAAAATGGAAATTTTGGGGCGTTACACTCTCCCTCTCCCAAGGTTGCGCCGACCCCTCTCCCTCTCCTCTCTTGTGCGCACGCCACACCAAGCCCTAGAGGGCCGGCCAAAGCTCTCCTCCAAGAGATATTCCTATATTCGGGATCCCCGTGACGAGAGGAACGCGTAGGCGCGAAGAATTCTCCGAGATCTCAAGTTTCTTCCGAGCTCTATACGTCAATCTTGGTTGTAAGTCCAAGATATCAATGTAAGTACTGCTCACCTGCAGTAAGAGGCAGTTTTTCCGCAAGAATTTCCCTTAAAAGTTTTTAAAAAGAGATATTTACTTCTTGTTAAGATTTTTGCATGTGATCTTAGTTCATTCTATGCTTATATATTTTATTGAGTGCCCTATATGAGATTAGGGTCCAAGAAAAGCTATGAGAAAAGAAAAGAGAAGATAAAGATAAGAAAAGAAAAGGCCAAGGCCTTAAGAAATCCCCAAAAGTCAAGACTTAGGGATTTTAGCACGCAAGGTGCTCGAGAAAATGCCAAGGCATTTACAGATAAGAAAGAAAAGAAAGAAAAGCTATTTTATTATCTAAGGCCAGTACCCGGCGTCCAAGGGCGTCGTTAAAGAAATCCAGGTGTCCAATTCCAAGGTCTTGGCCCTGGTAGACCAAGGTCTGCTCTATTAGGATTGGTGGCTCGCTACCCCAACCTTTTAGGGAACGCGCATGAGATGGTACTTACGTCTTCAGTGGATCCAAGTGATTATTATTTTCAAGTATATGCTTTAGCAAAGTTTCGAAAATTTAAAGAGTTTTCAAAAAGTTAAAGAATAGCTAAAGTTTCAAGTTGAGCCAAGAAAAGTAAATTGAGATTTATTATTGCTTGAGTATGCATGTTTTGAGTTATACATGTTCTTAGTTTTCTTTCAAGCATATTAGTATCTCATATGATGTTCAGTTTGATCTAGAAGCATGTTTGCATATTTCGAGTTTTGTGAGCTAGATAGTACTTACTAAGCTTTTTGCTTACTAGTTGCATTCCTCTTATTGCAGATAAAGGTAAAGGCAAGCAATTCTGAAGGAAGACGACGAGGCGGTGCTGAGTAGAGTGTGTGTGGTGGCTGAGTATGGAGAGATCTTTGGCACGAGACAATTTAGTTATTTAATTCACAATGTTATAGTACATTTGAATTGCAAGTTCTTGCTTTATGGAGTTTAGCGAACATTTAAGTTTTGGATAGTTTTACATGTTCAAATGCTTAGAGTAAAGATTCCATGTCATTTCATTTAGCTTATATATTCTTATGTTTGCATTGGATGAGTAGAAATGTGAGTAATTGGAGATATTGATACCTTGTTAGAAAAGTAGATGCATGTGCCATGATAGTATCAATTTCTGCTTGAATTAAGTTTTTATTGCTTAAAAATGTTTAGAAAAGTTGCAATCACATTTCATAATGCTTTAGCAAGGTCGTAGAACATGTATTTGGCGTTATGAATGCATAGGAGTCAAGATTGGTACAAACTCTATTGTTAAAGTTTATATAAACTTGTTTAGTTTATTTTCTTCCATAAAAGTCCTAAATTCAAGTTTATGGATTCGTTTGATTGGCTAAATTGTTTAGGAAACTGACATAGAGTATAGAAATGGTGTCGTAGTTTGATATGGCTCGAAACTGAATGAATGGTGGACTTAAGAAGCAAGAGCCGAAAACCTGTAATTCTGATTACAGGCGTACCAGTCGACTGCTACGTCACCAGTCGACTGGTACGGGCAGTTTAAGTTGGGTGAGGCTTGATCAATAAGTATCAACTACGAGTTTTGAGAAGGAAAGTGTGATACGGTATCATGCATGACTACTTAAATTAGAATATCATTCTTAGATAGATTAAAAAGAAAAAAAAAAGATTTCCGCATTTCTTTTAGTCGTGCATTAGAGTCGAGAAGTAGACAGAAGTAACGATCCGTCTAAGGCAGGAGAAGGCGGGTCGCTACAAAGGAGATGCGCCGGCCCTAGGTGGATGAAGGTGCGCCGGCCCTAATGCTCAAGGAGGGCGCCGGCCCTAGCTTGGGAGAAGGGAAGAAGAGAATAAGAGAGAGAGAGAGAGGAAGCTCTATTGATTGCTCAATCGATTGGAATTAAGGGCTTGTCTTTGGTTCCTTTATATAGTTGCTTCTCCCTTGCCAAGTCTCCCTCTTAACGGAATTAACGGAATTAGTTATCATAAGAAATTTATCTTATAAAGTTTCTTATGACTTATTCCGTTATTCTTAGTTTTATTATAACTAACTTTATAATAAAACAAATTCTCTTTCCTTTTTAATTATGGAATAAAATTTGTATAAAATTTTCTTATCATGGATAAATCAATTCATAATTGATTTTATAAATTAAAATTAAACCAATTCATGGTTCATTTTAATTTCCATAAAAAGAATAAATTTACTACAAATTTCTTTATAAATCTCTTTATATAAATTTCTTTATATATCAATTTATTTATCCATAATTTATAAAACAAATCGCGCTAGATTTATTTTATTAATTAAACCAATTAAATTGGTTTATCCCCTTTGCATTGGCCGGCCAAACTAAGAGAGTGGACACCCTCCTTGGTCGGCCAAAACAACCCGAACCGTTCGCGAATTAAACTCATTTAATTCGCCCAATAAGCCTTCAAAAGACTTAGCCATTTTAAGTTTCTGTGCGCCTCTGATCAACTCAGATTCGACTTATTTCTCTTGATCGGAAAATCTAATTTTCAACTCGTTTTAAATCCCTCGGATTACTCGTAGTGCGTGTGACTAAATAGGCTTTCGATTTATGTTGGCCGTCTATAATCAACCAATTATAGAACGATCATGAGTGGCACCTAGTAGTACATCATGATCCCCAATTAATCGAAAGATCAACGGTTTGACCTCAGAAGAAATTATTCTGAAACCCTTCAGCAGCTCTAATGAATCGTGTCTCATTCCCTTCACCACCTTATACCCACTTGGTTCAGGACATGGTCTGTTTGTGTCAGTCCCCACTAGACTGACTACGTCACACCTAGCCCAAGTAGTGTCTTTCATGTCCTTTGGATTTCTAATTACTCTCATGTATTTAAGAGACTCGCACTCTAAACATGATATACTCTGGCCAGAGGTTTTGAGTAACAATCCGACGATAGGCCTGGGTATACATCTCCTCGCAAAGAGTGGTGAATCCTTTGTAGGCTGTTCAAACATCTTCGAGCACTTCGGCTTATACCCAATCATCCTGGGTCCACACCTCCTTGGAGATGCTTGCTTAAGATATTAAAGTATAAGTCTCCATGACCAAGATGACTTGAACACCGCAAGTCAAAGGAACATCGCACTTAAGCTGCAGTAAGAACTTCATTGACATATCTACATGTAGATTCCCATATGAAGTCTTACAGCTAGTCACTCCAATGAACTAGTTACCTTAACTAGCATCCATGTTTATCTCCGGACATCCCAATGTCACCAGCCAGTGAGAATCAGCTGATTAGAGAATAACCCATGCTAGTCTCAACAGAATTGATAGTGTCTGTTTTTATCAATTCATCGACTAGGGATAATTTCAATACTTCACAATTGCACATGTAGAGATAATCACTAGTTGTGATCCCATCACAAATTCTCTTATGCTGTGAATTGTATTGCGGACATTCAGTAGATGAGTTTAAGATCTCAATCAAATACACAAACATGTATACTCAAATAGTGAATTATCATTTATTAGAATAAATGTTTACAATCATAAGGCGATTGCCTTAGGACACTTCTCTCATATCACTAACAAACTCCCACTTGGCCTAATGCCAATCGCTACGGTATCCAATACCGCAGGCTCTAACATGACCCTCAAACTTGCTTTGAGGCAAGGCCTTAGTTAAAGGATCCGCTATATTCCTTTCAGTGGGAACTCTCTCAATTTGTATGTCATTCCTACTTATAATCTCTCTGATCAGATGATAGCGTCGAAGCACGTGTTTGGATCGCTGATGAGACCTTGGTTCCTTCGCTTGTGCAATAGCTCCATTGTTGTCGCAGTAAACCGGAACTGCTTCATCAATGGTTGGAACCATACCAAGTTCTGAGACAAACTTCTTGATCCAAACTGCTTCCTTTGCTGCTTCCGAAGCTGCGATATATTTCGCTTCCGTGGTAGAATCCGCTACGGTGTCATGTTTGGAACTTTTCCAACTTACTGCGCCTCCATTCAAAGTAAATACATATCCAGACTGCGATTTGGAGTCATCCTTATCTATCTGGAAACTGGCATCTGTATACCCACGTATTATCAAATCTCCTTCTCCATATATTAGAAATACATCCTTAGTTCTTCTTAAGTACTTAAGGATTGTCTTAACAGCCGCCCAATGATCCATTCCTGGATCAGACTGGTATCTGCTTGTGACGCTCAGAGCATACGATACATCGGGCCTAGTACATAACATAGCATACATGATAGATCCTATTGCGGATGCATAGGGAATCTTATTCATGCAAATCCTCTCGTCTTCTGTGCGCGGACACATAGTCTTCGAAAGGTTGATCCCATGCCTGATGGGAAGGTAACCTTTCTTGGATTCCGACATGCTAAACCTTTTTAGCACTCGGTCTATATATGTAGAATGCGAAAGACCAAGCAACCGTTTTGATCTATCTCTATAGATTCTAATCCCAAGGATATAGGTCGCTTCTCCCAGGTCTTTCATGGAGAAAGTTTTGGACAACCAAATTTTAACTGTCTGTAAAACTGATATATCGTTTCCTATAAGTAATATGTCATCGACATATAATACTAGGAATACGACTGCACTCCCACTAACCTTCTTGTACACACAAGGTTCGTCAGGATTTTGTGAGAAATCAAACTCTTTGATTGTCTCATCATAACGGATGTTCCAGCTCCTAGATGCTTGCTTCAATCCATATATGGATCGTCGAAGCTTGCATACTTTGGTTTTATCAACCGATGTGAAACCTTCAGGTTGTATCATGTATACATCCTCAAGCAGGTTTCCATTAAGGAAAGCTGTTTTCACATCCATTTGCCATATCTCATAATCATAATGAGCTGCTATGGCTAGGAGCATCCGAATGGATTTAAGCATAGCTACTGGCGAATAGGTTTCGTCATAATCAATTCCTTGTTTTTGACGATATCCTTTTGCCACTAATCTAGCCTTAAAGGTAACTACATTACCTTCCATGTCGGTTTTCTTCTTAAAAACCCACTTGCACTCTATGTGTTTAATCCCTTCAGGTGGGTTAACCAAGTCCTATACTTGATTTTCGTACATGGAATCCATTTCCGACTTCATGGCCTCAAGCCATTTGTCTATTTCCGAACTTTTCAGAACATCTTCATAACTGGTAGGTTCATCATCACTTATGAGTAACACGTCATTCGATTCACTTACGAGAAATCCGTATCTCTCTGGAATGTTGCGTGTCCTATCAGATCTACGAAGAGGTGGTGTAGTTTTAGGTTCAACTGATAGCTCATCATTCTGAGGTATTGGTTGTGGGTTTAGACTAGGTGTCTCTGTGATGTCTATTGGAGTTTCTTGAACTTCATCAAGTTCAATGTCACTCCCACTGTTTTCTTGTAAAAGAAATTCTTTTTCTAGAAATACAGCATGCCTTGAAACAAACACTTTTTGTTCCAAGGGATGATAGAATTGGTAACCCTTTGTTTCCTTAGGGTATCCAATAAATAGACATTTATCAGACTTAGCATCCAATTTGTCTGATGCAATCCGCTTCACATAAGCAAGACAACCCCATATCTTAAGGTGAGTTAAGTGAGGTTTCTTACTATTCCAAATCTCATATGGAGTAGTAGAGACTACCTTGGTCGGGACTCTGTTTAGCAAGTAAACAGCTGTCTTAAGTGCATAGCCCCAAAAGGATTTTGGAAGAGTTGCATGATTCATCATCGACCTAACCATGTCCATCAAGGTTCGGTTGCGCCTCTCAGATACACCATTATGCTGTGGTGTATACGACGGAGTCCATTGGGACAATATCCCATTGTCCCTAAGATAATCTTGAAACTCTTGACTTAAGTATTCACCACCCCGATCGGATCGAAGTATTTTAATGCTTTTGCCAAGTTGTTTCTCTACTTCATTTCTGAACTCTTTGAATTTCTCAAAAGCTTCAGATTTGTGTTTCATCAAGAACACATACCTGAATCGTGAGTGATCATCGATAAAGGTGATGAAGTAGCTATAGCCTCCTTGTGCTAGAGTTGACATTGGTCCACATACATCGGTATGTATTAGACCAAGCAATTCTCCCACTGGATTACCTTTTCCGGAAAAGGGTAATTTGGTCATGCCTTTTAAGCATGATTCGCATGTATCAAATGAACCGGGTTCAAATGATTCCAAAATTCCACATCGGTGTAATTCGGTCATGCGTTTCTTACTTATATGGCCAAGACGACAGTGCCACGTGTAGGAGTCTATTCGATTATCTATTCGAGCATGTTTGTTGCTAACTTCGATATTGAAAACGTCACTGGATAAATCTAACGTGTAGATGCCATTGCACAAAGTTCCATTCCCATAAAGAACGTCATTTAAAGTTATGTAACAACAATTGTTAATAAAAGTTAAATGATAACCTTTTTCATTCAAACATGAAATAGATACAATGTTCTTTATTAACAAAGGAACGAAATAATAATTATCCAATTCTAAGACACGTCCAGTTGGGAGCTTTAGCAAATATGTTCCGATGGCAACAGCAGCAATCCTTGCTCCATTTCCAACCCGCAAATTCGCTTCTCCCTTGACGAGTCTTCTTCTATTCCTTAGCCCCTGTATGTCATTACATATATGTGAGCTACACCCAGTATCAAGTACCCAGGTATCTGAGGAAATAGAGTGACATTCAATAACGAAGATACCTGAAGAGGATGGGGCATCGGATGCCTTCTTCTTCAAGGACTCAAGATAAACCTTGTAGTTTCTTCGCCAGTGACCCTCCTTGCCACAATGATGGCAAGTTCCTTTTAGTTTCTTTTCAGTCTTCTTGGCCTTTTTCTTCTTCCCTTTGTTCTGTTCTTTGGCCTTCCTCTTAGAACCTTTCTTCGAGGACCAACTAACAGTACCGCTTTTTGATCCGGCTTTACAGAAGGCTCTACAGTCTTCAGCAGGTTGAGCAACTCAGGAATGGTGGTCTCTAGTTTGTTCATCCGATAGTTCATCACAAATTGTGAATAACTCTTGGGCAAACAACTCAGAATTAAGTCAATACTTAGTTCATGATCCATTGCAAAACCGAGTGCGCTCAGTCGCTCAATGTACCCCAACATCTTTAACACAAACTGCGAGGCAGAAGTGCCTTCCTGCATCTTAGTGGTTTAGAGGAGTCTGGAGACTTCGAACCTTTCGGATCTCGCCTGCTCTTCAAACAACTCATGAAGATGGAAGATGATGGTATAAGCATCCATATGCTCATGCTGCTTTTGCAGCTCAGGTACCATAGAGGCTAGCATGATGCAACTTGACAGTTCAGAATCGGTCACATGTTTCTGATAGGCCAACAATTGGTCTGGAGTTGCATTCTCTGGAGGATGGGTGGGAAGTTGATCTTCAAGGACATAAGCAAGCTTCTCTGCCTTGAGGACTATCCTCAGGTTTCGAAGCCAGTCCATGAAGTTCGACCCAGTCAGTTTATTGGTGTCCAAAATGGAACGCAAGTTTAGGGAAGACATGATCGAGTGATTATCTAGAAATACAAATTGAGATTATGTGAGAAGAATGATTAAAGAATGTATCAACATACATAAAAAATCCTATTTATTTTTCAAATTGAATAACCCTTTTTATCAATTCGGGAGATCGTAGGAACATCTCCAAATAGGTTGATATCCAACCATAGATAAGAACAACCATGGCTGTGGCCATCAAGTTATTATTAGCTATGAGGTAGGTAAGTATACCGATTACATATCACATATATGTAACTATCACTTTATGCTATCAACTAATTGAATGTTTGCATAAATCATTGGGTTGTTAACTCATTAACAAGTATGCAACATTATACATAGCACCCAACTGCACCTCTCTTTACATCGACCTTGGCTGTGGCACAACAAATCGATGCTCCAAGCTTAAGGCTGACCCATTAATCAAGAAATAGTTTTAATATGGTTGGAGCTCATTCAACCGTTTAGTCAGGCTTGGATGTGTCCAACAACCAAAACTAAGGATTGACCTCTGACTCCAACTACATTATTCATAAACTAATTCCATGGTTTGAACATGTTGAGGATCAAGTCGGGCATGGATGTGTCCATCAACCCAAACGAGAAACAAAACTCCGATTCTAACCATATTAATGGAAGGTGTTAGCCTTAATATTTTGTAAGGGGTTTTGGGTCTCATCTTTTCTAAGCACATTCATGACATATAATTATGTCATTACTAACGATTTCCTTAATAAAGTATGTATGTGACTTAATTTATCAAGTCTTATGAATTGAATTAGGAACCGGATTTCCTAATTGTAATTTCATACTTTATTAAACGAATTGTTTTGGGAAACAGTTTCCTAAATTGTCATAATCAATTTCGGAAATAATATGTTTAAGACTTTGATTTCTCTAAATCAAATCTTATTAAATTAAGAGACAATTCCCTTAATTCAACGACATATTATTTTCATGAAAATCTCAATTAAGAAAACTCTATAGGAAACCATTTCCTAATTAATTTTGGAGACAACAATATGTAAGAGCATCACCTCTTAAAACATATTTTATTCATGGATTTAATTAATTACAACAAATCGTTTTCTAAGGGTGGCTCCCCGAGGCTCAGATACCCAAAGAAAAGTAATTTGTTGTAAATCCAATTGGACGGCTCCCCGAGGCTCAATCCAAATCAAACATGACAATTTCAATTAAAATTGGGAAATTAAATTACAACAACTAACTTTAAATTGGACGGCTCCCGAGGCTCAATCCAAAATAAAGAATTTTGTTGTCAATTTAAAAACCAATTCAAATTTAATTGTCAATTAACTGTCCATGAATTTGTCTAGACTTTCTTAAAAGAAAGTGCCCAAAATTACGAGATTTCATAAATAGGTTTTCAGAATAATTGTAAGTTTCTGGTACAAAGAAAACTTACATATTTCCAAAGTTGGAAAATTTCTAAAATAGAAAATTTCCAAAATTGGAAAGTTTCCAAAGATGGGAAGTTTTCACAATTATTATAAAATTTCAGAAACTAGAAAATTTCAAACGTTTGCGAAATTCATGAGGATTTCCAAACTTTGAAATTCCTAAATCTAAAATTTATTATAATTGGAAAGTTTCCATAATTGAAAAATTTTCCAAAATTGAGATTATGACAAAGTGTTCCGCAAAACATTTATATGATTATGTCGAACACTAACCGGCTCTGATACCACTGTTGGGACCGGGTGCATGTCGACAAGGATACGGGTTCGTAAAATTTTAATTTTTACGTGCAGCGGAAGAATTAGCATAAAATAATTTCCTAAATTATTTTAACCACGTATCTAGCATGCAACCTTATGATGTGTTGACATAATCATAAATTAAAACTTTGCGGAAAAGTAAACTAATTTACTTTGTACCTCGCGTAACTCGAAGAAAGGGACGAGATCCAACCGTAGCGTCCCTTGGAAGCTTCGCCTCTATTCGCGTCCACGCCGAGTTCTCTTCGGGATGACTTCGCAAAGTCACAAGTTTTGTGCCGACGAGAACTACTAGATTCTCGGAAGGCACAACTAGAAGAACAAGAGAAAAGATAGGAAACTAACCACCAAAGTAACGGAATCAATATTCCGAGAAGGAAGGAGATGTGATCCGCTTCTTCTTCTTCTTGGTTGGCTTCTCCTTCTTCTTGATAGCTCACGGCAACCAATCCTAGGGAAGGAGATGCGCCAGCCCTAGGTGGATGAAGGTGCGCCGGCCCTAATGCTCAAGGAGGGCGCTGGCCCTAGCTTGGGAGAAGGGAAGAAGAGAATAAGAGAGAGAGAGAGAAAGCTCTATTGATTGCTCAATCGATTGGAATTAAGGGCTTGTCTTTGGTTCCTTTATATAGTTGCTTCTCCCTTGCCAAGTCTCCCTCTTAACGGAATTAGTTATCATAAGAAATTTATCTTATAAAGTTTCTTATGACTTATTCCGTTATTCTTAGTTTTATTATAACTAACTTTTATAATAAAACAAATTCTCTTTCCTTTTTAATTATGGAATAAAATTTGTATAAAATTTTCTTATCATGGATAAATCAATTCATAATTGATTTTATAAATTAAAATTAAACCAATTCATGGTTCATTTTAATTTCCATAAAAAGAATAAATTTACTACAAATTTCTTTATAAATCTTTTATATAAATTCTTTATATATCAATTTATTTATCCATAATTTATAAAACAAATCGCGCTAGATTTATTTTATTAATTAAACCAATTAAATTGGTTTATCCCCTTTGCATTGGCCGGCCAAACCAAGAGGGTGGACACCCTCTTTGGTCGGCCAAAACAACCCGAACCGTTCGCGAATTAAACTCATTTAATTCGCCCAATAAGCCTTCAAAAGACTTAGCCATTTTAAGTTTCTGTTGCGCCTCTGATCAACTCAGATTCGACTTATTTCTCTTGATCGGGAAAATCTAATTTTCAACTCGTTTTAAATCCCTCGGATTACTCGTAGTGTGTGTGACTAAATAGGCTTTCGATTTATGTTGGCCGTCTATAATCAACCAATTATAGAACGATCATGAGTGGCACTAGTAGTACATCATGATCCCCAATTAATCGAAAGATCAACGGTTTGACCTCAGAAGAAATTATTCTGAAACCCTTCAGCAGCTCTAATGAATCGTGCCCCATTCCCTTCACCACCTTATACCCACTTGGTTCAGGACATGGTCTATTTGTGTCAGTCCCCACTAGACTGACTACGTCACACCTAGCCCAAGTAGTGTCTTTCTCGTCCTTTGGATTTCTAATTACTCTCATGTATTTAAGAGACTCGCACTCTAAACATGATATACTCTGGCCAGAGGTTTTGGAGTAACAATCCGACGATAGGCCTGGGTATACATCTCCTCGCAAGGAGTGGTGATCCTTTGTAGGCTGTTCAAACATCTTCGGGCACTTCGGCTTATATCCAATCATCCTGGGTCCACACCTCCTTGGAGATGCTTGCTTAATATGTTAAAGTATAAGTCTCCATGACCAAGATGACTTGAACACCGCAAGTCAAAGGAACATCGCACTTAAGCTGCCAGTAAGAACTTCATTGACATATCTACATGTAGATTCCCATATGAAGTCTTACAACTAGTCACTCCAATGAACTAGTTCCCTTAACTAGCATCCATGTTTATCTCCGGACATCCAATGTCACCAGCCAGTGAGAATCAGCTGATTAGAGAATAACCCATGCTAGTCTCAACAGAATTGATAGTGTCCGTTTTTATCAATTCATCGACTAGGGATAATTTCAATACTTCACAATTGCACATGTAGAGATAATCACTAGTTGTGATCCCATCACAAATTCTCTTATGCTGTGAATGTATTGCGGACATTCAGTAGATGAGTTTAAGATCTCAATCAAATACACAAACATGTATACTCAAATAGTGAATTATCATTTATTAGAATAAATGTTACAATCATAAGGCGATTGCCTTAGGACACTTCTCTCATATCACTTAACATAT